>OW026358.1:8956965-9457176 GCA_932273835.1 Sarcophaga variegata
CTATACTAGCCAGCCAGCCAGCAGCTGTACTAGCCAGCTGCTGTACTAGCCAGCTGCTGTACTAGCCAGCTGCTGTACTAGCCAGCTGCAGTACTAGCCAGCCAGCCAGCTGCTGTACTAGCCAGCCAGCCAGCTGCTGTACTAGCCAGCTGCTGTACTAGCCAGCTGCTGTACTAGCCAGCCAGCCAGCTGCTGTACTAGCCAGCCAGCCAGCTGCTGTACTAGCCAGCCAGCCAGCTGCTGTACTAGCCAGCCAGCCAGCTGCTGTACTAGCCAGCCAGCCAGCTGCTGTACTAGCCAGCCAGCCAGCTGCTGTACTAGCCAGCCAGCCAGCTGCTGTACTAGCCAACCAGCCAGCTGCTGTACTAGCCAACCAGCCAGCTGCTGTACTAGCCAGCTGCTGTACTAGCCAGCCAGCCAGCTGCTGTACTAGCCAGCTGCTGTACTAGCCAGCTGCTGTACTAGCCAGCCAGCCAGCTGCTGTACTAGCCAGCTGCTGTACTAGCCAGCTGCTGTACTAGCCAGCTGCTGTACTAGCCAGCTGCTGTACTAGCCAGCTGCTGTACTAACCAGCTGCTGTACTAGCCAGCTGCTGTACTAGCCAGCTGCTGTACTAGCCAGCCAGCCTGCAATACTAGCCAGCTAGCCAACCAGCCAGCTAGCTAGCCAACCAGCCAACCAACCAGCCAGGTAGCTGCTGTACTAGCCAACCAGCTAGCCAACCAGCCAACCAGCCAGCTAGCCAGCGAGGTAGCTGCTGTACTAGCCAGCTTCTGTACTAGCCAACCAGCCAGCTGCTATATTAGCCAGCTAGCCAACCAGCCAGCTAGCCAATAGCCAGCTAGCCAACCAGCCAGCTAGCCAGCCAGGTAGCTGCTGTACTAGCCAGCTGCTGTACTAGCCAACCAGCCAGCTGCTGTACTAGCCAGCTGCTGTACTAGCCCACCAGCCAGCTGCTATACTAGCCCACCAGCCAGCTGCTATACTAGCCCACCAGCCAGCTGCTATACTAGCCCACCAGCCAGCTGCTATACTAGCCCACCAGCCAGCTGCTATACTAGCCCACCAGCCAGCTGCTATACTAGCCAGCCAGCCAGCTGCTATACTAGCCAACCAGCCAGCTAGCCAACCAGCCAGCTAGCCAACCAGCCAGCTAGCCAACCAGCCAGCTAGCCAACTAGCCAGCTAGCCAACCAGCCAGCTAGCCAACCAGCCAGCTAGCCAACCAGCCAGCTAGCCAACCAGCCAGCTAGCCAACCAGCCAGCTAGCCAACCAGCCAGCTAGCCAACCAGTCAGCTAGCCAACCAGCCAACCAGCTAGCTAGCCAGCCAACCAGCTAGCCAGCCAGCCAGCTGCTATACTAGCCAGCCAGCCTGCTATACTAGCCCGCTAGCCAGCCAGCTAGCCAGCCAGTTAGCCAGCTAGCCAGCCAACCAGCAAGCTAGCTAGTATAGCCAGCTAGCCAGCCAACCAGCAAGCTAGCTAGTATAGCCAGCTAGCCAGCCAACCAGCAAGCTAGCTAGTATAGCCAGCTAGCCAGCCAACCAGCTAATATAGCCAACCAGCTAGCCAGGCAACCAACCAGCCAGCTAGCTGCTATACTAGCTAGCCAGCCAACCAACCAGCCAGCTACCCTACCCTATATTGGTAGGTACCCAGCTAGCTGGGCTAGTTGGCGGGCTATTTATTTATTCCCTTAAAAGTGATGGAAGATATTATTAAAAACAACTTAAAAACAAACTTATTGACAATATATTCACATCACAATATGTGCCTTAAAAAATTAAAGTTTTCACATTTTTTTAAATAAATTTCTGCAGAAATAAATTGAGCTTAAACCAGTGGTTTCAGGAAAATTTGGTTTCTTTTTCTATTTTTATTTAGCCAGAAACAAGCATCATAAGATTAATAAAAATCTGAAGCATATTGTTAGGTATTTGAGAAAAAAAAACCACATGACAAGAATTGTTTTAAGCCACTTAAGACTTAACAAAAGAAAGAAAAGCTTCTGAAACATAAAACATGTTTTTGTGATAAAAAAAAACTCCCAGCAATAATAAGCAATGTTTTCTAGGAAAAAAATTTAAGCCTAGTAATAGGCAACATATTATAAGAGACTTTTTTTTGCTTGACGGCAACAGAAATAAATTTTAAGAAGGAAACATATTTTTAGCAGAGAAAAAATTTTGGAATTAAAAGAAGAAAACTCCTAAATGTAGGCAATTTTTTTCAAACTAATTTGAAGTCGTTATCTGCTGCAGATTTTTACAAGACAAGATTTTAAGCCTAATTGGAGGCAGTACTGTTTTTCATATAATAGGACCGAATGGTTTTTAAATGGTTAACCCGAAAATTAATGTTGGATCAGAAATTAAATAATGGATACGATTCAAATAATTCCTAAAAGTAGGCAATTTTTTTTACATAAAAAGCTCAGACCAAAAACCATTTTTGTCGGAAGATAAAATTTCTATTTGAAGCAATACTATTATATTTACACTGTAATAAACGTGAAGTGGAAGTTTTCAGAAACAGTAATCGATAAAGTCGATTGGAGATTCAATAACCACGAAGAGAATTTGGACAATGGTAGGTAAGTATGTAAGTGAAAAAAAAAAGGATTTCTCTCTTATCCACCACTGGGAAAGCTGTACTGATACTTTTGATTGGACGGCAATTAATCACTTATTTTTTCTGTGAGCGTTCTGGTCTGAAAATTGAGATTTCTTGCCAAAATGCAAAAGCCTAAACCCCTAAATCCTTTCAACTTTATAAGACTGCTGGGAGAATGTTAGGTTAGAGGATGTGTACTTGTGAATTAAGACAAGTACAGTACAAGGAGGTCGAATTGACTGACCCATTGTACTAAACTGCTGGGAGGAAGTCACGAAAGAAATATTTTTGCATACTAGGTTTCGTTTAATGTGCCTGAGCCGGGATTTGAACAGCGGCTGGCGTCTCTAATAAGCCGAATCACTACTTGCTAGACTACAGAGACTACCTTTGTTTGTCAAATAGTATTGCTAGGGAGTTCTTCGTGTCTCATTTGAATTAAGCACATCTCTCGATGGAGTAGATGGCGAATATTTCGCTATGGGACCGAACATATCTTGCCCCTCTGCTCTTTGAACTATTCGACCTATTTTTAAATATTGTGGAGTTTATACTTTTTTTATACTTTTTTCCCCACAACGTTGTTAAAATTTATACGTCAGATTTTTTTTTTTTTTTTTACTGAAGTACATACAAAGTTTGAAATACAAACAATAAGAAAATAAAGCCTTAATGTATGCTTCAGTTTTTGTGTGTGTAAATTAATAAATTTTAATTAGTTTCCTCTCTCTCTACTTCAAAACATAACTCAAGTGTATTTTATTCAAAAAGTAAATACTATTTTCAACACCTCCTTAAAGTATACTTCAGTTTTTTTCTTTTCTTGTCTTAATTAAAATCATTCATAAAAACAAAATTATCTTTTCTTTCACTTTTTAAGAGCTAGTCAGCTGGTTGATTTTAAATGCAAGTAAATAAATTCCTTAGAATAGAAAAGTAACACAAATTTTTATAGAAACAAAGTGTTAGGGGGAGGGGTGGTGATAGAGTAATAGAAAACCGCCTAAAAGTAGGCCAAATTTTTGTTTTCAATATAATAAGAGTATGAAGTAGTGTTTAGAAAGCTGTACTGTAATGTAAGATTATTTGGATATTTTTTTTGAATTAAATAGCCTAAAAATATGCTTTACTATTTGTTCTATATATTTTACGCACTGTTAACATGTGGATTAATGAAAAGAAATTAAGTAATTTGGTTGGTTGAGTGAAGTATTTAAAAGTGATGCGAAAGCTTGAAAGCAATATGTATGTTTTATGGTAGTAATGCCTAAAAATAGGCAACAATTTTGTTAAGCTTATATTTATTTATTTAAACTCCCGGTAGTTTAGTAGATTGCATGTTGGCTTATTAGACGAGAGCTTCTGATTCAAGCCCTGGCTCAAACATCTCGAACAAAAACGAAATATGAAAAAAATATTTCTTTCGGCAACTTCTTCTCAGCGCTTATGAAAAAATTTTGGGAGTGAAATAAAATTGCCATCACAAGTCTATTGTTCGGAATCTACAATAAACTGTGCGCCCGCTATTCTTGGATTAAATTCACACATACAGAAGGGGTGATAAGAGAATATTACCCTGGCTAAAGGGCTAGGCTTAAGCCTAGTATGGGCTGATTATAGAATCCATAGCTTTCTTTTGTTTACACCGGACACTTTTTAGATCCTAAGCAGATTTTCGACTAGAGATTATGCTTTGAGGACGAGGACTAGTTTGTGGGATACAGGCATGTGCGGGTTATGCACATAACCCATGGAATCAAAGGGTCTTCCGTTGCATAACAATACTAGAATATATATTTAAAACAATTGTAAAGTATCTGAGCTAAAAATTGCTCATGATTTATTGTTTCAAGAGCCTAAAGATATGCTTTATTTAACGTTTTAGCAGTTCATTAGGGATAATGTTGTATCAGTCATCAAGAAGGACGGGAAAATGGATACAGAAAACCATGATGATAGTGTCTGCCAAAAGGATAAGTAATTAAGGATTTGTTTTTGCTTCAACAGCCTAAAAGTATGCTTTAAATTTTATTAACAATTTGTATGTTCATATTGAGGTCTTCTAAATGACCATAGGAGGCCATAAAGATTACGTTATTGCTTTGCATGTTCGTTGTGCTTGGCAGTATGTTTTAATTTTTCAAGAGAATTGTATATCTAGCCTTTGAACATTAAAGTTTAGCATACTTTTTGGCATATACAATAACGAATATTGCAATTTTGTCAAGTTTTCAAGGCAAATGTTCATTAAATCCATTCCACTTGAAAAGTTTAACAGGAAAAAAATTAAAGGAAAAAAGAAATCCTATGGCATATGCAAAAATTGAATGAAGCCCGAAGAAAATTTTGGCTTGAACAACAAAATTCTTGGATTTTTGTAAAAGAATTTCTTTGTAAAAAATTTAATTTAATAAAGCCTTAAGCTTGTTGTTTAAGAATTAAAATTCTTGTAAAAATATTTGAAACTGTTTAAATTGATTGCTTTAAATAAATTTTTAGTACGTTGTCCATAGAAAATACAATTCTGGCACAAGTTCAAATTTAAAACATGTACTTACATGAAAAGCCAAAAATTTTTTATATAAAAAAAAAAAATAAAGCCTACTTTTACGCTTTGCAAAGGCATTAACAAAATTATGGCATACTTTTTGGCTGGCTTCCTAAATATACATATGTATTGTACACTAACAAAGTCATGATAATGAAATTAGCCTTGTAAAATATTTATTGTTGTTGTTGTCGTTGTTGTTTATCAGCCTTAAAGTAGGCTTTACAAAACAAAACTCTACTAATGTATTGTAAAATATTTATGAAAAATCTATTTCCATATATTTTTATAGCATACTTTCTGGCAAATAACTTTTGGCACAAACAGATACAAAGGTTAACCAATTTAAATTTAATATCTACCTGTGTGTGTGTGTTTTGAAGTTTATTAAATGTGGCAATAATTTCTGGGAATTTATTTTATTTATTCAACAGCCTAAAAGTAGGCCACACTTTTTTTTTCAGTAAATAACTTTTATTCGAAGACATTTATTGGTTTAACGCTGATAAGTTGAAAAGTGTGTTAAACATTTAAATTTCATGGCATATTTCTAGGAATTACGAAAACTTTTTCAGCCAAATTTAAGGGCGTTTAAAGTCATTTAAATTGAGTAGAATATGGAAAATAAAAAGTAAAGTAAAATTATAGGGTTTACTGGCCAAACTTTATTCAATTTAAAGCGAATGCTTTCCCATGGTCTAAATGTAGGTGCAAGCTATTGTAGGCTTTGCTTGGGAACTTCTCTTTTTGGTCGCCTGGCATTAAGCACAAAAAGAGATAATTCACCAGGAGCATTTCGCAGAGGAAGAGGCTTAACAGAGTTGATCCGAGACTGATAGAAAACTCTTCTAAAAGGAAAGTACTCTGAAGAGGTTGAAAAAGGGGGATTCAACGTCTTTCAGGCAGTTTACTGTACGATAAATGAGAGATGTGGTCTTCGAAGGCGATTAGGACTAACGTGTTTAGGCACAATGATGTGAATGCTAGGTATTCTCAAACCTCTAGAAACACTTTAAAGCCAGCAATTGTTGAAAATTATTTGGGATTTACTTTTCATAGAGACTGGTGGTAAGAATCTTTATGAGGATCTCTGAAGGAGTTGCAAAGTGAGTAAGTTTAGTACTGACTCCAGTTTTAGCGAATTCGACGAACTAAAGTCTCTACTCTTGAGTAGTGTTTATATTTGAGCTTCTTTGAATGGTAGAGTTGTCAATTTTAAATCGGATTCGGGCCTTCATACAAGCGAAATATATTTTATTGAGCAAATCTATATCTTTGGCGAGTATAGTGTTTTCCAGACTATAGCGTTTGTGATCACTAAAACAACGGACTTAACCTGTGAACATGTGGTAATAAATACAGACTGTCTGGCTGACCAAATAGTTTTGTCTGTGGGTTAAAAATTAAAAAAAATATGGGTCGTGGGAGAAGCTAGGTTGTAAACCTAACCAAAGATTTGTAATCACCAATTAGGTAAGTAAGTGACCCAAATTCTTCATCAAGAGCTGGGCCTTTATTGAATTTAATTTTTTTTTAATTTCGCCTTAAAATATGCCATATTTTTTTTATAATAACGTAAATCATGATGTAATTGATATTTGTCTATTTAATTTTAGACAACAATTATAGCCTACTTTTAAGCTTTGTTAAAAATCCTTTCTAAAGTTTTCCTATTTCTCTGTTAATTTTTCTATTTACGGCCTTAATTTCGGTAGCATTGTTTGATTGTTTTTGATTCCTTTTATTGTTTTAGCAAATGATTGCCTACTTTTAGGATTTCTTTTAATTAAATCCCCTTTTCTTGCCTTTGCATTTTATCCGCTTTTGTAACGAAACTAAAATGAAAGTCGACTTAAAGTTTTGTGCCATTTTAGTTGTACATACGTATGGTATGGTATGGTATGGCATCTGAAAAGAAATGAAGTCTACTTTTAGGACTAAAGACAGACAAAAAGAGGGTGAAAAAAAGAGAACAAGAAAATAAAGCCTATTTTCAAGTGCTTTACTTAGTTTCAATATCTTTCGGATTTTCGCTTATAATCTGGAAACAAGTTTTTTTTATCCCTCAACGAAAATAAGAAAAAAGTGAAGAATGGAAGAATTGTGTGCTGAAGTAACGCTCATTTAATGCTTCGCTTTCTTTATTTGGCAAAAAAGCAAAAAAGGGAATGCAGGAGATGGGAATTTGGAATGCAAAATTGTTCACAAGTTTTGTTTTGTGTACGTTTACAATATTCCTTCCATAGACCGAGTTTTGTTAACGATTATGATTGCAAGAGTTTATGGCTGAACTTTTTTTTCTTCTCTACGGCATAATAATGATTGTCTGTCTGAACGTTGAAAAATAAGTTTTCAGCACACAGAAAAACTTAAAAACCAAAAACTTTAAATACAAAAATTACAACAATTTTCTCTCTCTCTATATTTTTTTTTAATACCAACAACAGATAATAGTTTTATTATGCTGTAATAACTGTTGGAATATTGTTGCATAGTTTAGGGCAGCAATGAAAGAAAAATAATTAAATTTTGTTTCTCTTGCATAACACAAGTTAAGGTTTTGCAAATAACATTTTCTACAGGAAATAAAAAATCGTAGAAAACTGAAATCATTTTTTCTTTAATCCACAATTATTTATTTATTATCATCCCCTAAAAGTAGGCCTCTTAGCGATTTTAATAAGAGAAATTAAACTTTTGTCATAAAAAAGTTGTTTACAAAAAAAAATTCTACAGAAATATAGCCTACTTTTAGGGTAATTTAAATAATACATACAAATTCCAAAAGGTTATGGGGACACGTGCCGCTAATGTGATGCCGCTTATCAGATAGGCGCACGAATTCTATATGAAATTAAAAAATTAAAAATTTCAAAATTGAAAACACAATCTCTAGTCGACATTAAGAGGAGATTTCCACACTTTAAGGTGCTTTTAGTGCAGCCCTTTTTCCTGATTTTGGTGGAACTTGGTCAGTACAGGGGCTGCGTTCACCCGTGGCATCACAACGGGTCGCTATGCATGCCCAAGTAAGCTTTGTGATATCAGAGCTACCACCACTCCGACCTAAACCTAAGGTGCTTTTACCACTAATGTGGAGCTTTGACTGTGGTGGAACAACACTTGATAAAATTCTTTAAAGTAGACATTGACAGCCAAAGCTATGAAGCCAACATAGTTCTGATGGCAAAAGGCAAATTTGAAGGAACTCTTTGTAACATCATTTAATAAAATCTTACGGGTTAGAAGAAAATCCGTGCAACATCACAGTTGTACTGTTTACACGTAGTAGGAGGCATCCCAAACCGCAGAGCATTCGAATCCTAGGTGAGTATACATTACACGAAATCGAGGTACAATACCGGGCAGTTTTGAATATGGAAGGTTTATATAGAGAGCGTATCAAGGAATAGCAAGCATGTAAGAAGGCTTACAGGTAAACCTTGAGAGGGCAAACCCCCCCTCATGGTGGTCCGACAAATTATGATCTCTGGGGGCCGTTCTGTGATCAGACAAAATGGATAGGAAATGGATTTGGATAGAAAACAAAGACTGTATTAGTATAAGCGCATCAATGAGAATCTATTGTTCAGCGTCGATGGAAGCTCTGGTTTACTTAAGCCTTTTGCATTTGATAGTGAGGACCCAAACCCATTTTGTGTGTGACAATAGGAGACAAGTGGGAGGGATGAGATGCA
This sequence comes from Sarcophaga variegata, assembly GCA_932273835.1. NCBI lineage: Eukaryota > Metazoa > Arthropoda > Insecta > Diptera > Sarcophagidae > Sarcophaga > Sarcophaga variegata. Next base: position 8,965,826 of record OW026358.1, read on the forward strand.
TGCAAACAAGGTAAAGCTTCTGACTGTTGTCAACGTGGCGACCTCCAGCACGATTCTTGTCTTGCTGTATCCAAGTTGACACGCAGCCCCCTCGTGGCCCCTCCTGGATGGCATACTAGCAGCACCCGCTAGATGTTAACTAATGCGTGCAGCAAAATCCAATCCCCTGGACATTAAATTGGGGTTGTGCGTAAGGCTTGGACACCCACCACGTAAAAATTTTAATCCATTGAAAACCAAAAATACATTAAGAAAGATGCCCTCAAAACTTGACGACCACGGCAAACGTATTGGCACATGGAACGTCCGCCCCCTTTTGCAGGGTAGACGTATTGCGGCATGACGAAATCTTTTAATCGGGTTGTTAATGGCCAATTAAGTAAGCAAGTTAAGTAAGTAATAGGATGCAAGTCTGACTACGAGATTTATCAGAACGCTTTCAGAATTGACAAATTGAATCGCTGTCAGATACCGTGTCTTAATTGTCCTCGAAAAAGAACCAGTAAACTATGTTGCAAAACGATTCACAACGAAACTGAGTAATAATTGGTAATCGAGGAATTGGGAGGTTAAAAACCCTGAAGTCGCCGTAGTCTGGTAGGTAGTGTGTTGGCTTATTAGATGTAAAGCTAGGGTTCGAGCCCCAGGCCAGACATCAAGACAAAATACAAAAAGTGTTTCTTCGGCGACTTCCTCTCAGCAGATTTCTAGCAAAATAGGAAAATAGCAAATAGAGGAAATAAAAATTGCCATGAAAAAGTTTCTAAAAAATCTGTCGTTCGGAGGCGATTTTAAACTGTAGGTCCCACCACTCATGTATAAAATTAACACACACAACATAAGTGGTGTTAGAAACTAGGACGTTGTACAATGGGTCAATTCGACCTCCGGGTACTGTACTTGTCTTAATTGACAAGTACACGTCCTCTAACCTAACCTCACCTAACTCTGTTAAGATTGGGGCCCCCAGATATTCGGTTGAATCAAAGAGAGATAATAGGATAGGAGCAGGACAATGATCGATCCCTGAGTAAAACAGTAGGCCAAGTTGTAACAGTAAGGCCGCCATCCGAACACACGGCTCCTATGCGTTTAACTCGCGACTAAAACACGTTTGTCTGGAGCAACTGAATCAGGCTAGGGCAACAAAAAAATATTTGTAACACTCTGCTAAATCCCATCTCACGCCAGAATTTGAGACAATAAGAAGGCAGATGCGTTTGCTTGGACGGGATCTGCTGAGCCGGTGGTAGAACCACAACCTTTCCGAAAGTATAGAGAGATGGATGAGATATTTGCGAGCACATACCTGGCGAAAGGGGAAGATGGAATGAGGAAAAGACTTTTCTAAAGCCAAATGAATGTGAGGACGTAATCTTTGCAATGAAATGGTATAGTATAACCCGAACAACACTAGGGATAGTATTGGTCTTAGGAGATCATGACCCCACAATCATAGAAAATATATTTCGAACCTGTTTGAAGCGTTAATGCTTTTCAGAAGGAAACCATAGGGTGCCTATCCAGTATCACGGAGGCAGGATATCCAGAAGAAGACTCTGGATAGTATTGGTCCTTAGACCGGCTATTATAGATTCTGCTATTAGGAGATCATGACCACATAATCATGGAAAATATATTTCGAATCTGTGTGAAGCGTTAATGCTTTTAAGAAGTAAACCATAGGGTTCCTATCCAGTATCACGGAGGCTGGATATCTAGAAAAAGACTGAGGATAGTATTGGTCTTTAGATCGGATATTGTGGATTCTGCTATTAGGAGATCATGACCCCAATCATAGAAAATATATCTCAAACCTGTTTGAAGCAATAATGCTTTTCATAAGGAAACCATAGGTTGCCTATCCAGTACCACGGAGGCTGGATATCTAGAAGAAGACTCTGGATAATATTGCCCTTTAGATCGGCCTATTGTAGAGTCTGCTATTAGGAGATCGTGACCACATAATCATAGAAAATATATTTCGAAGCTGTTTGACACGTTAATGCTTTTCAGAAGGAAGCCATAGGGTTCCTATCCAGTGTCACGGAGGCAGGATATCCAGAAGAAGACTGATGATAGTATTGGTCTTTAGACTGACTATTGTAGATTCTGTTATTAGGCGATCATGACCACACAATCATAGAAAATATATATCGAAATCTGTGTGAAGCTTTAATGCTTTTCAGAAATAAACCATAGGTTGCCTATCCAGTATCACGGAGGCTGGAAATCCAGAAGCAGACTCTGAATAGTATTGCCGTTTAGACCGGCTATTATAGATTCTGCTATTAGGAGATAATGACCACATAATCATGGAAAATATATTTCGAATCTGTTTGAAGCGTTAATGCTTTTCAGAAGGAAACCATAGGGTTCCTATCTAGTAGTATCACGGAGGCTGGATATCCACAAGAAGACTGGATACTATTGCCATTTAGACCGGCTATTATAGATTCTGCTATTAGGAGATAATGACCACATAATCATGGAAAATATATTTCGAATCTGTTTGAAGCTTTAATGCTTTTAAGAAGTAAACCATAGGATGCCTATTCAGTATCACGGAGGCTGGATATCCTGAAGAAGACTCTGGAAAGTATTGATCTTGTTTAGAATGGCAATTGCAGATTTTGCTATTAGGAGATCATGACCTAATAAGCATAGAAAATATATTTCGAACCTGTTTGAAGGGTTAATGCTTTTCATGATTGGATTCCTATCCAGTATGATGGAGGCTGGATATCCGGAAGAAGACTGAGGATAGTATTGTCCTTTAGATCGGCCATTATAGATTCTGCTATTAGGAGATCATGACCACATAATCATAGAAAATATATTTCGAAATCTGTGTGAAGCGTTAATGCTTTTCAGAAGTAAACCATACGGTTCCTATCCAGTATCACAGAGGCTGGATATCCAGAAGACTCTGGATAGTATTGGTCCTTAGACCGGCTATTGTAGATTTTGCTATTAGCAGACCATGACCACACAATCCTAGAAAACATATTTCGAACCTGTTTGAAGCGTTAATGCTTTTCAGAAGTAAACCATAGGGTGCCTATCCAGTATCACGGAGGTCTTGTTTAGACCGGCTATTGCAGATTCTGCTATTAGGAGATCATGGCCCCACAATCATAGAAAATATATTTTGAACCTGTTTGAAGCGTTAATGCTTTTCAGAAGGAAACCAACATAGGGTTCCTATCCAGTATCACGGAGGTTGGATATCCTGAAGAAGACTCTGGATAGTATATTGGTCCTTAGACCGACTATTATAGATTCTGCTATTAGGAGATCATGACCACATAATCATGGAAAATATATTTCGAAATTGCTTGAAGCGTTAATGCTTTTCAGAAGGAAACCATAGGGTTCCTATCCAATATCATGGAGGCTTATGAACCTTATTTACACTGAGCAACATGAATTTCATCAAGGGCAATAGGTTTTGGGTAGGTATTATAGGGATGGATACCTATAGGGATTGAGCTTATCATTCATAAAGAATGCAAAAATACTGGTAGTAAAGTCAACTTCTAAGATGGTTTGATTCAACCGTATACAGTAAGACCCCGCTTAACGCAGGGGATACGTTCCAATAAGTTTCAGCGTTAAACGAGGCAACTAATAAATCAATTGTGACGCAGGAAAGATGCGTTCGTACTGCGATTGCGACTTTAGAAAATACAGTTGGAATCTCTATTCTGGACAGACTAACAAAAGAGCGTTGAAAAGGATACATAGTATACAACAAGTATCAATATAGTGTGCGATTTAGGGGTTCCTAATACTACCGCGTTATACTGAAACAGCGTTAAGCGGGGTCTTACTCTACCAAAAACTGGTGTTCATATCTTAAAAGAATATTTAATCTTTCCAAAAGAGAACTTTTATTTAAATTATATTTTAAATTAAATAAGGCAACTTGGCCTTTAAGAAAAATATTAATTAAATTTTAACCTTTAAAGGCTGTACCTAAAAGTATGCAGTATTTTCTTTTCTTATGTTTCCTCTCTGTTCCAGAGTAGGTTTAACTAGCCAGAAAGTAATTATTTTAAATAAATATGGGGAAAAATGTTTAATTTAAAATAAATGTGTTGATATGTATAATGTGTTCAGAATAAATACATATGTATGTGAGTGTATAGTATATATATAGCATAGTATAATGGAAATGTAAAGAAACACTTACCATAAGTTTTAATCAAAACACTGGTCTCCAGTAATTCGGTGCTGGCATAGGATGCTGTACAATAATATCTGCCTTCCATTTCGGCACTTAAAGAGGTAATCATAAGCGCCAAACTGTCGCCGGGTAAAGTTTCCGTATACAAGGGCGGTTGATTACGGCCAGTACTAGATTTTTTTACGTTTTTTTTTTTGTTTTTTTTTTTAATTTTCACAAGGAAGCAGAAAAAGAAATGAAAGAGAATTTTAATTATTTTTTTTTTAAATAAATTTTCTATTATTGTTCTTGGGTAAAACTATATGCTTTTAAATGAACTGAGATTTTTTGTTTTTCAATTAAAATAAAAAAAATAATTCTTTTTTTTTTTTGTTAGTTTTTCAAACCAATTCATTCAGAAAGAAATTAAAAAAAAAGAAAGTGAAAAACACACACACAAATAAAAACCTTAAAAATGTAATATAGAATGTATGTATGTATGTATGCATGTGGTGGTAGTAGTAATAGAAACTAATTATAAGTAGTAGTAGTAGTAAATGTAGTAAATGTACGAGTAAATAAGTTTAAATTCAAATGAAAGTGGTAGTACCGCTAGGAGTAATAGTAGTAATAGTAGTAGTAAGTGGCTTTAAGTAGTAGTAGCAGTGCATTATTATTTGATTTAACAATTGTTTTCTTAGTATACTTTTAGGGGAAGAGCATGGCTAAGTTTTTTCGTTTAACAAAAATTTATATTTTCATTTCACATGATTTGTTACAATTTAAATGCAAATTTTATAGCAAATATGATGGGGCAGCTAAATATTATATGAGTAATGACCATGAATACTAAATAGTTATTTAATGAGTTCATTAGAGCAAACGCACAGCATAACTTAAGGCTATTTTGTTGTATGAGTTGCAAGTAAATATGGGCCTAATGCTATGCTACGGAAATATTTACAAAAGAAACTTAAGCAGTGTCTTTTGCTACTAAAACATTTGTAAAATTGTTCTTAAAGAAGAAAGACTATTTATAGGCATCATAATAAATAAATTCAGAAGCCTAAGTCTGCTATACTTTGTTTAGTGGCTATACCACAACCTTATGGTCTTTAGAATACAAAGCGTCTCCAACCTATACCCATTTTCCTTCAACTTCTCACATCAAATTTTGAAAGATTGTTCGCAAACCGGAGTTTTTCTACTCCTCTTGCATTTACAAATAATAATGATAAACAAATGTATAAGAATCAAACAAATCTGTGGATATATTCTGAACAAAATTTGCGTCAAACCTATCCTGACTTCACCTCGGAAACCTCATAGCAGTTGTTACAATGGGATACAGATCTCTCGGCACTTAAAAATTAAAGCATATCCTTCAGCTGGCTTAACCCTAACACTACCTAAAAATAAAATTCTGCGCAATATTTTCATGAAAGGAGCGGATCAATCTCTCTATGTGCTCTATTGATTTCCGCTCTTTCTCATCTCCTCAGAAATCCAGCTGAAATTTGTCTCAGTTTCCTGTTACAAACCTGAGATTAAAATATCCCCTAAGAAACTCAGTCACCTCACCAGTGAAATTGATCAAAAAATTTAATACTTAAAGTAATAAAATTAAAGTCTACTTATAGGCATTTAAAACATATTTTGTATGTTAACACAAAAGATATCTTCTAATTCGATTCCTATGTTCTAAGACTTAGTAAAATGAACTTTGGTTATCTGTTGCATACCTGAAGGCGTTATTTATAAATAACGTTCCTTTTTTTAAAGAAATCTTCTGGATGTGTTTCTTTTGCACAAATTTATGTTATTTTCTACTGTTTTTTGATCGTAAAAAGCCAATCCATGTTTTTAAAATGAAGAAATTACGTTTATTTTCAATTTTGAAGTTTTCTAAATGCATACCTTAAGGGTTCTTATATTTTATTAGTAATATTTCCAATTTTTTTTAATAAAGTTTCCTGAAATACTTTTCCATTTCTTTTGTAAATGTTTTTCTCTAATAAAAGATTTCATTAGATTTGGATTTGAAAAACATTTCGAATTCCAAAAAATCTAGCAAATGTAATCACGGTAATGTTTTGAATTTAGAATAGCAAAATAACATTTCAAATACTCTCCAATTTTTCTTGAATATTAAAAAAAAAATTTGTAATTTTAAGCCTAAAAATATGCTTTACAAAAGCAAACAGTTATTTATATTACAGAAAATATTAAGAAAAAACAAAAAAAGTTTTCCTTGCTGGGAAAATATTAATTAAGAAATTTTCTCAGTTTACACAAACATTTGTTATAAAAAGGAGTCTTTGCAATTCTGTTAGCAGATCCCAAGGGCTGATGTAAATATACGTGTTTTTATATTTTTATAAAATAAAGCATATTTTTGGGTTGTTTAAAAATGTACATTAAAGGCTTAAGCAAAAAAGGAAAAAGCCTTTCAAATAAGTTCCCAGCATGTTTATTTGTTATAAACTTGCGAATATTGTAAAGCATACATTTAGGCTTATATTTAATAGTAACATTGGGTAAAAGTATGTTATAGATTTCTAGATATGTATGTAAATAATTGAAAAATTGTGAAAGTTTTTATTTCTTTTCAGTGTTTCCTATTGAATTACTCCTGAACATACTCCAGCATTTTTAATAAAAAAAAAAATAAAAAAATAATATTTTCAAAGCATACTTTTAGGTAATTTTTATTTTTAAGTTTTAGTATTATTGTTATAGGCAATATTAGAGCATAGACAATCCACTCCATACTAGGGAGATGGTATATTGATATGACTGACTTCATCAGAATAATGTGAAAATGTATGGCCTAAGTATGACTTCTTGGATTTACAGCCGCCACTACTTGCCTACCTAATTTGTTGTAACTTGTGAAAAAACTACAAATTGTAGATAAAAAACGATCTAACATACGATATGCAGTCAATACTCCCGTAAGGAGTCTGTTTCAATTCCTGTACACGTTCCGAGAGAAGGTGAACAACCAAAGATGACATCAAATCACCCGTGTACCGTCTATACGCGTATATACTTGATAGTGCAGTCTAAATTAAAGCCATTTTTTATGTGTATTTTTATAAAATTTTAGAGACAACTTTTAGGCTTTTATTTTATTTAACAAAACAATACTTTCTATTTTCATCTCTTGCTTTTTCAGAATGAAATTTATTTCGTATAAAATTTAAATTTATTAATTATTGTATAATAAATTTAATATTTTCGCATTCATAAATAATCTCTGTCTTGTATCCTCTTATAAGCTGCTGGAAAACCAAAGGGGAGGTGGGGGGCTGGGGCAAGAGAATATATAAAATAAAGTCATAGTGCCAGTGTAGTGATTTATAACAAGATTAAAAGCTTAAAATTACTGCATAAAATATTTTCTAACACATGTAAAACATGCCAGGTTCACTGGGTTTTCATTTTCGAGCAAATATTTGCCAAAAAACAGAAAAAAGAGACAAGTTTTTTAACATAAACAGTGAGAGCGAAAAAATATTGAAGCATATTTTTAGGAGGTAAAAAAAGATCACAAAAACATTAATTAAAAATAGGCATGAAGAGAACGTGCTTCGCAAACGTACAACTTTTGAGAATATTCCTGGAGAGATCACAGATGCACCATTTATTTGTACATGGAAGAGTATTCGACTTTTGGATGTGAGTTAGGTAGGTAGGTAGGTTAGTGTGGTAGCTTCATACCAAAAGCTCATTTGAGCACGCATAGTGGCCCGTTGTGACGCCACAGGTGAACGCAGTTCCTGTACTGACCAAGTACCCCCGAACCCAGGAGAAGGAGGTCGGTCAGCGCAAGATCTGCACATCCAAAGCACGACTACCCCACGCTGGAAATCCAGCCAGGAAGTTTGATAAACGAGGCTATATCCTTGACATCAATGGACGATAGCTCCGTCAAGCTTACAAGGGTCGGAGAGCCAAATAACCTATACCTGCACCTCGTAAGAGATGGGCTTTGACAAAGAAAGCGGATAACAGTCTCGTCCTCTTCAGCGGATCTGCACCCACGGCAGAAGTCATTAAATGGGAGCCGTATTCCCTCCGCGTGTCTACCCATAACACAGTGACCTGTACGCATGGCCACTGTGATTGAGATGACGCCGCGATCAAGTCCAAGTAACTGGTTGGTACGCCTTCTATCCATCCGGGGTCAGGTGAGTCTAGCGGTAGAGCTGGACTCCTCGTTGATCCAGGATAGGTTGGCGTCTCGGAAAAATTTCCGCGCAATGGCCAGTTTGATCGATGCAAGTGGCATTCCTAAGTCGATTGAACGGCTTCCGGGAGTAGTGCGCCAGCTCTAGCTAGCTCGTCGGCTCTGCAGTTTCCCGGAATGTCAGTGTCCGGGGACCCACACAAGTGTGCCACTGAAGCGCCCATGGATGTGAGGTAATATCTCGGAAAATGAATCTAGGCTCGTTGTTATAGCAGGCAGAAAAAATTTGAAAACACTTCATATGGCAACGGAGGGAGATTCAGAGACTTGAATGGCTTGGTAATATGTATACCAGAATGGCCAGAATGGTTGGTGATCGACGTAGTCTAGAAGGCAATTATCAAGACCTCCGATTTCCAAACTTGAGGCAAAAATTCTGTAAATCTTTTAGAGTCCATGCATAAAATGTCCCATAAAATGTTTTTACTGTAATTTTTTCCCTTTGCGAACATTTCACACACTCATACCCCTTGACATTTTTGTGTTGCATAGTTTTAGGCGTCTTTTGTATGTTATTTTTTTCACTCTCCCTGAGATGCAAATACGGTATGTTTGTACATGACAAAACATGTTTTTTTTAGTTGTAGGAACAAAAATATTTTTTTATAACAAATATTCCATGTTTTTTTTATTTTGTTTTTTAGGATAAAGTCACAGTATTTAACATGGTTTTTATTTACGTTATACAAGCAGTATTTTTCTCTTTTTTTATTTGTGGAGTGTGGGTTTTGAAAGGAAGCCAGAGATTTTATTCCACGTTAGACATAGTGGTTATGCTTTACGAGAATTAAATGGTTTGAGAGAGAGAGAGAGTGAAAAATTATATTAAATCCTGTTTTTTAAGTTTCAAATAGGATTTGTTGTTTAAAAAAATTTAAAGCATAGTTTAGGGATGCGAAACAATTGTTTAAATAACCAAATCGAGTTATGGAATTAAAGTTTAATTGGGATATGGAAATAATTTAATAAATAAAATAAAAATTCTATTAAAAAAATTTGTTGAATTTACTTTAGGGAAATTTAAAAAAATCTTCAACATACTTTCAGGCTTGTTTTATTGTTTTTAAATATTTAAAGCCTTTTAACAGTATTTTTTGCAATGCCTTGCAATAATTATTGAAGCTTTATAAATTTATTAAAGCATATTTTAAGGCTTTTAATTTATGTAACCTAAAATCCTTATTATATTCGCCTCCCTGTAACCTCTTAAACCTTTATTTACTTTAATTTATCTGGGTATTATATGGTTATACTTATGTGAGAAGAATTAAATGGTTTGAGAGAGAGTTTTTAAGTTTCAAATAGGATTTGTTGTTTAAAAAATTGTAAAGCATAGTTTAGGGATGCGAAAAAAAGGTTTAAATAACCAAATCGAGTTATGGAATTAAGGTTTAATTGGGAAATGGAAATAATTTAATAAATAAAATAAAAATTCTATTAAAAATTTGAAAATTTAAAAAATCTTTAACATACTTTCAGGCTTGTTTTATTGTTTTTTTAAATATTTAAAGCCTTTAAACAGTATTTTTTAATGCCTTGCAATAATTACTGAAGCTTTATAAATTTATTAAAGCATATTTTAAGGCTTTTAGTTTATGTAACCTAAAATTCTTATTATATTCACCTCCCTACCGCCCCTTAAACTTTATTTACTTTAATTTATCTGGGTATTATAATAAATTTACCATAAAATATTGTTGCCATTTATATTGGTTAAACAATTATCTCTTAGATCAGCCGAAAATTATGCAAGTTTATGTGTTTATACACACATATCTATACATATTGAACAATTGCCTCCACAGATTGGTTAGTGGTGGCGGTGGAGAGGTGATGGTATTGCTAGCGGTTGAGCAAAATTAATTACATTTTCGTTTGATTTTCTTTAGAAATTAATGATGATTAAATAAATTGATTTTTCTCTTGTATCGGAGATACACAATCTTTTTTATTCCATAACAACAACAAATCCTTTAGAGTATAAATAAATGAAATAGAAGAGAAAAAATGAAGCATTTGTTATGCCCTTAAGACTCTTACAAATTGATTAAAACATTTCATTTGAAAACATATGACTTAAACGGCTTAAAATGTTATAGTATTTTATGGCCTTAAAATATGCTTCATTAAATAAATCCCCTTAACGTATGTTATGACAATATAAAACACTTACGTTCCATTGTATTGGAATAATTATATCAGTTATATGGGGTATTAGGTTTAGCAAACATTGTATTTAAAATTTAATTTAAAAACTTTATTAAATGGGGCTCAGAATGGCCGGCAAAGAGGTGTAAGTAAATAAATTTGTGGACATTATTTAAATTTATGCCTAAGTGTGGGCTTTAAAAAAGAACAAGTGAATTGGCTGCACAGTCAACATTCTGTGCCGAAAAGTATGTCTCCAGCACTGATAGTCAAGAACCCAGTGTCCCAAGGATAAAGGAGATCTGGAAGCTACACTTGGAGTGTTCAATTGTTGCCTCTACCGCCTTCGCTTGACCGCTGATACGAAAATTAGAACTTTTCTGTACTCTTATCTGGGCATGGTGACAAATCGACTAATGAACTCCGGGAACAAAATAATATTGCCTTGAAAAGCCGCTCTAAAGTCTATTGTTCGCAGTGGACGTTAAACTGTACGTCCCGCCACTTCGTGTAGAACATTAACAGACACAATATGGGTGGTGTGAGAAGCTAGATTGTAATCCTGACTAGTTGAAATAATGAATTAAGGATATGGAAATTCACGTGAAGTGAACGCAGCTACGTCAATGATCATTATTATGTACACCCATCTGGCGGGCATGATCCCCAATCGACTAAATGCTGATTTAAAGCACTCAATTATAAATATGTGTCTTCTATTTGTGGCATAGTAGCGCCGTAGTAGGTATGTTTTCATATTCTGGTCTGAGGTCTCTATAGGAGGCGATTGCTAAACTCTCCGTCTACGTAATGTCGCATGATTATCCTGACATAAGGGTGATCAAGACAACCCAAAGTTGGGCTCTGAAGAATAAATTTCGTAGTGCCTGCCTTCTTTATTCTTTTAACGATTATTTTTAAAGCCTATCTTTAGGCGCAATAAATACAATTTACTAGAGTACTCAAGAAATATGAATTCAATCCCATTGTAAATACCTTTTTTTTACTATTAGAGACCATTTCAAGGTAATTATTAAAAAAAAACGTGTTTAAAGAAATTTTGTAATATTTGTAATCTATTTTTAGGCACACAAATTTGTTTATTGCGTAAAAACTGTTTACTAACTTAACTTTCTCAACTTTAATTGTATTTCATTTGCTTTTATTAACAAGACTTTTAAAAAACCTGCTATTTGTTTGCTTTTTATCAATATTCTAAAAAAAATTGAAGCATACTTTTCGGATTACTCAATCAATAAAAAAAAAGTCGAAAGTTAATTTTAATGTAAGCTTTTCTATCTTCCTGCCTTTTTATTGTAGGATAAGCTTTTGTTGTGCCTTCCTTTTTCAAACCTGTTTTGTAAACATTCATGTTTTAATGCGTACTTTTAGGCTTTATTAAGAGAAATGTTTACTAAAAGTAATTAAACTGTATAAAATTTAAACAATTAATTGAAAAATTCAATCAATTTGTTTAGGATTCTCTTAAACAAAAGTATTTATTCTAAAGAAGCTTGGAAATTAAAATTTGAATTTTTTTTATAACCTAAAAGTAGGCTTTATTTGTGTATTTTATGAGAGATTAAAATATTTGTAAAAGGTTTATCTTTTATATATTAAAAAGAGTCAAAGATTTGTGTTTAATTTAAAAAGTCACAAACTTATAATAAAAATCCCATCCTCATAATATGCTCCGTTTAAGTATTATTAAATTTGTTTGGCATACTTTTAGGCGTTTGTATGATTTGTTATAAAAATTTAGTTGCCATTTAATAATAATTCTATAACCTGGCATTTAACGCCTGTATTTATTTCAATAACTATATTTAAAAACGCAAATTGTAGAGCATATTTTCAGGTGCTTTAATTTAACCGTTAGATTATAACACGCAAATTTGCAGTTATTTTTCCTGTACATGTATACCACTCTACTCTATCCATTTATGTATTTGTCGTGCAAATTAGCCGAGCCATACAGCAATAATATTCACGAACATGTGTAAGCATGTTTAGAACAATACTAAAGCCTACTTTGGGGCAGCAGCTACCATAATAAAGGTAATAAAGTTAATTTACGCAATTTGTTTTGTGCTATTTTATTCATTTCATTTTCGAGTAGAAAACAATTGACCCATTTTCATTACGTTTTCTATTTTTTTTAATGGAATTATAAATAAAAGAATGAAATAAAAAAGAAATTATTTCTGCCAACAATAAATGGCAAAAACAACTGCAAAGGTAGACTTTACTATATTTTTTCTCGATTAGAAAATGAAATCATAGAAGCATACAAATATTTATTAATTTGTGAAAAAAATTCTCAGAAAAAAGTATAGTTTATCGGGCTATAGACCTTGAAAAATGTTTATATTTGTAGCATATTTTAAGGCTTCTTGACATTTAATTTTTAAAGCATAATTTTCGAATATTTTTTAAGTTATTTAAAGTCTAAAGACAAGATAAAAATTGAAACGAACTAAGGAATGAGATTCGCTTGTCTAAAGACAAGATACAAATTTAAATTTACTAAGGAATGAGATTCGCTTGCGATGTGAGGCAGTGTGTCGACTCCAGACAACAAGAGAATGTTTTAGCCGAGGCCATGAGGCAGAATACTGCTCTTGAATTGTTGATTAAATTATCTGGTGCGAGCAGTGGCTGCCAAGGCTAGGCAAACGATATAGTTCTGATGGCTAAAGGAAAATTTAAAGATAGTCTTTGTGACAGCATTGGACCCACTAGCGCGTGTTGGTATAACGGAAACTCTGATGGATTTAAATCCACTGCAATTGGACATGAAGACAAAAACTATGGGGGCTTAGGATGATGGTAAGCAAGTCTAATATGAGATTAATCAGGAAACTTCACGATCTGATTAATCTAGTGTCAGACACTATGATTTAAGAAAACGTTTTGCAACGAGATTTTGTGAACCAAAGGCTGCGTGTTGGTTTCAAAAGAGAACCACTCTGTAGTATAAGGATTGGTTAAGGACAGATATTGAAGACGAAGACAGACAAGCCCTCTTTGGTTGCAAGTGGAAAAGTTATACGACAAAATACGCCAAAGGGGATCCACCAAGAAACAGATAGAAAGCTGTCTCCGGATGGTGGAATTCCAAAAGAAAACGTGGGCTATTTTTAGTGGGTATTGACGAAGTGTTGGAACCTTTGCAATGCTATCAGAATCGGCTTCCTTCTCTCGTCTATAAGCCAACACACTACCTACTATCGGGCATAAGAAATTGCGTTTCGTAGATGTCCTCCTTTTATTATATATATTTTTTGTATATTCTTCTTAAGATTTATAAATTCTGATTAAGAAAATTATTTATTAGCATACTTTTAGGCTCTAGCGAATTATATTTTTGTTAAGAAACTTAAATTACGTTTGTTAATAACCCTACTTTGCATTCAAATGTTTCTCATAATTCTGTTCTCCTTCCATTTAATCTTAAAGATTAATTTTTTCTGATTTTCCAGACTAAAAAAATAAAAATTGAAGTACATTTTCGGGCGCAAACAATACAACAGCATGAAACCCAAAACGACTACAATAGTGTAGTCGTGTTTGTTTTGCGTGGTTATTGCATATAAACTTTCAATTACGCACAGCAAGCTCACAACTCAACATAGTTGGGAGAAATAACAAATTCCAACAATTCTTTTGAAACAAGTGAAGCATACTTTTAAGCGCAATAGAGTCAGTAAATTATGTATGTACTCAGTATGCAAAGCGGAAGCTAAAATTCAAATAAAAATTTTTCATTTTGTTTAAAGAAACACTAGATGCCAGCAAAAATACATAATTTCGAACAATGAGTGGCAGAGGAGGCAGTAACGATGGAGTTGCAATTAAAACTGGTAAGTATTCAGAAGATGGCATACTTTAAGGGTTGAAGATTAAACAACACATGAAATTTCTTCTGCATTAAGCAGATTTTCTAAGAATTTATAAACTTCTAGACGTTTTTTAAGTATCGTTTAGTTTTCAAGGTCAAATTAGATTTTTAAAAATGTTTTTTATTTACAAAAAATTGTTTCGTTAAGTTGGATTTTACAAAAAAGCATTAAAATACCGTTAAAGGTAAGTTTTAATTTAAAAAAGTCATTTAGCGTAAGAAACTGTTTCGTTAGGTTGTTAAAGGTTTCGTTAAGTTGAATTTTACAACGAACTTTATTAAAAAATTATTTTGTATAAATTTAAACGTATTATAAAAAATTTTACTTATTAAAGACAAAAATTGTTTCGTTAAGTTTTTAAAAAAATGTTTCGTTAAGTTGTTAAAGGTTTCGTTAAGTTGAATTTTACAACGAATTTTAATCAAAATAAAATTATTTTGTATAAATTTAAACGTTTTATAAAAAAAATTTACTTATTAAAGACAAAAATTGTTTCGTTAAGTTTTTATAAGCTTCGTTAAGTTGATTTTTGTATTGAATTTAAGTAAGAAAAATTCAAAATAGCTTAATTATAAATATTTTCTTAAAAAACTTAAGATCTTTAGGGAAAAAATTGTTTCGTTAAGTTTTTCTGTGCTTCGTTAAGTTGATTTTCATACTGAATTTATGTTAGAATAACATGAATCAGCATTATTATGTATATTTTCTTATAAATTTTTTGTTTTTATAAAGAAAAATGCTTCGATATGTTTTTAAAAGTTTCGTTAAGTTGAATTTTAAATATATACAACATAAAATTGACTTAACTTAACTTCTATTTAAAATACTTTATGAAAATTTTTAAGTTTTGATTGAAAACAATGTTTCGTTAAGTTTTAAAAGACATTCGTTAAGTTCAATTTATGCTAAATTGGCGTGGTAATGGTTTCATAAAATTAAAATTAAATTAATTTGAATATTTTTATATTTTAATAATATCGTTATGTTAATTCTTTTATTAAAAAAAAAAGTTTCGTTAAGTTTTTAAAAAGATTTTTTAAATAATTTTTTTTTAGCAAATAAATAAATTAAACTCTTAAAAGTAATTAAAACCTATAGGTAAAGTAAATAAATAAGGCTTTGGTTTTTATTAAATAAAGCTGCATTGTTTGCTTAAAAAGTGAAGCATATATTTAGGCTGATTGTTTTAAAATATTTTTTATGGCATTACTTTTACGCATAAGCGTATTTATTTAATTTTCGCCTATTTTTAGAATTAATTTGATTTATTGTATGGCTTTTTATTGTTTAATATTGCTTTTTTTGATTTTCTAGAATTTACGGAAATTTTTTGCAGTTTATTGTTTATTTTACTCAAGTGATTTTTTTTTCAGAAGTTAGGGAATTTATTTACATTTCTATTGTTATAAAATGAAATAAAAATTCGTATTTACAGTTCGCCAGCATTAAACAATTTAATTTCGAAAAAGTATGGCACATAAGTCCACCCCTTGTTAAACAGAAATATGTTGCCTAACTTTAGGCGTAATAAATCATTGTGTTGAAAATAATAAAGCGGATTACAAAGCTAAACAATTGCCATAAATGTTTTTAGTTTAGTTTGTATTTATTGGGTAAATAAAATATTAATAAATTTAACAAATATTTTAAAAAGCAACATAACCGTTAGCGGAAGTGTATTTAAAAGTTATTTCCGATAAATTTATTAAATTTGAACTATTTTTTTTTGCATACAATATATAATTTATTAATATGCGTAAAATGTATGCAGCACAACAGCAAAGCAAATAAAACGACGTGCTTTAATATAGCATACATTGTTTATTTTTTTATTTATTGTTGCATACTCTCTAGGGATGAATACATTTTAATTATATGCGATAATCTTAATTAGTTGTTAAAACATGGCATTTAAAAATGGCGGCATATAAATATGTTTATAGTGGCTGCGAATAATTGTAATAAAAAAAAAAATAAAATAAAATTTATGGTGACAATTCCCTTAACATATATTTTACATTTTATGGGTTTTTTTATATTTAAATTTATATGCTTGCGTATTTGCTTGATTAAATTCCCTAAAGTGTATGCTATAGATTTTATAATTGCATGGTAAATATGCAAATAGTTTATCAATGATTTGAATAAATTAAGCAAATACCTGAAATGCAACAAAAAAAAAAAAAAAAAAAAAAAAAAAAAGAAATAAATGAGTTAAAAAAAACTCGGAGGAAATTAAAATAATTATTTAGAAACGACTAAAATTAGGCTACACTTTTGAAACTAAATAAATAAAATTAAAAAATGTATATAATTTACGTATACATTGCATTTTATAACAATAAAATAGAATTGAAATGTGGAAAATAAAATTTCCAAGAACCCCTAAAATTATGCTACAATTTTTATATCAACATTAGTTGTAAGTAAAACTAATAATACTATAAAGAAAATATATTTTTAATAATTAATGAAAATACATACACATGAATTTTTAATGCTTCAAACATTAAAGCACCTAAAAGTATGCCTCATATCTTACACTAAACTGAAGAGGCCACATATGGAATGTGGTATATTCTTTTAATATCTGGCCCTGAGCCTTAAATTTCTTTGGGGATTAGACGAGACGCGGACAGCATTCTTAAGCATTAAAGCACCTAAAAGTATGCCTCATATCTTACACTAAACTGAAGATGCCACATATGTAATGTGGTATATTCTTTTAATATCTGGCCCTGAGCCTTAAATTTCTTTGGGGATTAGACAAGACGCGTACAGCATTCTTTAGACCACTTAATAATACGGAACACGAATAGCAAAGTCCCAGAGAATATTTAGTGGGAACTGAATAGGCAGTTAATTGATAGAGATCATGTTTGCCCAATGCCAAAGCATGTAATGAGCTTGGCTCAAATAAGACGGATCACAAAGCCGCAAAGAATATACAGTAGGAACTGAATAGCCAGTTAATTGATAGAGGAAATCATGATTGTCCACTGTCTCACAGTTTTGAGGACATTCAGACTAAACTGATTACACTACTAGGAAACATGGTAATACTATGTTCAGACATGCACTTTTATTGAGTCAATATTCGGTTTATTGATTACAATATTTTAAGTGTTTAGACATAACAATTTACGCAGTTCAGCTGCTTAGTCAATATTCATTTGTCAACTGGTAAACAAAGCAGCTGGTTGTTTCAACAACGTTGTTTCTGTTTTGTTCGTTGTTTTTCTGATTTGTTTTTTTATTTTGTTTGTTTACTCACTGAACGTACTTATGACAGCGCTGCATTTCAAGTTTTAATCAATATTATAACAATTTATGAATTTATTGAGCAATAATTAATTGACATTTTATATGAAATATTGAGATCAATAATGCCGTTTATTGCGATTTACTCAATATAAGTGCATGTCTGAACATAGTATAAGCATGTAATGTGAATTGGCTCTAAAAAGACATTTGAAGTCGCCATTGTTTCGTAGATCGTATGTTAGCTTATTAGACGAGATTCCGAAGTTCAAAACCCAGCTTAGACATCTTCAACGAAACATAATTTTTCCTTCAGCAGTATTCTGGCAATAACTTGTGAGAGTAAAATAAAATTGCCCAGACAAGTTTCTTTAGGAAATCTGTACGGCACAAAGAGAACATGATAAAAATGTGAGTGTATTTGGGAGAGGCATGTGTTAAGTCGCCGTGGTCTAGTAGGTAGTGTGTAGGCTTATTAGACGAAAAGCCAGGGTTCGAGCACCAGGCCAGACTTCCTCTCAACAGATTTATGGGAAAAACTGTGAGAGTAAAATAAAATTGCCATGAAAAGTTTCTCAAAAATTTGTCGTTCGGAGTCGACTTTAAACTGTAGGTCCCGCCACTCATGTATAAAATCAACACACACAACATAAGTGCTGTGAGAAACTAGGTAGTAATCCTGACTGAAGGGTTGTAAAGACCATATGTAATGTATGTACGTATGTGTTAACCCAGAGGAAAATTTT
Organism: Sarcophaga variegata; assembly: GCA_932273835.1. Lineage (NCBI taxonomy): Eukaryota > Metazoa > Arthropoda > Insecta > Diptera > Sarcophagidae > Sarcophaga > Sarcophaga variegata. The sequence continues at coordinate 8,984,303 of OW026358.1, forward strand.
TAGTAATATTTTCAAGTCTACTTATTAACCCAATAATATGTATATGTGGGCGAAAAATATAGAAAAATTGTACTGCGCTAAATCCCTAAAGATATCGTATTTAACTTGGCAAGTATTATTCCAAAAATTGAAATCATTTCTCATTGATATTTCTTTGGGTGTAAAATTGAAGTCTGAAAAAAGCGACATGAACCTTATTCTTTAGAAGCTGACAGGCAACTGAATGCATTTTTACGCTCTTTTTAACGAACATTATCGATGTTCGCGTCTTATGTGTGTAAAAAGCCGAAGATGTTCTTCCCCTGAGGGACATTGGTGTCGACGTCTGGTTGTAATGCCCAATTATGTAAGTAAAACTTCCAGTAAATACATGACACTCCCGCTGGAAAATATCTAACAGTTGACAGCCTTGTCAGATGGGCAGTTTTGAAGCCATTAAATGGATGTTTATCCATTTACGAGAAATTTTTACCCAAAAGAACTTAACGAAACATATTTTTTTAATCATTTCTAAAATATTTATTTAATTGACGAAAAAATAAAACAGATATCAACTTAACTTACACTATAAATATGATTTAAAAACAAATCTAGTGAATATGAATTTGGCATCCTTTTTAAGGAATGCAATGAAATTTGAGTTAATTTAGCTAGAAATTTAGAAAAATGCTTACGTTTTCCGTTAATTTTGGTTTCCTAGTTAATTTTAATGTTTATATGAAAGGCAAGGTTATAAGCGCCTAAAAGTATGCTTTTTAATAGTATTTTGAAATGAAATTAACACCGTTATTATATGTTGTATATGAAGTTAAGATTGATGGTCATGGTAAATAATAATGAATATGAAAATACACACACACAAAATTACAACAAAATATCAGGCAAAATAAAACAAGAACAACAAATAAAAGAGAAAATAATTAAAAAAAAACTAAAACAAAAGAAAGAAAATGATTTAAAAAAAATTTTTAATTTATGAAAACTAATTCAACAAATTTAATTAACAATTCGTGCAGGCTTTTACAAAAAAAAACAACTTTAAAGTTGTTTACTAAAGGGGGGCTGGAGGAAATAGTTAATAAATCAAGGATATTTTCCTTTGATTTGTTTTGTTAAAATTTTGTGTGTTTTATTTATTTATTTGTTAACTATTTAATCTGAACCATAATAATTACTTGCTATTTAATTGCATTTGGAAAACCATCATCAATCAAGCAAAAGCAGCAATCATTTGGTTAGCAAATATGGTGGATTTAATGTTTTTAATTTTTTTTCATACTAAACTAAAGAGAAGTGCTTTCTGAAAGGACTTCCCTTTACTTACTTAGCATTTAATCTATTTCCTTTGGAATCATACAGTGGCTGATAACTTTGGAGCCTAAGAGAGTTTTTTTTTGTAATTTGTTTTTCATTTTTTTGTCATCAAATTGTCAAAATAAAGAAACAAATAAAAAAAAAAGAAATACAAGAGAAAGTTTTAAACAAAATGTGATAAAAGAAAACAATAATATACGTTTTTAAAAAGCAATTCATATAAAATATAAATAAAAATACGAAATTATTTCTATAAAAAGCATTAAAAAGCAGTAAAAAAAAGGTTTAAAATTAAGGAAAACGATTTAATATTATAATGCTGGCTTGTAATTAAATACGAGAATAAAACAAAACAAAAAACCTCTTATAAAAGGTAAACTATTTCAGAAAAGCAAGCCATCTACATAAAAGAGTAATTGTGTACGTACTACACCACTTCTGTAACAGCAGAGAGCTACTAGACATTCAATATACAACTGTAGTGATTCTGTTAGAACAGCGTATAAGAATTCATACAACAAGAAAAAGCATTTACTTTAGCAGAGAAACAAAGAGAGAGAGATAATACTATAAACACATTAGACGCAGATTTGCGGCGCGGCAAAATCACTATAGCGCAGTTCACAATCTTGGGCAAATGGTCTGGCATCATGGCATTTGCAAATGTTGGGTATTTCTTTTACCATACACTAACAAAATACACAAAAATACCCTTGCCACGGTTTGGCAAATATCCCACACTGAAAACGGTAGTTTATATTTGCCATACTTAAGCAAATGAACAGCTGATCATATAAAAGAAAAACATTGAAAAAGAGAGTCAAAAAAATGGAAACGTACAACATAAAAACGAATTAAAAGAGAAAAGCCGAATAAAAAATGGACAGAGGACGAAATAAATAAAATTATTATTATTATTTTTTTATTATTAAGGAATAAAGTAGAAATATTTTTTTGTTGATATTCAGCTGTGTGTTGAGAAGTTTGCAATAAGTGTTGCAAAGTGAAATAAAAAAGACCGTTCACAATTAACGGCAAATATTTACAATGGTATAAATTTACCATCTAAATGTCCAAGAGTGTGAACTGGGCTTATGTGCTTTAATTATTCTAAAGGCGGCAGCGGCAAAGCATAAAGAACAAATAATTGATTTATGGCGGCAGTAAAACAATTTTTCACATTTTAATACTTTTATTGTATGAATCGCTTCTTTAGAACCCTATAGTTTTCATGCATATTGACGGCACTAATACTCTCATTGCTGTGAGTAAATATACCCAGCTCCGCTGCTAGCCAGCTATACTGGTAGGTACCCAGTTTCCCCTGGTAGCCAGCTATATTGGTAAGTAGCCGCTAGTTGGCGGGCTACCCTGCTAGCCAGCTACCCACCTCGCCTGCTAGCCAGCTATATTGGTGTAGCAGCACCATTGACGGTTATTGATACACAGCCTTTAAAATAAGCATTTACATACATATATACACCCATTTATTTTATTATTGACAGATTGCCGCACTGCAAGTGCCGCGTTTAATGCATAAAGCTGGAGGTCCACACCACGCGTTCTACGCGTTTTCGCATTCTGCGCGGCTGTCAAAAAAGTAGAATTAATGTATATATTTGGTGCAAGTTACACGCACTAAAGCGTAGGATGCCGTGACGCATAGAACGCGAAAAGTAAATCTACTTTCTACTTTTGTAAGCATCACAAGCGGCGCGCGTACGAAACAGCTGATTTTGACAGGTTCTTTTTGTTTTAATTTGTTTAAATCAAAACAAACATTGGCGCGTAAAAAGCGTTGCATGTAACTTGAAGCGTAGAATGCGAAGAAGGCATGAAATGCACGCAACGCTTTGACGCGAAAACGCGTGGAGTGGACCTGCAGCTTAACAGTAAACACAACGCAGCAAATACAGCAATCTCTCAAATATAGAATATGTGGGTGTATATGGATTTTAATTGTGATTATTTTAAAGGCGGCGCTAGCTACAACAAGCCAATTTTTGTTACAAATTGCTGTGTTGCGTTTATTGTGTTTATATACCATAATACACTTCAATCTTCAGTGATCAAGAGAATTATATACAAAGAACATTAATTTGGATTTAATAAAACGGTTACATTTTACTTAGACGAGGCGTGGTTACAATTGGTAGATCTATTTTTGTGGGTGGATAGAGGCTTTATTTCATTTCTAATTTCATGTAACAGTTTTTGTTTTTGATTTCTACTGTAGCAAAACTGAAAAATTGCTTCATTTGAACCCTCAGAGGGAGAGAGAGAATCCTTCTTTACTTTTTCTTACAACCGGTAGTGGTGAATTTAGAATTTAATACAGGGTTTTTTATCTTTGTTTTTGACTTCTACTTCAATTGAGATGAGAAAGAGTAATTAATTTAGCATTGAGACAGCGGAAAGGAGTTTCTTTTTTACTTTTTCTAATATGTCATGTGAAGTGGCCGTGGTCTAGTAGGTAGTGTGTTGGCTTATTAGACGAAAAGCCAGGGTTCGAGCCCCAGGCTAGACATCAAGACAAAATACAAAAAGTATTTCTTCGGCGACTTCCTCTTAGCAGATTTCTGGCAAAAACTCTGAGAGTAAGTAAAAAATTGCCATGAAAAGTTTCTAAAAAAATCTGTCGTTCGGAGTCATGTTTACAATTTAACCGTTTGACTGCCACGCGGCGCAAAAGCGCTGCGTTCATTTGTTACGAAAATCGCGTTTGCGCTGCGAATTTCAGTGTAAAAATTTAGTCAAAAAGCAAAAATAAAATTAAAAGACGAGAAGATCCTATAAATCTTTATAGATAGGTTATTAGAATTTTATCCGGGATGGAAAAAGAAAATTTTTTGCATCGACTTAATTTTATATTGGATCGAGTTAAATTTTTCTGCATCGTTTAACCGTGATTACCTCGATTATCCGTGATGATAAGCAAAAATTATTTCCTATTATTTTGGACAAACAAGCGAAAAAGGGGAATTCACTCTTTAGTATACGGTGAGTCAGTATACTGTTCACTGTTTTCTGACAAAAATTTTTTTTTTATATTTTTGAAACATGTATGTATATAAAATCCTTGAATTATTTAGTTTTTATATAAATATGTACATATTCATTTATTAACTAATAAAAATTTCTATTAAAAAACTAGCCAAAATTGGTACTCAATTAACCGGGAAAATCGATTATCCGGAATGCTTCTGGTCCCGACCATCACGGATAATCAAGGTCCTACTGTAATTAATTGTAGTTATCGAGCAGTTATCGAACATTCTCACCAGAATCCCTTAGCAGTCAAACGGTTAATATAGGGTTTGTTTCTTGGGTTTTATAGTTTAGTTGTTATGCTAAAGCAGAGCTGCAATATATTTAAGTTTTAAAGTTGCTAGATGGTGTTATTTATTTAAATTCATTGAATCAAATTAAATTCGATAGAATTCCGAAATTTAATATGTAGTAAAGATTAATAAGAAAAGATTTTTAAATTTTTTAAAGGTCTTAATAAGGACACATAATAGAAGCTGGGAGAAATTTTTCAAAAAGCTTTAAAAAAGAATATACATTGCAAGGAAAAAACAACGTTTTCGATCAATTTTTTAGAGGTTTGTTGACAGACAGCAGGTTTGTTTGTGTATGAATTTTTCTAAATAAAAATTTAGTTTTTGATTTTTAACCCTTTGCACTCGTATGTCACACTGGAGGTGACAATACTAACTTACTCTACAACGCGTATTTCACACTGGAGGTGACAACACTAACTTACTCTACAACTCGCATATTAGTCAGTAGACGATAAAAATAAATAACTGTAAAACACATTGCGGCATTCTACAATATTCATCCGATAGTGAAGGTGATACTGTACCAGAGCCTGATAGGGATAATGACAATATATCAGAATCAAGTTGGATTGATGTGCGTGGAGGGTGGTCTGCCAGCAGAAATTACATTTAGTGTTGGAGACAAGAATGTTGGGCATCAATTTCAAGACAAAGAATAGATTTTTTTAAAGATTTTTCACTGATGAACTTATTGCAGATATTGTAAAGCAAACCAACATTTATGCAAGACAGAAAATTAACTCGAAAGTTTTAAAAAGAAGTTCCATGTGGAATAACTGGAAGGAGATTACCGATGCTGAGATGTGTTCTTTTGCAGGCGTCATTTTTAGTATGGGGACTATTACTTTACATAAAATTGAAGAATACTTTTCTCAGGAATTCTACCACTGTAATTTTTTTTAATTCATTCAGCTAAAATTATATACAAGTTGACAGATAACGAGCTTGAAAATTAATTGAGTGCAAAGAGTTAAAAAAAAGAATTTTTGCATGGAATTTGAAGCAACATCTCTTAACTACAATAATTTTTTAAGCAATATTTTGAAATTTTTAATAATTTTGTTAATTTGTTAAAAACACTCCCCAATAATTTTTAGTTAATAAGCTAAACTTAGTAAATTAATAACAAATTTTTATTTGCACTGTAAAATTGTTTTGAAAACACTTAAACACAAAAGACTGATAAAGAATTTTCAGGAAAATATTTGAAAAAAAAAAATTACTAAAAAAGGGCTTTCATTGTTTTTAGTAATTTCTATTAGTTTTTAAAAGCTCGTTTAGTATTTTAGTTACAAAGGAAAATTTAAATAAATATTTTGTGTGCTTTAAACATAAAGGAGGCAACAAATGCTGCGCGACAATCTAACAAAAAAATAGAAAAGATGAGCGTATATGGATATGATTAGTTTAAAGGCAGCGCTCCACAACAAGTGTGAGTTTAATTTATATATTTGCTGGCAGCAGTGAACGGATTAGTGTTGCCAATACAATAAAAATCATGAAATAAGGATTTTCAAAACACGATTCATAAATTAAAACTAACGAAATAAGTAAATAAGCAAATTAGTAGCACCATTGATAAAGAATTAATGAACTGTTGTACAGTTTTATTTGCTTTACTTATATTTTGGCGCTGTTGCCGTCTTTAATTAAAATAATTAAAGCACATGCTGCTTGGCTAAGGCACCAAATGTACTATTGAAGCGCAGCATTTGCTGGCTCCTATGTGTTTATAGTATTATTCTATCTCTGGAGCCTTCATAGTAATTTTAAATAGGCTTATTATGGTTGTCAAATCGAAGACGAATTTCGATACTTTTGTTAGAGGTTAAATAGGTTAGGTTAGGTTAGAGGACGTGTACTTGTCAATTAAGGCAAGTATAGTACCCGGAGGTCGAATTGACCTATTGTACAACAACGTCCTAGTTTCTCACACCACTTATGTTGTGTGTGTTAATTTTTTTTTATACATGAGTGGTGGGGGGACCTACAGTTTAAAGTCGACTCCGAACGACAGATTTTTGAGAAACTTTTTTTCATGGCAATTTTATTTACTCTGAGTTTTTGCCAGAAATCTGCTGAGAGGAAGTCGCCGAAGAAAATACTTTTTGTATTTTGTCTTGATGTCTGGCCTGGGGCTCGAACCGTGGCTTTACGTCTAATAAGCCAACATAATACCTACTAGACTACGGCGACTTGGCGCTGTTGCCGACTTTAAAATAATTAAAGCACATGCTGCCTGGTTAATACATTAGAAATAACGAAATTAGCGGCTACGCTGATAAAGAATTAATGAAGTTTTCTTCACTTTTATTTGCTTTACTTATAGGTTGGCGCTGTTGCTGACTTTAAAATAATTACAACGCATGCGCTTCTTGGCTAAGGCACCAAGTGTACTATTGAAGCGCAGCATTTGCTGGCTCCTATGTGTTTATAGTATTAATCTATCTTTGGAGCCTTCATAATAATTTTAAATAGGCTCATTATCCAAATCCTAAAACGTTTTTTAATCTATTATAAAATGAACACAATTCACCTACACTGCGACAAACGCAATAGGCTGTTATTTTTTCTTACTGTGTATTTCTATTAAAACTTCTCATATTAATATTTTTTCTTTTATTTTACAAGATTTAAATTTACTTTTTTAACCTATTTTCCACACGAAAATCATATGCAAGATATGCCTACTTTGGTTTTGGAATTTTTTTTTACAGTGTATCTTTAGTGTGTTTATAAAATAAGTTTTGCGTTTATTTTTTTGATATTTTTACAGTGTATGTTTTTTTTTTTTGTATATTAAATAAGAACAAGAACTGCCATTATTATATTAAAATTAAAAATAATTTTCTTTTTGGATTTTTACAACATATACAAAAATAATTAAGAAAAAGCGAGAAATTATCGTGGCAAAATTTTTAAATTCTACTTACGGTTTTGGTAATATTGTATTATTCATGTTATCCTTCCATTGTAAGTCAGTGACTAGACTGCCTTGAGGCACATTGGGTCGACAGGTTAATATCAATGATTTGCCCAAAGGTTTTCTTTGTACTTCTTGTGTGGGCAATATTTCCAATTTGGCATCGCTAGCGGCTAATGTGCAATCTGAAGAGAGGAGAGAGAGAAAGAGAGTGTAAAAAATTAAATTAAATTAAGGAAATATAATAAAATTAAATAAAAAATGTTTAATAAATATTTGAAATATATTTACAGTCAAAGAAAAAAGTCTACGTACATCTGAGTATTTTTTTTTATTTTTTCCAATAATTTCTATTCTGTATTTATTTCATATTTCTATTGCTTTTCAATTATTCCTGATTGTAAATGCCTTAAAAACTCTATTATAACATCTTTTTTAATTTGATAAAAATCACTGGTGTATGTAGACTTTTTTCTTTGACTGTATATATATGCACTGATATGTATGTATTTCCATTAAAATATTTTATAAGAAGGAATTGCTTAGATTTCTAAAAAAAATTCTATTCTGAACGAAATACAACATCATTTCAATGATCTCCTCTGGATTGGTTGCATTTTCGATCCCTTTTAAGTAGTTTTGAACCACTTTTTCCCATATTTCTAGCGATATGTCAGCAATAACTGAAGCAAATTGGTTTTACAATGCTTCAAGAATTCCGAGAATTACGAGCGTAGATACGATCGATCCTTGACATAGCCCTACAAAATAATGTCTGACGGCGTTTAAACGCAGGATATTGAGTGATAAGTACTCATCGCCAGAAGTCGCCGTGGTCTAGGTAGGTAGTGTGTTGGCTTATTAGATGTGAGACCTCGGTTCAAACCCCAGGTCAGGCATCTCCAATTGAACGAAATATGAAAAAATATTTCTTCAGTGACTTCCTCTCAGCAGATTTCTGGCAAAAACTCTGAGTAAATAAAAATTGCCATGAAAAGTTTCTGAAAAATCTATCGTTCGGAGTCGACTTTAAGCTGTAGGTCCCTCACCACTCATGTACAAAAATTAACGCACAGCACACAACATAAGTGGCGTGAGAAACTAGGTCTTAATCCTGACTAAAGGGTTGTAATGATCAATTATGTATGTTATGTATGTATGTAAGTACTCATCGCCAATAAAGACAAAATCGATCGTAATGAGTGTGTCGTGGTGCTCATGGTGGTCATCCAAGTAATTAGGACGTCTAATCTTCAATTACTTACTTACTTAATTGATCATTGGTGGCGAACGTACCACTGAGACAACTGGTCGGTTTCATCCGGTGGTTCAAACCCACCACTAAAGGATAATGAAAAGTGTGCTTACCTCACACAACATCATATGTCCACCGAGTAAACTGCCTGTGAACGGCAAGATACCCCCGCTAACCTAATTTGGTCATTACAACCCTTTGGTCAGGATTACAAGCTATCTTCTCATAGCACCCACGTTGTGTGCCTAAATTTTTTTACCCATGAGTGGCGAAACCTACAGTTTAATATGGACTTCGAACAAAGAATTTTCGAGAAACTTTTCATGGCAATTTTATTTTATACTTTCAGAGTTATTGCCAGAAGATAGCTGAGAGAAAATCGCCGAATAAATACTTTCTCATAATTCGATTTGTTCGCGGACTGAGCTGGGGTTTGAGCCACTGTATCTACTAGACTACGGCGACATGGACGTAGTACATATATTTAGTTCCCTAATGAACAGAACTTTTTACAGGGTGTTGTACTTGTTAAAGAGTTAACTGTGCTCTAATAATGTCAAATTGTTTGATATGTATGTGAACACTAAAATTGCCTAATTGTTAAAATTATAGGTTTGAGTCGTGGGTTTTTAAATTCGAACTTAGCTTCCCTATTTTTTTCTGGGCACTTCACCAGTGTCTCACTGGTGTGGGTCCCCGGGCAAAGTAACATTCCGGGAAACTGTAGAGCCGACGAGCTCGCCAGATCTGGTGCGCTCCTTCCGGAATCCTCTTCAATTGAATTGGATATGCCACTTGCCTCGGTCAAGTTGGATATTGCGCGGAAATTCTTTCGGGACTCCAACCTATCCTGGGTCAATGGTCCTGCTCACCTGGCCCTTGATGGATAGAAGGCGTACCAACCAATTACTTGGTCGTGATGTCATCTCAACCACAGTGGCCATGCTTACAGGTCATTGCGGAAAGAATGAGGCTCCCATTTAACGACTTCTGCCGTGGATGCAGATCCGCTGAGGAAGAGGAGACTGTTGTTCACTTTCTTTGTTAGTGCCCATTTCTTGCTAGGTGTAGATATAGGTTATTTGGCTCCCCATTTCTTGTCTGCTTGACGGAGCTATCATCTATTGATATCAAGGATATATGTAGCTTCGTTCATCAAACTTTCTGGCTGGTTTTCCAGTTTAGGGTAGTCGTGCTTTTGTTGTGCAGCCCTTGCGCTGACCAACTTCTTCCTTTTCCCTGATCTTGGTGGAACTTGGTCAGTACAGGGACTGTGTGCACCCGTGGCATCACAATGGGCCGCTATGTGTGCTCAAGTGAGTTTTGTGATATCAGAGCTACCATCTCCGACCTAAACCTAAACTAAACTTTCCTATTTATGTAAAAACAAACACATCCTTCTATGCTAACCTTTTGTCTTAGAAAACGGACATTTTCAATTAACATTTCCTTCGTTGTTGTTCTTTTTTTTCATCAAAATATAACAGTGCTCTGTTCCTTAGTAAACTTAACTGTTTTTACTTTCAAATTCGTATGCTGTTGTAAATGTAAACAAAATTTATTTCTCTTAATGTAGAACGGTAATGCAACTGTAAAGCACGAATGATGGGGTTTTTTAAATTTGTTTGCACCTCCATAAAGGTTTAAATATTATTTTCAGTATAAATTTGTTTGTTTATGGAAGTGTTTTTTATATTTTTTTCTTAGTTTTCTTTATTTTTAAATGACCTTTAATGCTCTTTTTTAAATTAAATAATCCGTAATTCATTTGCTATTCGATTAAAAAAACACCAAACGGTGTAGTATAGTGTAGCTGATGGCCGGCTGGTCATATATTTTTAAAAGTAATCCCCCCCTCAACGTATGAGATAAGCTGGACACATCAACAATGACAACTAACACAGTGTACAGTAACAAAAATACGTGTGAATGTGCTTGTGTGAGAAACAATTTCAGTAGAAAAAAAAACAAAAATATGAGCCTGAAAACGAGAATTCACGTGAATAAAACATCATGTGTAAATAATGCGTTAATGTGACTCTCACTCTCTTCTTCGCTCTTAACAAGAGAACGCAATTTCCTTGCTTTCCCCTCTTTCGCTCTCACCATTATTAAAGCATCGTGTATGCAATGCAAACGCAAAATGCAATTTTAACGTGGTCGGTCACAATGGGAAAGAATATTTCGCCACTTTTTTCCCTTTTCTCTCTCTCCTTTTTTAATTATAACAACAAATAATGGTTAAAAAAAATAGTAAAAGAGCACCACAAAAATCCAACGTTTTTTTTTCGTTTTTTTATATTAAAAAAGGGCTCAAGAGAGTTTGTGTTTTTAAAAAACCGAACAGCAGAGAGAGAGAGGGAGCGAAAGAGATAGAGAGCAGCTTTAGGGTTTAGGGCAGTGTTGCATTTTTAACGAGTAGCCAGATTATTTTGCTGTCCATATATACACGATTGTGCTTAAAAGCAAACCCACAAACAATAATAAATAATGGTGGGCACAAAAAAAAATTCAAAAAAATAAAATTAAAATGAAATGCCAGTAAATATATGCACGTTGTGCTGGTTAAAATGCTTAAAGTGTAGCAAGCATGCATGGCATACGTCATTAATGAATTATGCCATAATGAAAGGCCAATGAATTTAAATGATATTCTTCAAATGAATTTACTAGCAATGTGAACAACTACAGTAAAGGACTTTAAATAAAAGGACAGCTAAAGAATTTCATTTTAAACTTACTTAATTGGCCATTACAATCCTTTAGTCAGGATTACTACGCAGCTTCTCAAACCACTCATGTTGAGTGAATTAATTTTACACAGGAGTGGCCAACAGAGTAGAAAAACTTTTCATAGCCTTTCTCAGAAGGCAGCTGAGAGGAAGTCGCCGTAATAAAATATATTTTTATCATGTTCGAGATGTCTAAGCTGGGATTCAAACCATAGACTCGCATCTTACAAGCCAAAACTCTATCCTACTACATACATACATAATTGGCCATTATAACCCTTCAGTCAGGATTACGACCTAGTTTCCCACACCACTTATGTTGTCTGTGTGTTAATTGTATACACGAGTGGTGGGACCTACAGTTTAAAGTCGACTCCGAACGACAGATTTTTTGAGAAACTTTTTCATTGCAATTTTATTTACTCTCAGAGTTTTTGCCAGAAATCTGCTGAGAGGAAGTCGCCGAAGAAATACTTTTTGTGTTTTGTCTTGTTGTCTGGCCTGGGGCTCGAACCCTGGCTTTACGTCTAATAAGCCAACACACTACCTTATTGACTACCTACTAGTTTCCGTAGAACCTACAGTTTAAAGTCGTCTTCGGACAACGGATTTGAAGAACTTTTTAAAGTTTTTTCCAGCAGATAGTTGAGAGGATACATATGTTTTGTTTGAGATGTCTAAACTGGGCTTGCATCTTACAAGCCTACCTACTAAGCGACTTTAAATTTGCAATTACCTCCAGTGTTGCCCATCCTACAACCGTGGTTGATCGCCTTCAGCTTTTTAAATTATTTTCGGTCAGTAATCACAGGTTTTTTTTGTGCGTATGTGTACTTATATTTTGGTTTTCTTCAGTAATTTTTTTATATTACTACCCTGCCTGACTTCCTCTCTCTCTCTCTCTCTCTCTCTCTCTCTCCTGGCTTTATTTAAGTTTAAGCAGAGAAATTTATTGTCATTGAATTGCATGGCCTGTCAGAGATATTATAACTGTTTGTGACTGGTTGTTTGTCTGTACATGCTTGCTAGTTTGCCTGTATATCCTTAATGATATTTGATTAAAATTCTGTAGCATATGTTAAGGATGATGATAATAAAAAGAACAAGCAAGGACAAAAGTAAAATATGATGATAAATGCTGCATAAATTGTAGCATATTTTCGCAAGAAAAGTAGCAAAAGAATATTAAAAAGAATTATACAGCCTGCCTTTCATTTTAAAAGGCAAAAACTGTGTATTTTATTAAATAAAATGAAATTGAAATTCAAATGAAAACGAATTTAATATTTCTTATTAAAGTTATTAAAAATAAAATTAAATAAATTCAAGGCATACCGTTAGGCTTAAAAAATAATTAAGAACTAAGAATTCTTACAATTTTTGTTAAACAATTAAGGATTTCATTGGAATTATTTTGTTTAGCACACTTTTAGGCTTATTTTAAAACGTTTGTAAGCCTTAGAAGTTTAAATGAATTAAAAGGTGGGAAATTCAAGCTTAATTTAGAGTAGGCATCTGTTTTTTCTTCATTCGCGGTACCAATTTCCCATACGGAGGTTCTCAGACTTACCCAGAAAGGAAAACAATCAACAACGAACATTGTATGAATATCACACGAGACGTCCTTCTTAGGAGACAGTAGGATTCAATGTACAGAGATCCCAATACGCTACAATTCAATACATTTTTACAGAGAATATTGACTTCAGGCAACACTTGAAGTCGTAGTAGTCTAGTAGGTAGTGTGTTGGCTTATTGCACACGCTGGTCCGTGGTTCAAACCCGAGCTCATATCTCAAACAAAACGAAATATGAAGAAAATATTTTGTTTCGGACAATATTTCTTTCCTCTCAACAATCTTCTGTCAAAAATGCCCTGAATAAATAACATTGTCTTGGAAAGTTACTCCTAAGATGTGTCGCCTCGCCAGTCACGGATAAAATTAACACATACACCGTATAAGGGGTGTGAGAGCAAGGTTGTAATCCTGGTTTTTAATGATCAACTAAGTAAGTATATACAGAAGTAATATGTAGGCTGAATGGAGTAGAAGGGCAACTGGGGGTAACTGCTAAAGAACCAGGTAGTTATGGCCCCATCTTGACGATAGAGTCACTCACTGTGTCTCCCATGAGGGTGAATAGGGGGGGATGGGGCCTCACTTAAGGCATTAGTCTCATAGGGAGACACGCACATCACTTGGGCGAATGTTAGTTACTAGTATTGGCACCACTGCCAAGATGAGAATAAAGAGTATAGTGCTGTTGTTTGAAGGTACCTGATAAATATGAGACATACGGTCTCCTTTCAGGGCTCTGTATGATATGATATTTCAAATGAAAATGGAGAATATTTCAAACCTTGTAAAGAGCTAAGGTGGATATTCTTATTATTCCGATCTCATAGTACTTTACAATGGCCGTAAGAATCTAAATGCTTCAAAACTATCTAACATGACCTAACCAGACCTCGATCGAAAGTGGAGGAAGGTTAGGTTAGGTTAGGTTAGAGGACGTGTACTTGTCAATTAAGACAAGTACAGTACCCGGAGGTCTAATTGACCCATTGTACAACGTCCTAGTTTCTCACACCACTTATGTTGTGTGTGTTAATTTTATACATGACTGGTGGGACCGACCTACAGTTTAAAGTCGACTCCGAACGACAGATTTTTGAGAAACTTTTTCTTGGCAATTTTTTATTTACTCTCAGAGTTTTTGCCAGAAATCTGCTGAGAGGAAGTCGCCGTAGAAATACTTTTTGTATTTTGTTTTAATGTCTGGCCTGGGGCTCGAACCCTGGCTTTACGTCTAATAAGCCAACACACTACCTACTAGGCTACGGCGACTTCTAGTAGTAAGTAAGTAAGGATAGAGTGAAAACGTATGTTAATTTTTATACATGAGTGATGGGACCTACAGTTTTAAAGTCGACTACGAACGACAGATTTTTGAGAAACTTTTCATGGCAATATTATGTGCTCTCAGAGTTTTTGCCAGAAATCTGATGGGAGGAAGTCGCTGAAGAAATACTTTTTTTATATTTTCCTTTTGATGTCTGACCTGTGGTTTGAACCGTGGCCTTACGTCTCATAAGCCAACACATTACCTACTAGACTACAGCGACTTCAAAATGGAGGAAAATGAAATAAATTGGAACATGGCCATGATATGTATGCAGGCACGATGTCCTCTTCTGATCGCATGGAATTTATGACGTTCTAATTGATGTTTTAGAACTGATACCAAGAAATCTAGTCTGAAACTTCTGGAAATTGCAGAACAGAGAGAGTAAAAGTGTTAAACGTTACAATGTAATCTCATTTTTGCTGTTGTAACAATACAAGTTTATCCCAAATGCTAGGGAACAGCAAAATACTCAGGACACTCCCGGGTCGACCGCCAGATGTGAAGGAAACAATAGTCATTTTTGAATATTTATATGGTAGAGCAAACCAGAACCGCCAGTAAAAGGCATAAGGGATCACAAGTAGAATTTGTTTAAGAAATCTAATTTCAGTCTTCTACAACATGCAGAGAAGGGAGTCTCAAAGCTTAACGTTTCAATGTAAACTGCCTTTTACTGTTATAACAGCGCAAATATATCCTAGATGCTAGGGAACAACAAAATAATTAGGATATGCTAGGGCAACCCCCATATATATGTGGGAAACTATAGTAATTTTTGAAAATTAAGACTATTTTTATGGTAAAGCAGATCAGAGGCGATCGGTAAACAGCATAAAGGATCACAAGTAGAATTTGTTCAAGAAATCTAATTTCAATCTTCTACAACATGCAGAGAAGGGAGTCTCAAAGCTTAACGTTGCAATGTAAACTGCCTTTTACTGTTATAACAGCGCAAATATATCCTAGATGCTGGGGAATAAAAAATAATAAGGATATGCAGAGATGACTCACAGATTTTACGGAAACCGTAGCCAATTTTGTAAAATGAAGTTTATTTTTATGGTAGATTAGATCAGAATGGCCAGTCAAAATGACATAAAGGATCACAAGTAGGATATGTTCTTTAACACTTTTGTTTCCCTCTTTTGGCATTTCCTCTTAGCTTAATTACCTAGGCAAGTATATTATACCAAAGGATATGGATATAAAGAATACGCATCAGGTAGAAGTAAGATTTCTTATGGCGGGTCGTTACATTACGACCCGCTCTCACCAAAATATTTTTAAAAATCATTTCTTGATGAGAGGGAGGAAGACAGAAGGAAAATTAACACAAATAAAGAGCGTAACAATGTGTTGCTCTCATCGTACGTATGTACATGTGTATGTATTCTTGTGTTTTTTGATTTAGTTGTCGATCAGACTGCGATAAGAATACATGTGCTGCGGATGCTTTACCATTTTATTTCAGAATAACACTCGAAGAATATTTTGTGTTAAAATTGTTCTATGTCATTAACTTGGCGTATTTCATTCCTTTATTTTGTCCCATAGTATAATTTTTTTTAAATGCTTTGGAATGCTCGTTTTTTTTTTTTCTTTTAATAAAAAATGGTTTTTTATTCTTTTTATTTTTATTTATCTAAAAAACATGGCCTAATTTTTAAGCCAAAGATGGCTAGCTTTATGTTCTTTTAATAATAAAATGGATTTTTTATTTTATTTTTATTTATCCAAAATTACTAAGCCAAAGATAGACAGCTTTACATATGTATGTTGATGAAATGAAAATAAAAATAGAGTATATTACTAACACTTTTATATGGCTGTAAATAAATAAATTCTCTCAACTTATTTTCTCTCTCTCTCACTCACTAATCCATAACCATAGGCATGTGTTAACCTAGAGGAAAATTGTTAGTAATAATGTCAAGTCTACTTATTAACCCAATGATATGTATATATGATCGGAAAATATAGAAAAATTGTACTGCACTAAGACACTAAGACACCGTATTTAACTTGGCAAGTATTCTTCCAAAAATCGAAATCATTTCTCATTGATATTAGTGAATACTACTGTGATATTTCTTTGGGTGTATCATTGAAGTCTGAAAAAAGCGACATGAACCTTCTTCTTTAAAAACTGACAAGATTTTTACGCTCTTTTTAGCGAACATTCTTGATGTTCGTGTCCTATGTGTGTAAAAAGCCGAAGATGTTCTTCCCCTGAGGGACATTGGTGCCGACGTCTGTTTTTAACACCAGAAAAATAAATAAAAAAGTGGTCAAACAACAAAAACGCACGATGAGAACAACGCATTGTTACGCTCTTGGTTTCTGTAACCTTCCCTTCTATCTTTCGGCCCGCGTCATGAAATATTTTTGAAAAATATTCCAAAATATGTTCAAATGCACATTCTTCATACTTTATTTTCTTTGATTACACCCATGTATTATTTCTTTTCTGATGTTTACTCTTTTTTAAAGTGATTTTTAAGAGAAATTTTCTTAATAACCCAGAGCTAGTATTTCAAATATTTTCCAACAATTTTCTTTTCTTTAATTGACTTTTTTCCATTATGAAGTTTACAACAATTTGAAAGAATTTTTCTTTTGATTTTTGTGTTTCATGTTTCCAAGAAAAAAAAAATTTTTTTTTTTTTTTTTTGAAAATTGAAAAATATTTTCCCATTACTTGTATACCAACAGAGACATGACAACATCATGTACTCATTTTCATTCATAATTTAATAAGCATTTGTATGCATACACATAATAGCCACAAAAAACAACCAACAGACAGACAGACAGACAGACAGACATATTGTATTTGCTGGCTGTCTGGAGTTTTGATTATCTACAGAGTTTTTATTTAATTTTTTTGAAATATTCGTATTCATATTTCAACAAAAAATATATGAATGGACAGACAGACAGACAGACAGACAGTCGGATATTTTCCCATTGTTATTGTTCTATTGAGTATATTATTCTCAGTATAAAGAAAAAATTAATAAAACAAATGGCAGAAAAGCAGAGTAGAAGAGAAGAGAAAAAATTAACAGCAGCATCAGCATTAAAAATAACATCATCATTGGAGTCCATTTTACGTTACAGAAGAAAACAATGATTTTATTGAACAATAAATGATGATGATGATGTTTATCATTGTGATGATATAAACAAATTATTAATTAAATAAAAAAAAAATATTCTTTTTCTGTTTCTATTTAAATATCATTGACTGTTTATCACTTATGCATACACACACAAACATATACAGTGTTGGAAAAAAATAATAGAAACGCATCAAAAAACGTTGAAAACATCCCCATATCATTAGGGAGCCGCAACCCTGTTTGACTGTCTTTTTTTGTGCATTTTGGATCAAACTCTTTATTGGCAGGGCGACGTACAAAACATTTTCCGTCTGATGGAGCACTTTGTTCCAATTTTTCCGACTTTCGTGCTATCTGGCAAATTTTAACACTTTTTGTATATTTTTGTTTTACTTAAAAGAGCTACTGACCTTTGACTTCGAGCCTATTTCTTATAGTACTGCTTGTTACTGGAGCATCTAGTATATTTTTAAATCCATTTGATGACTCAAAAAAATTTTTTTTTTGGAATGACGGACTAAAATTTGATCAAAACGTGTGGGGACGAGGAAAACGTTTCTTTCTCTAGTTTCGATATTTTTTGTATAGTGAATCACTTAAATACTTTATGTTTAGAGCACTTCATTATGTGGGCTATTTCTCCAAGTGATAAGACATTAGATTTTAACTTAAGGAAAACCTTTCTTTCAGCATCAGTGGTATGAACACCTCGACCCATTTTTTTGAGAGATTTAAAACATACACTTGACACGAAAATCTTGTAAATGTTCTAAAAAAAAAGTTATTTTAACTCAATTTTCACCTCTTCTAAATATTTCATGTAAAAAGTTTATTTATTTTCAATTTAAACACGGTTTTAGAAAAACGTTTCTACTAATTTTTCCAGCTAAATTACGTATTTTCTTACTTTTTCCTGCAAACTAATAAATTAAAAGAGAAGAAAGCAATAAAGAAAGCAAATAATAAAATCCCGTTACATTAGCAAGAATTTAACAGTGATTTCCAAAAATAAAAGTATACAACATTTTAATGATAAACTAGTAATCGTTTCTACTATTTTTTCCAACACTGTATATGGTACCATGTAACAGTACCATGTGTCACTCACTCATTCTTTCACTCATGCTGTTTATTCTTCGTTCTCTTTTTTCTGAACTGTAAATATATTTTCTTATGTTGAAAGTTTAGCTTTTTAAATATTTGACAGCATAAAGGCAGCTGTCAGAACTGTCAGTTAACACAATACAAGAAAATATTATAAAATTAACAAACGCACACATATACAGTGGACAGTAAAAGTCTTAGTACCGCAAAAAAAAAATCCACACAGGCCTAATACTTTTGCACAAAGTCCCGATATAACCTCAAGAGAGTACTTAGGAGATCATTTAAAAGAACGGTTACGTACGTAATCGCTAAACCTTAAACAAAAGTCAATCGAATACTTGCTCATGGTGCCACCAGAAAACACAGAAAACAAAACTTGTAAAGGCTGTTTTTTATAGTGGTATAGAACTTTAAGTTGGCATTACTTTTCAAGATGGCGACCGATTTAACAGCTGTCAAGTGATTTATTCTCAGTTTGGTTTGGCAATTCATCATGAATAGACTCACGCCTGAACAACGCTTGCAAATAGTGCAATTTTATTTCGAAAATAATGGTTCTGTGCGGAAAACGTATCGCGCACTACGTCCATTTTATCGCCGACAAAATCGTCCATCAGAGCAGTTAATTCGATTAACCATGGAACGTTTTCGCACCACGTTTACTCTTATTGATAACTCGCATCACCAGAGACGCTGTACGGTGCGTACAGAAGAAGCTATTGCTGCTGTAGAGCGTAGCATTGAGAAAGACCCGAATGAGTCCATCCGCCTACGAGCACAGTAATTGGATCTGTGTCCATCCACTTTATGGAAGATTTTGCGGAACGATCTTGGTATGCGTGCTTACAAAATCCAACTCGTGCAAGATTTGAAGCCAAACGATCATCAAGTAAGGCGTAGATTCGTCGAATGGGCCCAAAACGAGATTACCGTTGTTCGCGATTATCATAAGCGAATTTTGTTTAGCGATGAAGCGCACTTCTGGTTGAATGGCTACGTTAACAAACAAAACAGCCGCATTTGGAGTGAAGGTAATCCTCAAGTGTATGTGGAAACACCGTTACATCCAGAAAAACTCACTGAATGGTGCGCTTTATGGGCTGGTGGAATCATTGGTCCGTACTTTTTCAAAAACGATGGTGGCCAGAACGTTACAGTCAATGGTGATCGGTGTAGAGCCATGATTACTAACTTTTTCATTCCTGAATTGAATAACCATGATGTCCAGGAGATGTGGTTTCAACAAGACGGCGCAACATGTCACACAGCTCGTGCCACAATAGATTTACTGAAAGACACGTTTGGTGACAGCCTAATTTCATGTTTTGGACCTGTGAATTGGCCTCCAAGATCTTGTTGTGATTTAACACCGCTAGACTACTTTCTGTGGGGCTATGTAAAGTCATTGGTCTATGCGGTAAAGCCACAAACGCTTGACCATTTGGAAGACAACATTCGCCGTATTATTGCCGATATACGGCCACAAATGTTGGAAAAAGTCATCGAAAATTGGACGTCCAGATTGGACTACATCCGCGCCAGCTGTGGCGGTCATATGCCAGAAATCATATTTAAAATGTAATGCCACAAGATTGCAACTTAAAGTTCTATACCTCTATAAAAAACACCCTTTATTAGGCCTTTGAATTTTAAATTTACTCAGGATTCTCCTTGAGGGTAATTATGGAGTCATCTGAAACTTTTTCTTATTTTTCTCATGTTTTATAAAAAACATTACAACAAAATTGTTTGTTTTATAATAAAACAGTAACAAATTAATAAAATAAATATATAAACTACAAATTTTTATACAAACTTTTGGCTAAAAATTCAAAAAGTTGCTAAAATATATTGCCGTACTAAGACTTTTGCTGTTCACTGTATATATATATATAGAGAGAGACCAACTCTTCCCCTTTGGTAAGTACATACTTTAGATATTAATTTTTCTTTTATTGAAATAAAAAAAAAATCATTTCTTTGAAGAAAACATATGTATTTTTATATGAATAATAAAATTATTTCACACTCCGCTTAATTATAAAAACACAAACAAAAAAAGAAACATTAAAAAATATTAAAAAATTTATTACTTTAATTGAGCAATTTTTATGAGTGTAAATTGATTGATATCGAATAAAAAACATTGTTTCCTCATTAAGTAAGTATGCAAGTATGCCTACCAAGTAATTAACATGTAAACATTAATTTTATAAGGGGCAGCCATTTATTTATTTTTCTTCTGTAGAGCCTTTTACTTTTCTTTAATGCGCGTAAAAATACTCTCAGTGTACGGTACTCTGTCTGTGGTAAGCATAATGTGAACATTACAGTTAAAGATTCCAGCTTTTGCCAGAAGAGAGAGAGAGAGAGAGAGAAATATACAATGTAATACTCACGAGTAGGCCAATAATTATTGTGGTATGCTTTTCAAAAGTAATAAACCTTTTAGTTTGCTCCTTTATCGTGTGTAAGTGTGTGAGAGAAGTGAAATGTTTAAGAGAGAGTGTGTGCCTAAAGCTCTCCATGTAAACACTATGTGATGTTCGTTCAAATTTTGAATTTTAAAGGCATTTTATTCGTGCTTGAATGAATGAAATGTAAACGTTACTGTGGCAGACATTTCAATGCTGTTGTGTTTTTTTTTCTGTTATGGAAGAATGTAAGTTAGCAGTGCTCATCGATAAATAATAGAAAAACTATTCAAAACAGTGTAAAATCTTAAGTGCGCTTTTAAGCTACAATTAGACAAACTTTCAGGGAACTTACATACATACATACATAATTGGTCATTACAACCCTTCAGTCAGGATTACGACCTAGTTTCTCACACCACTTATGTTGTGTGCGTTAATTTTATACATGAGTGGCGGGACCTACAGTTTAAAGTCGACTCCGTACGACAGATTTTTTGAGAAACTTTTCATGGCAATTTTTATTTACACTCAGAGTTTTTGCTAGAAATCTGCTGAGAGGAAGTCGCCGAAGAAATACTTTTTGTATTTTATTTTGATGTCTGGCCTGGGGCTCGAACCCTGGCTTTTCGTCTAATAAGCCAACACACTACCTACTAGATCACGGCGACTTCGGGGAACTTGCATTTGTTTTTAGAATATGAAAAGCAATGTGAATGATTACCCAACCGTAATGGAGTTTCGTTAAACATTTGCATTCCTTTTCATATGGTAAAAACGAACGTATATGTGTGGTGGTGGCTGCAATATTGTAGTTCAGGGTTCATTTTACTACTATAATGACGCCAAATAGATTTCAAAGTGCACTAAGAAATGATTTGAAGATAACAATATCAATAGAAGATAATATCACTACATTCAGAACCAAATCCGATAAATAATTTGCGGAGTACAGGGGAGAGGATGTGTCCTACAAATTTTGGTAAGTTTTGAGAGTTAATTAAGAGGAGTGTGGCATGAGGCTGTGTGAAGATAGGTTTTAAAAATCTACTAGGCTAGTTAACAGAGATATGTTATTAACTGTGGTCTGTTATGAACATTCATCTGTGTGAAGATAGGTTTTAAAATTTACTAGCCCAGATAACAGAGTTATGCTATTAACAGTGTTATGTTGACAACAATATAAAGATAATATTTGCAGAATACAGGGGAGCGGAAGTGTCCTACAAATTGTGCTAAGCTTTGTGAGTTAATTAAGAGGCAGTGTGGTATGAGTCCGTGTGAAGATAGGTTTTAGTTAACAGAGATATGTTATTAACAGTGGTCTGTTATGAACTTAAATCTGTGTGGAGGTAGGTAGGTAGGTAGGTAATTCACTAGCCCAGTTAACAGAATTATGTTATTAACAGTATTCTGTTATGATATAAACAGAACTTGTGTCAAACTATGAATTTGAGGCTCAAAAGGAATAAATACAAAAGAAAAAGAAAAGTAATCTTCAGTAAATGCTAGCTACTGGCTGGCTAGTATAGCAGCTAGCTAGCTGGCTGCCTGGCTAGTATTGCAGCGAGCTAGCTGGCTGCCTGGCTAGTATTGCAGCGAGCTAGCTGGCTGCCTGGCTAGTATAGCAGCTAGATGGCTGGCTGGCTAGCTGGTTGGCTGGCGAGTATAGCAGCGAGCTGGCTGGTTGGCTAGTATTGCAGCGAGCTGGCTGGCTGGTTGGCTGGCTAGGGCAAAACAAAGTATATGTTATCGACAAGTAGAGACGTGCGATGTATTGATTCTCAAATTACGGCCGATAACTATACTTTTGAAACAATCAAGGAAATTATTTATCTTGGCTCTGCCGTTACCACCAAAAATGATGTCAGTCTGGAGATCAAGCGCACAGGATTACTCTTGCCAGCAGGTGCTACTATGGTCTCAATAGGCAATAGAGAGGTCTCTCTCGTACGACAAAACAAAACACTCTACAAGGCACTCATCCCAACCGTGCTTCTTTATGGCGCAGAGGCATGGACCCTATTAAGCACTGATGCAGCAGCCTTGAGAGGGTTCGAGAGAAAAGTCCTAAGTAAGATCTTTGGTCCAGTGCCAGTTGGCGATGATTTCCGAATCCGATCCAACAGTGAGCTGTATGAGGTCCTCAACGACATAGACGTTGTGCAGCGAATTAATATCCAACGGCTGCGCTGGCTCGGCCATGTCGTTCGAATGGAGGAGGATGCTCCGGCGAGACGAGTATTTGATGCAAGAATCTGCGGAAGTCGCCAAAGAGGACGACCTTGTATATGTTGGAAGGACCAAATCGAAAAAGCCCTGTCATCGATTGGTGTAATCAACTGGCGTAGGCGCTTAAGAAGCAGAGGCGCCTGGAAGGAAATTCAAATTCTATTATCAAAACCCGGTCTGTTAAGGGATCTGATGATAATTTGCTGTTAAACTATCAAGCCAAATATCAAATATTTTTGATATTCATCAGGTCGGGTTTGCCCTATTACAGCAGATGGTTGCTTAGTTTACCATCAGATCGTGTTTTCAGGCGAAGTTCGTTGGTGTAATAAGCACTTAAGAAAAAATTAAATGCATACCACATACTGAACGCATACTTTTTATTTAATAACAGTTGTTTCTCTCTCTCTCTTTATCTCTCTCAAAGAAAACCCTTAACAAGCAAAACAGAGAAATATATGCACATTATCACTCAGGCCAAAAAGCACATTGCAAAAGAAATTAAATGGCCACGAAAGTAATGTTTACACGTTGCTTCTCTCTCTCTCTCTCTGTCTCTCTCAAATATAAAAAAACAATTTAACAAGTAACACAAATAGCAGGACTTTTAAATGAATGTTTACATTGCTTTATCCAAACACACACGACGTCCTTTCTCTTTCTCTCGCTCTCTCTCGACAAAGACACGATTTAAAAACCATAGCCAGTGTGTTTACATTTTAATTATAGGAGAGCAATTAAGGAGAGAACAATATTTATTTAAAAATCAATTACATCCGGTGTTTAATGCTTTAATCGAAAGGCTATGATTAATTTTTTTATGTTTAATTTTTTACTCTCAATTTTATTGCCCTTTTTCTGTTTTACTCTCTCAATGTATGTGTATATATCTGCTTTCTTTTCAGGTTTTAAGTTTTTATGGGGACAGTTATGGAATACATACATACAGCTGTGTTCAAAATAATAGGAGTGCTACCATGTAATATTTTCAAAGTTGAAATTTTTTATTCTACCAATTTACAAAACATGATATATTCTAATGGTAGTTACAAAGATATGTAAGAAATAAAATACAAAAAAGAATCTCGTAATAACTTTAATATTTACGATGAAATTGATTCATTTCTGTGTTTGCCCCTGAATTCAGTTTGATCAAAAAAATAGGAGTGTGAGTGTTCTTTTAAAAATAAAAATATAACAGCACAGAATTTAAAGAAAAAAGTGAACAGTAAGTACGGAAAAATGTAGTTAAAACTGTTTCTACAGTGTGTTGCGCCATAGCAACCAATAAATATATATAATGAATAATATATAAAATAATATATATATATATAATATAATACTAATACTTAATAATAATATATAATTGAATTAAAATACATAATGAATTTAAAATATAAATAAGTATCACCCTAATATAGCGTAACGTTAAGGTTCATGACCATATGAATTACAAGGTCGTTAAATTATAAGTATAGTAAATAAGTAAGCAACGGAGTTGCTGAATAGAATAGTACAGTTAGGATTAAGTAAATAGAATAAGTTAGAGTTAAGAAAAGATTGAAATAAATTAGTTGAATTATAACATCTAACTGACTCGGTTGATTTTTAACTCTCAAAGATTTTGGTCTTCGCGGTCATTGGTTTAAGTGCCCAATTTTAAATATTAAATTATAATTTATTTAATTTAAATATTCCTTAAAAACTATTAAGGATAAACACAGTGATTCACATAGAAAAGAAGAAAAGAGAAAACTAATCAAAAAAAAAAAAAAAAAAAATTGAGGAAACCTTAAGTTACTCCGATCAAATGATCACAAATACATTAAAATATAAAAAAAAAAGCCCGAAACGCGTGGGCGCAAGGCCAAAACATCTACTGTTGATGACCGCCGAATTGTGCGATACAGTAAAATAAATCCTTCAGCGTCTTAAAAAAAAATTCAAAAGGATCTGAATCTTGCCATAAGTGTCCCTACTATTCTTAGGCGTCTGATGGACAATAATTTATTCGCAAGAAGTTCACAAAAGGTGCCATTGTTGACAAACAAAACAGGTAGCAGGACGCTTAAAGTTTACCCAAGAACATATCAAATATCCGAAAGAAAAATGGAGAACTTATTGTGGACCGACGAAAGCAAAATTGTTTTATTTGCTGGCACTGGGTCTAGACAGCATGTTAGACGTCCGCCCAACACCAAATATAAAGCTCAGTATACACAAAAGACAGTTAAATATGGTGGTGCAAAACTAATGATATGGGGAAGCTTTTCATATAATGGTGCAGGCCCAATACATCCAATTAGAGGCATAATGGATAGGAACGTCTATGTTGGCATTTTGAGAGAAGTGATGTTACCATACTGCACGCCTCTAAAATGGATATTCCAATAGGATAATGACCCGAAACACACCAGTAAATTGGCAAATGAGTGGTTTCGGGTTAATGGGGTAAAGGTTATGGCGTGGCCAGCTCAGTCTCCTGACCTTAATCGCATAGAACATCTATGAGGGATGTTAAAAAATATGTTGCCGAGAGAAAACCATCAAATGCAACTGAGTTGTGGTCTGTAGTGCAAGATGGGTGGAATAAAATTCCACTAAAACAATGTCAGGATTTAGTTGACTCCATGCCCCGTAGATGTGCTGCTGTAATAAAAAGTAAAGGCTTTTCTACCAAATACTAATCGTATTAAAAGTTTCTGATTATAGTAAATTCTTATGAAAACTGAAATACTCCTATTATTTTGAACAGCACTTTTTAAGATATTTTTTTTAAACTTCCTGTTACTTACTTGTTGAAAGCTTTATTTAATTAATGAATAACTTAAATAATTTAGCATTGAATCAACATTACATTACATCAAAAAATTTAATTAAACCATGTTTTTTATTTATTAAAATTTAAGCTTTTGTTTTTCAATGGGCTCACTCCTATTTTTATGAACACAACTGTACATACATACATAATTGGCCACTACAACCCTTCATGTCCTAAAAATAGAATGCATGGGGGTGTAGTAGATGGAAATTATTATTTTGAATGTAACGCGACAACAAGCAGATTGCTTTTGCAAAATTGCTGTGTTTGCTGCGGCGTTGCGTTTATTGTGTTTATAGCAACAGTGATGGCAGCATGATTGTTTTGTTGCGGTGATGCTAAGTAAAAAAGTACTTTTCTTTAGTAAATCAGGTACGTTTTAATAATTTCTTTATAATTTTCGATAAATTAATGGTTATTATACACAAAAGTGTGTAGTAAATATAGTTTTTGTATAAGAAATTTGTTAAATTCAAAAGAAATATAATGAAAGTTCTTGCTTTTAAGTACCATTTATTTGTTATTTTCTATTGAAAAGGAAACCTAAAATCGGGATTAGCCTGATAATTGTGTTCTAATAAAGTAAACAATATTTATTGATGTGTGTGTGAAGTGAAGATAGATTTTAAAATATGGTTATGTTTTTTACCTTTTTAAAAACATTTAGAATATGAGCTCGTAAATTGCAAATAAAATAAAAATAAGTTTGTTGTTTAGTTTTAATTAAAATACTTTATTATTCGCACAATTCTGCGTAACACTGTTCACAACTTGATGTAACAACAACAATTGCTTTGTTTGTTATTCCTCTGTTTACACCTTTTGCATAAACAATTACAATTACTAGACAATTGTTCGACAGATCTTTGTAACGGAGGTCTTCAAAGCACAATTAATCTCTGCAAACTGCAAACAATCAGTCACACAAGACTGACTGAGCTTTAACTAACTCAGTTGCCTGCTTTGCCTTGCCTTTTATATGGCAACGTAAACAGTCTGTTGAATGTTCCTGACTTCGCCTTCTTGAGATATCTTTAAATGTAAACATCATTGTTTCATTAATGTTGTTTGCGTATTTGGTTTACATTTATTCTTGTAGTGTTTGGTGTTGTATTTTTGTTTACTTGTTTACAATTTTTTACGCTAGTGTTTGTTGGTATATTTTTGTTTATCATTTTTTATGCTAGTGTTTGTTGTTCTATATTTTTGTTTACTTGTTTGTCTTTTTTTACGCTGGTGTTTGTTGTTATATTACGCAGTGTGATAATTTGTAAACAAGTACATTGTTTTTGTAGCTTTTGTGTATAATTTTAATGTTAAACGATGTAAAAGTAAAACACCAGTATATAAAAATTTTTCATTTTCTTAACAATATATTATCCTGGACACAAAAAGATTCAGTCAACAGAGCTCTGTTAACTGTATTGGTTTGCATCCAGGGTAATGTATTTTAAAATCTACTTTCGTACAGATTTTTTATTGCCTTAAAAACAAACAAATTTCATAAATTATTATTTATGATTTAGTGTCTTATTTTGCTGAAAATAATTTACCAAAGGGGGAGGGGGGGCCCTATGATATCAAACTTTTATTCTTTTAAATATCCAGTATTATGTGCACGCGTTATTATGCTTTTTTACTCTCATTTGTTTTTTTATTAACTAAAGTCATTTAAAATTATCTTTTGGTTGATAAATAAATCCAAAACTGTCAACACAATATCATGTTGATGTAGTTTTCTTTTTATACATTAAATTAAAATGTCACAATAACTCTTGAAAAAAAAAAAAAAAAAAAAAAAAAAAAAAAAAAAATGCTGGCCATTTAAATTGTTATGCACTTAGAGAAATTATAGGATTTTCTTCATTTTGTTCAATTTGTTTTCTTTATAAAAATTAAAAAAATAGCAAACAAACTAAGCGTCTTACGGACTTGGAGGTGATGATAAATTCGAATTTTAAAATTCAAGACGCAAAACCATACATTTGAGCCGGGCCACATTTGGCGTTAACAGAACAAAATTAACCCTTAATAGATCACTGTTATCTGTTTAACAGTGTCCATCTGAACAAGCCCACTTGTTTAAGAGCTAATTTTAGGATACACATTAGGTCTATGTGCACCATACTATTTGCAAAGGAAGGTTTCAAGGCCTCTAGATATAATCAGCAATATAGTCAGGGCTCTGTTAATAGCAATTTTTGCTCTGTTAATAGCAATTTTTGCTCTGTTAAAGACAAAAAGTGGCTCTGCTAAATATGTGGGTTTGAGTCTTTGGCTTTTAAATTCGAATTTATCTTTACACAACTTTGTAAGTGAGTGTTATTGTGAGCGAAGTAGTAAAGGCCAATACATCATCCAGAGCAGTAAAAATAGCTGAGAATATCTCGCAAACATCTGAAAAATCAGAAAATGCTATGATCTCTACACCAACTGGGATTACAAGGCAGTATACCATGCAACAAGTCTTTCTTATTGAAAATAGACCAGGAGTTTTAAAGCGATGTTTAATAAACTGACTTAAATAAATACAATGGAAAAGAAAAGAAAAAAAAAAACTCCCCAGAATATAAGACAAAAGTGAGAACAAGGCCTGCAACGAATGTATTGTGAAAACAGTACAGCAGCATTGGCATCTGGCATTGGCCTGGCAGTTCTGGGGAGCTTGCACTCTAGTTTTTATTGGATTAAACGATTAAAAAGGGAAATCTGTCTGGATATTCTCATACAAAAAGGTAGTTTCTAAGGAGGGAGGGAATTATGGATTACGGTTATGGTATTTAACCCTTTGACGTACACCAAAATTTTAGGAGGCCTTCCAGTGGGACACTTGCTGTATCTCCGTTATTTGGCAAGGAAACAATTTATGACGTGTATACACGTCATGTCTCCCAGAAACCCTTGTTATGACGCCTATAGACGTTAGTGTCCATCAAAGGGTTAATCCACAACTGGGTGGCCGTAGTCCAGTGGTAGGAAGTGTGTTGACCTATGAGACGAAAGGCCGTGGTTCAACCACAGGCTCAAATATCACGAACAAAAACGAAATAAATTCTATTTTCGTTAACATCCTCTCAGCAGTCCTTTGAAGAGAACAAAAAAAGAAAAAAAAAAAAAAAATTGCCATGAAAAGTTTCTCAAAAATCTGTCGTTAGGAGTCGACATTAAAGTGTAGGTGCCCGCCACTCACGGATAAAATTATCACACACAACATAAGTGCTGTGTGGAAGCTACTTTGTTATCCTGACTTGGGGATTGAAATAACCAATCAGGACAGGACAACAATCCTCAGCTCTCCGCCAAAATTATAAAGAAGTGATTGCTTTGTACTACCATGTGGCAATACCTTGAAAGATAAATCGGCGAAAAAAGTTTGCTGGCATTGCACGATGAATGGTATAAAATAATCACTTTAAAACTTGTGGATTCAATGCCTTCTAGTCTCCAGAAGCCATAATAAAAGGACGGCAAATAAAATATTAAAAGAATGGCGTTTACATTCTTTTGATGCACACTGTATACTCCATGTTTTTTTTCTGCCTCTAGGCTAAATACTTATATTGTAACCACCATCATTGAATAATAAAAAATTCAAAAAGCTTTTCATTAAATGAACTTCCATTACATTGTACAACATTACAGTTCTGTTCATTATAATCATTTTTTTTTTTCTTTTTATTAATTTTTTCATAAGCAATAAAATATAATTAATATTAATTGAAATTTAAGTACTTTTTGTTTTATAAAAAACGAAGAAAAAAAAAAGAAAAAATTTATCAACAGAGTCCGGCTTATTGTCTGGCAGATAGTAAATGATCGAATAACCAGCATCATTACAATGAATTAAAAAAAAAGAAAGTGTGAATAGGAAAATTCATTTAAAATTTAAATATTCATTAAAAAAAATTCCAATTAAAATATTTAAATTTACTTTCCTAAACAATGTGGAAAACAAAAACACTCCGTGATATTTAAAATACAAATGGTTTCTAACAACAATAAAACAAACAGGAAAATAAATAAAAAAGAATTATAATACAGCAAGTGTAGGAATACAAGTTGAATAAAGTTCTACGAAACTTCTAGAAAATTCCAAGTTATCGTAAAAAAAATGCAGTTATCGAAAAACTTGCTATAGAAAATCGAAGTTATCGAAAAAAAAAGCTGTTATCGTAGCTGTATGAGCTAAACTGCTAGAAAATTCAAGTTATCGGAATATTTGCTTTAAAAAATTCAAGTTATCGAAAAACTTGCTACAGAAAATCGAAGTTATCGAAAAAAGACGACATCACAGCTAATTCAGCTAAACTTCTAGAAAATACGTTTTGTAAAAATTTGCTACAAGAAAATTACAGTTATCGAAAAACTTGCTATAGAAAATCGAAATTATCGAAAAAAGCTGTATTAGTTTAACTTCTAGAAATTTCAAGTTATTGAAAAATTTGCTACAAAAAAGTTAAAGTTATCTAAAAATTTGCTATAGGAAATTGAAGTTATCGAAATAAAGCTGACATTACAGCAGTATCAGCTAAACTTCCAGAAAATCCAAGCTATCGAAAATCAAAGAAATCGAAGTTATCGAAAAAAGCTGTACTAGCTAAACTTCTAGAAATTTTAAGTTATCGTAAAATTTGCTACAGAAAACTCCGAGTTATCGAAAAATTTGCTACAGAAAAATTCAAGTTATAGAAAAATTTCGAAATCTAAGTTATCGGAAAAAAGGTGACATAGCTGTATCAGCTAAACTTCTAGAAAAGTCAAGTTATCGAAAAATATACTACAAAAAAATTTAAGTTATCGAAAAACCTTTCATAGAAAATCGAAATTATCGAAAAAAGCTGTATTAGCTTAACTTCTAGAAATTTCAAGTTATCGAAAAATTTGCTACAAAAAAGTTAAAGTTATCTAAAAATTTGCTATAGGAAATTGAAGTTATCGAAAAATTTGCTACAAAATATTCAAGTTATCGAAATATTTGCTATCCAAAGTATTGAAAAAAAAACCTGAAATCATAGCTGCCTCAGTTAAACTTCTAGAAAATTCAAGTTAATGAAAAACTTGCTATGAAAAATCGAAGTTATCGAAAAAGCTGTACTAGCTAAACTTCTAGAAATTTGAAGTTATCGAAAAATTTGCTAAAAAAAAAATGAAGTTATGGAAAAACTTGCTATAGAAAATCGAAGTTATCGAAAAAAGCTGTATTAGCTTAACTTCTAGAAATTTCAAGTTATCGAAAAATTTGCTACAAAAAAAATCAAGTTACGGAAAAACTTGCTATTAAAAATCAAAGTTATCGAAAAAAAAGCTGACATCAAGGCATCAGCAGCTAAACTTCTAGAAAATTCAAGTTATCGAAAAATTTGCTACAATAAAATTTAAGTTATCGAAAAACGAAAGTATCGAAAAAAACCTGATATCATTGCTGCATCATCTAAACTGCTAGAAAATTCAAGTTATCGAAAAATTTTCTGCAGAAAATATTAAAGTTATCGAAAAATATGCTATAGAAAATCGTAGTTATCGAACAGTTTTTATCCAAAGAACTCGCTCCAGCTTCTCTGCCTATTAATTTAATATTGAATTTCGGAAAACAAAAAAAAGTCTAGAACAAGACACTACTTTTAGGTACACTCTAACTGCCTGTTTTAAAAGCCAGCCAGCCAGTCGTATAACATATGATTTGTTTAAAAAAAAATTTCTTTCCAAAAATCCTGGATTTCGTCCTTTTTTCAAAATTCTTTAATCCTTACTAATCAAACCCCACCTAGCAAGGAAACAAACAATTTCTCTTTCAAAACTTTGTTTTTTCTTGCATACATTAAGGCTGAGATACGAAGTTTATTGGAAATTTTATATCCATTTTCCGTTTTTGTTTTATTAAAACGCCTTTGTTTGCACTGTCTTTGTATTTTTTTTCTTTTTTTTAAATTTTAACATCCTTTCCTGAAATGGAAAATTTATATGCCACACACGTTTATGTTACCCAACCAGCGAACGTCTGTCTGTTTGCCTGTATCTGCAAAGTCATTAGAAATGACTGTCACACACACACACACACACACATGTGAGTAAGTGTAGCAGTTTTTAGGGTTTTTTATGCATTTTTTATGTTTTTTTTTTTGTCATGATTGTGTTGTAATTTGATACTCTAGACATGATCTTTCCTGTCTGCTTGTTTTGATTTTCTTTGTTTGTTTGTTAGCATTTTTTTACAGTTATTTTGTAGGGTAAGCAGGTGTATATCCTTCCGTTTAGAGCTACGAAATACACACTCTTATTGCCCTTATAAAGAAGAAAAAAACAAACCAGACTTCCTTTTTAAAAAGTAGACAACAAATGTGTGTGCGTGTGTGAGGCTTTTTATAATAAAAAAGTGATAAAAAAAAAAGAGAGACAGAGAGAGTAGTGCAAAGCAGAGCAAGAGAAAGTGAGTTTTGAATATCAAACAGTTGGAAATGTGCTGGTATTTTATTAAAGCATGCCACTTTTATTTGTAAAGGTGTTGCCATTGCTTATGGATTGAGAGGAGTTTGAAAGAGAGCAATAGAAAGGGTTTGTTTTTAGTATTCATGTCTTTTATTTAATCTTTACAACAAAATAAAAATTTTTAAAACGAAATAAGCAGAAAAAGCACAGAAATTTTATAATCAAAAATAAAATTATAGAAAAAAAATTTTCTTTTGGTATTAAAAAACAAAAAGTTATCGAAAAATTAAAATTTTCAAAAGAAAACCAATGTAATTGAAAAATTGTCTGTATACGATTAAAGTTTGCGAAAATTCATGGATTCAAAAATACAAGTTATCGGAAATTTTCTATACAAAACTAAAGTTATCGAAAACTATAGTTACCGACAAATTAATATTTTTTTTTGTAGAAAAATAAAGTTATCGAAAAATTTTATATTATTTATGGAAAACGGAAGTTATTGCAAAATGTTCTTAATACAGTTAAAGTTATTCATACATACATAACTGGTCATTACAAGCCTTCAGTCAGGATTACGACCTAGTTTCCTAGTTTCTCACACCACTTATGTTGTGTGTGTTAATTTTATACATGAGTGGCGGGACCTACCTACAGTTTAAAGTCGAGTCCGAACGACAGATTTTAAAGAAACTTTTCATGGCAATTTTATTTACTCTCAGAGTTTTTCCCATAAATCTGCTGAGAGGAAGTCGCCGAAGAAATACTTTTTGTATTTTGTCTTTTTTATGCCTGGCTTGGGGCTCGAACCCAGGCTTTTGCGTCTAATAAGCCAATACACTACCTACTAGACTACGGCGACTTCAAAATAGAAAACTAAAGTTATCGAAAAATTAAAATTTTCAATAGAAAACCAAATTTATTGAAAAATTGTCTACATACGATTAAAGTTTGCGAAAATTCATGGATTCCAGAATGTATAATAAAAAAATACAAGTTATCGGAAATTTTCTATACAAAACTAAAGTTATCGAAAACTGTATTTAGCGACAAATTAATGTTTTTTTTATAGAAAAATGAAGTTATCGAAAAATTTTATATTATTTATGGAAAACGGAAGTTATTGCAAAATTGTCTTTATACAGTTAAAGTTATTCACAAAAATGAATTATCGCACACAATAAATACAAGAAATTAATTTTTTTAATAAAAATTCACCATAACAAAATATTTACTGTAGAAAGTTCATCAGAAATTCATTTAAATATTTGTTTCTAGTTATCGAAATATTTTAAATATAAAAGTTATCGAATTTTTTTTATAGATAATTAAAGTAATCAAAATTTTTCTGTAAAAGAATTCAAATTATCAAAAAAATTTCGATAGAAGACTAAAGTTATCGAAATTTTTCTATAAAAAAATTAAAAAAATCGATAACTTTTCTATCGAAAATTAAAGTTATCGATAAATTTTCTGTAAACAAATCAATGAAG
The DNA here is from genome assembly GCA_932273835.1 of Sarcophaga variegata. Taxonomy (NCBI): domain Eukaryota; kingdom Metazoa; phylum Arthropoda; class Insecta; order Diptera; family Sarcophagidae; genus Sarcophaga; species Sarcophaga variegata. Next base: position 9,018,396 of record OW026358.1, read on the forward strand.
GTAGGTAAAAGTGGTCTATCAAAGTCAACCAATGAAGGTTGAATGGGCACACGTAGAATCCATTGTGATATTGCAGTTTACCATCATCCACTAGTTCCGGAATCGCTCGCGTGATCTGATAAAACGACTTGCCAGACTGCCAATGTCAATACAAGACAATTCCTCCAGATTATCCATATATGTAGTGGGCACCAAAGTATTATTGTTTGCTCTGATATAATGGGAGCATGTATCCAGTAGGTGAAGAACAATCTCCTCTAACTTCCCCATCACTACAACTTCTGCAGAAATCATTTGTAAAGTGTACAAGACTAATGCGTCTCGCATGCGTGGCCATAATACAATGATATGCAATGACCCCGACAACTACACTAAGCGTGATTCTTTGGAATTTAAGCACATTTATCGTGCGCCCTCCATCCAGCTTTGGTTAGATTTTGTACGCCGTTGTGTCCGTTGCCAAACTTACTATAACCCTGCAGATCTTTAGGGGGATTCCCAAAGTCGAGAATTCACATCTGGCCAGTTCATACGATCAACAATTAACTGGAATAATACTGTGTCCTGGACATCATATCGTTCTGATGCCTATTTGACAAGACAAAACGTACGCATAATTCAATGCTCCGTAATAACCATGACGATCATACCATATCGTAGGCGTTCCATCTAGTTTGGGCAAGGTTTTCTACGTTATTCCGCCCATTTCCTAAAACCACAAATCAGTTGTTTAGGAGAGCGCATTGTCAATAGAAAGCTTGTAGGTCCTTAGAGGGATTTCCAAAGTCGACAATTCATAGAAGAATTCGTTAAGTTGCTCACATCTTGCCAGTTCATGACTGGAATATCACTGTATATCCTGGACATCATGTTGTTCTGCTGTCTAATTGAAAGATCTGCGATAGCTGCCTGGCTATCAGAAAGTATGATAATATCGCGCCTGAGGAAATTTAAATCTTTAAAAACTTTTGACGCAGCCTTTTCTGCCGCCAGATTGGCGCTACGGACGTTATCGATTAATGTTTTATAAAAAACAAGAAAAAAAACTCCAAACAATGACTTATGAAAAGCAATTTAAGTAATTAATATTTTTCTCTCTCTTGCAATGATAATGGTTTTGTAATATTTTTTAGTTGTTTTTCTTCTTTACAATTTCAACACATTTAATGAATTTACAATCAATTTTTAATTATCCATGGCGTTAAAAGATGACCAACACAATAACCGTTTTATTTATTGTTAATGAAAGAAAAGAGAAAATAAAAAATTATTTCAAGTAATAAGCAGCAGTCTTCTGTGTAGTCCACATATATACATTAATTACACACACATAAATACATGCTCTTTGTTTTTTTTTGTCTTATAAAAGAGCTGAGCTAGAGAGTATAGGAAAAATATGATAACAGTTTGAAATGCTTTGTATAACTTAAGCAATGAATGCACATTGTGTTTGTACAACAAAGTCCATTTGAAATTAAATGTTATTGCATTGGTAATGGTGGTGGTGGTGGTGGGTATTCAATTGCATAAATTAGCGTAGCATAGTATAGTGTTTAAATGACAAACCATTCCTTGGACACACCACACAGAGTCGAACTTATCAAGGGAACACACATATACTCGTACATACATATTGGCGGCAAAAGACACGAAACATACTGTATATTGAGCATATAAACCGCAATTCTATGATCATGATGATAATGATGATGATGCACATTCAATATTGAATATGCTGCACATGGATGAGTAAGAGTGTAAGTTTGTCACAAAAATTCCACTTGTTTTTTTGAATACACAACGAGAGAAAAAAAACCAAAACAAAAACAACAATAATAAAGCAAGTGCTCAGGGTTAATATGGTAAAGTAAGGGAACGAAAAAAAAGAACATGATGCTGTTGTTAAATGAGTATAGTAATGATGCAGTTGATGACGATGACAATGATGTTTGTTGTTGGTGTTATAAGCAGCAGTAATTTGTTGGAAAGAAAAAATTGAATGGCACTCGAAATTTTTAATCATTCATGCGAGTGTGTGTGTGTGCCTTTCATTTTATTATTTTATTACTGTATATTAGCGTACAAAGAAAGAGAGAGTTAAGCATTATTACCATATGATACTAGTTGGATTGAATGGTCGGTCATGGTTAATAGTGATGATGCTAAAGCCGAGGGTATGTGTGAGAGTGTGTGTGTTCTGTTCTGTTTTTGTTTTTCCTCCCTATAAGAACTCATTAAAATGTCATTTAATTAATAATTGAGTTGGAAAAAAACAAAACAAAACAAAACAAAACAAAAAAAAACCCTTTTTGTCATTCATTAAATACTAAAAAGTCTTTATAAAACTGGCGCTTAATTTTCAACTTTTTTTTCTTCTCTCTCTCTCTCTCTCGTCCATTATTTATGTAGTTTTGCGGTTGTTGGGCAAGTGTTGAAAACTATTTAAGTGGTGGAAAAAAGTTTTAATTTTTTTTTGCTGCTGCTGCTGTGTTTATACGGCTATGGAGTTTAATTTTGAAGCCAGTCAGTAGTAATCGATACGGTTTTTTTTTTGTTTCACTTTCAAAGAGTTTTATAAATAAGCCAGCCAGCCAGAATGAAAATTGAGTAGCTAAAGTAAATGGAAATTGGCACCAATTAAGAGAAGTTAATTTAAATGGTTTTCATTAATTGTGTGGAGAAAAAAATTATACAAAGTTTTCAATATTCAATCAGGAGGAAAAAATAATAATTTTTCTGTATTGAAATTAAAGATTATTTGTTCGCTCTCCGTCTAACAAAGAGAGAAGAAAGAGTGAATTTACTTCCTTTGTTTTCACATTTCAACACCTCTAAGGAACATCCTAGGAGAAATGAGACTTTTTATTTGTATTTAATTTTTTTTTATAAAATATTAAAAAACATTTGATTACATTTATTAAGTTGATGAAAAGTAAACAAATTCTTTGTCGCCTGTGTACTCTTACACACACACAAACATACACATGCACATTGATTTTCTTTGTTTAATTATTTTGCACTTAATGTTAATGGAATAGACCCAACAACCAAGTACAATGTTTGTTTTTTCAATTTATTTTACATTTTTAGTCTTGGCTTTCCCCTCCCCTTACGAGTATTCTTTGTTTTTGTTTTTTCTATTCTGTATATTTAAAAAAAAAAAAAAAAAAAAAAAAAAAAAAAAAAAAAAAAAAAAAAAAAAAAAAAAAAAAAACACAGTATATGATGCAGCAGCCTTCATTAGAGTTCATTTATTGTAGAGCACATGTATATACATACGTACCATATAAAAAAATAAATAAAAATACGAATAATAAAATTTAATAATATTTTATGTCATATGAAACAGGGACTAATTGAAGACAATTACTTTACAATCTTGACTAAGAGATGACAAGAAAAAAAAAACAAACAAATTTAAAACAGAAATAAAATCAAGCAATAGAGTAAAAATAAGCAAGAAATAAATGAGAAATGAAATTAAAAAAGAGAAGTAAAAATGAATTTAATTACATTATGTGCATACGTGGAAAGGATTTTAATTTTATTAATGGAACATCATATTTTCCAGATTTTTCTTTTTTAGTATTGAATTAGATTTTTTCATAATTGGCAAAAAAAAGTATATTTTAATATACATATGTATGTACGTATTGTATTTTTACACATTTAAAACTTTATTTTAAAAACTTTAAAATCTCAATATTTTTTTTTATAAATTCGATAACTTGAATTTTCTATAGAAAATTTGTCGATAACTTAAATTTTGTATAGAAAATTTGTCGAGAAATTAATTTTTATATAGAAAACATGTCGATAACTTCAGTTTTCTATAGAAAACTTGTCGATAACTTGAATTTTAGATAATAAATTTGTCGACAGCTTGAATTTTAGATAATAAATTTGTCGACAGCTTGAATTTTGGATAGAAAATTTGTTGATAACTTAAATTTTGTATGGAAAACTTGCCGATAACTTCAGTTTTCTATACAAAACTTGTCGATAACTTGAATTTTAGATAATAAATTTGTCGACAGCTTGAATTTTGGATAGAAAATTTGTTGATAACTTCAATTTTCTAAAAATTGTCGATAACTTAATTTTTCTATACAAAACTTGTCGATAACTTCAATTTTCTATATAAAACTTGTCGATAACTTCAATTTTAAATAAGAAATTTATCGTCAGCTTGAATTTTGGATAGAAAATTTGTTGATAACTTCAATTTTCTAAAAATTGTCGATAACTTAATTTTTCTATACAAAACTTGTCGATAACTTCAATTTTCTATAGAAAACTTGTCGATAACTTCAACTTTAAATAAGAAATTTATCGTCAGCTTGAATTTTGGATAGAAAATTTGTCGATAACTTCAATTTTCTAAAAATTGTCGATAACTTAATTTTTCTATACAAAACTTGTCGATAACTTCAATTTTCTATATAAAACTTGTCACTAACAAGAAAATTTGACGAGAACTTGAATTTTCTTTACAAAATTGTCGATAACCTTAATTTCCTTAATACAATTTTTCGATAACTTCAATTTCTTATACACAATTTTTCGATAACTTGAATCTTCTATAGAAATTTGTCGAGAACTTGAATTTTCTATACAAAATTTGTCGATAACTTCAATTTCCTATATAAAATTTTTCGATAACTTCAATTTCCTATACAAAATTTTTCGATAGCTTGAATTTTCTATAGAAAATTTATCGATACCCTTAATTTTATATAATCGTTTATACAAAATATTTGGATAACTTATATTTTCCATAGAAAACATTTCGATAACTTGAATTTTCTATAGAAATTTTTTTCTGATAACTTCAGCTTTTTATAAACATTTCCGATAACTTGTATTTTCCATAGAAAACTTTTCGATAATTTGAATTTTCTATAGAAAATTGTGTAGCTAACTTATATTTTCTGTTAGTAACTTGAATTTTGAAGAAAAAACTTTTAGGTTACTTTAATTTTAATAAACAATTTCGATAACATACTATTTTTACTATTAATATATATAATTAACTATAATTTACTATTAATTTGAATTTTCTATAGAAATTCTTTTCGATAACTTGAATTTATAACAGAGAATATTTCGATAACTTGATTTTCTATGGAAAATTTTTCGATAACTTGAATTTATAACAGAGAATATTTCGATAACTTGATTTTCTATGGAAAATTTTTCGATAACTTGAATTTATAACAGAGAATATTTCGATAACTTGATTTTCTATGGAAAATTTTTCTATAACTTGAATTTGTAACAGAGAATATTTCGATAACTATTGAACTATTAGCGATAAATTAAATTTTGTATGAAAATTACTTTGACAAATTAAATTAAATTAACATATAGATTTCGGTGACGATGGGAACAAGTCAACGGATTACATCTTGGAGTTTGTGAGGTTTTTTTTAACTAGCACTCAGGGGATGGCCCCTACTCATGCAGTGCATTGTGCAGGTTTAGGAAAATAGGTCATAGGCAGGTGGAAAGAGGGAGTAGTGTTTGTGGACATTTGATTTAAACTCAAATGCAAGGAAGGCAAGGAAACGAGTTGCTGCTAGGTGTGCTCAGTAGTGTTTTTTTGGTGAGGCTAATGCATTAATATCAGATGCTGACCAAGAAATTGGATTTGTTGACGCCGAACAGCATTCTGAAATTTGTCAGGGCAAGGCAAACTCCTGTTAGAGGTTTATTTCTACAGCAAATTCATGATATCATGGTCTGCAACCGTGAGATCTATTTTAATCTCCTCAAGCTCCATAAAGTATCGCTAAAAAAAAAGTGTCCTCCAAGCTTGAGGAGATTACAATAGATCTCACGGTTGCAGACCATGATATCATGAATTTGCTGTAGAAATAAACCTCTAACAGGAGTTGCTAGTAGAAAATGTTTTAAAAACTAGAATTTTCTAAAGAAATTTTTTCGTTAAGGTTAATAGAATGCTTTGGATGACAACCTTAAATGCCAGTGTAATAGAAATTTTGCCTAACACTTATTAGAATACAATTACGGATTATATTATAATCATATATGAGCTGATTAACTTAGACCTTATGCAGGATGTAGTGTAACAGACTATAGTCTCTGGTGGGAACTGAATCCACGATCCTTACACTAATACCCACTACCCACCACACTACCGGGTGCCCCTTAAATTTTGTAATTATTTTTGCCGGACAGTTTTTTTTTTCTTGTAGCGATTATAGTAGCTATCGATATGCATGCTTTTTTTAATAATAAAAATTATTTATGAAAAAACTTTCTTTTTGCACAAAATATTTTTTTTTTTTTTTTTTTTTTTTTTTTTTTTTTTTTTTTTGTTAAAATAACCACGTTTTTTTTTAATGTTATTATTTAAAAATAATTCTATTGTTTAATCATTTTAATCAGATTTATAATGTGAAATTTAAATTATTTTTTTTTTTTGGTTTTTTATTGTTAAAAACAATCGTTTTTTTTTATTATGCATTATAACTGGATTTATTAATTAAAGTTTAAAAGGATTTTCATGTTTGGTTTGCAATTTTTTATGATTTTTTATGATTTTTTTTTTGTTCTAGAGATAACAGTAATTAAGTTTTTCAAATATGGCGCAAGTTATTTACATTTTTATTGATTTTATTTTTTTTATTGTTATTTATTTTTTTATTTTTAATTCTTTCATCAAAAAGGATTAAATTCGATTAATACTCCACATACTAAAACATGTCGATAATTCAATTATTTGTTTAATTATTTTTATTTATTTTTTTTGTGTTTTTTTTTAATACGAAAGAAATTCTTTATTAATGAAACAGTGTTGCATTAAATAGGATTTTTTTTTTGTGATTGTCCATGAACAATTAAATTTTTTTTGGAGAATTTTTTTTTAATTATTAATAAATAATTAAAATTTAAAGGAATTTTATAAACGTTCAGAAATAATTTTGCAATCAGCAACACTTTTTTAAGTAATTTTTTAATCTTCAAAATGCTGAACTCGGAAGATTTTTTACAAGTAAAGGGTCCGCCAAATAACTTTTTTTTGAAAATGCTTTAAAAAAAACCTACTGAATATTTTCTCAAATTTCTTTTTTTATTTGAAAGTACAATCCTTCCGGTTAATAATGGAAAATAATTTCATTCAAATGGCTGCCTCGGCTGGCCATGCAGTAGCCTACACCAGAAGATGCCGATTTTGGCAAAAAAAAAATCAAAGTTCCCAATGATTTAGTGGAAAGTATTACGTTTTTCAGTCGCCGTAGTCTAGTAGGTAGTGTGTTGGCTTATTAGACGTAAAGCCCGGGTTCGTATCCCAGGTCAGGCATCTACAATTGAACGAAATATGAAAAAATATTACTTCGGCGCGTCCTCTCAGCAGATTTCTGGCAAAAGCTCTGAGAGTAAATAAACCTGCCATGAAAAAGTTTCTCAAAAATCTGTCGTTCGGAGTCGACGTTAAACTATAGGTCCCGCCACTCACGTATAAAATTAACGCACACAACATGAGTGGTGTGAGAAGCTAAGCCGTAATCCTGACTGTAGGGTTGTAATGGCCAATTATGTATGTTATGTATGTAGGCTAAAAAGCCTTGTAATAGTTTTAAAACATCACAAAATCATTCCTAAGTCCCATGTTTCACCCAACAGCCTTTGAAACGCCGAAAGAGTTTTACAATGCATTCGTTTGGTTAGGAACTCAATGTAAAACTTAACCTAACCTCAACATTACCTACAAAATTCAACCTAACCTCAAAACTAACAATGTGATTATTATTGTCATGCTTTGTTTGGTTTTATTTTTTATTTTTCATCATTAAACTGTACTTTTTGCGCTCTTTCAAACAAAAAAAATAACGTCTTCTTTTTTCGTTATATACCTGCCTGCCTCGCGCTCTTATTACAAAAACAATGTCAAGCACAAAACATTTTCAAATTTAAATACTCAAGTGTTGCTGGAAGAGTTCCTTTAGTTTTTTGTTGTTGTTGCATTCTTATATACATATTTAGAGCCTCTTATGCACCCACACACACATGCACACACTGTCTGGTATAGCGTTGTTTAATCGACTGCCTTTTTTCTTGTAAATTGTTGTGAGAGACAGTAACAAATTAAATACAAGTGCCCTCTCGCCTACAGTTACTTTCAATCAAATGAGCTTTAATGCCTTACCCAGTTATATGAGTGTGTGTGTGTGTGTTCTTGTTGTTTTTCTGCATATTTATGCTTACTTTGCTCATTTATTGTTGTCTTAAGATTTCTTTTTTCATTGTCGTTGTTGTTGCCATTTTTTGTCTCCGGTTTATTGTTTCTGCTTAAAAAAGCTCTTGTTGTACTGTGCACAAAAAAAAGAAAAGGAGAAGAGAACAAAACACGAGCAACAAAATGATGGCATTTTTTCGGTTGTTTTGTGAGAACAGGAATTTATTTTATTTACTCAACCATTTAACGGGAACAAAACAATACAACAACAGCAAACAACAACAGTTTGGGTGGGTATCCGAAATCATCGTGTGTGGCCGTGGTTGTTTTTTTTTGTTTCAGTTTTTGGAAGAACCAAGTACTTTAACAATACAAAAAGGGGAACAACAACAACATTAAAAAAATTTGACATATAACTGGCAAAAACAGAATGAGAACAACATGAAATCAAAAGTAAATAAATACAGTCGCAGAGAAATACAGAAACAGACATCGTTATAAAAAACCCACTTAAAGAAATCAAAAAAGAAGAAGCAGAAGGACAGTTGATTTGTTTGACAAATAAAATGCAGATGTTCTGCAAAACCTTTATTTGCTTAATTTATGTTTAAAAAATAAAAAAAAAAACAAAAATTAAAAAAAAAATTATTTGCTTCGTTATAAGCAGCAAAGGTTTTGAAGACGAAAACATGTACGTTTGAAAAAAAGTTGCCAAATACTAATAATTACGACAAATAAAAAGGATTTGGGAGACAAGAAAAAATGATTAGGAAATGAGAAAGAGAAAATGATTTTCAATTAAAGAGAACAAGTCATATTTACTAGAAATTTGATTAAATATGCGGCAACACAGCATCGGCGCTTAGTGGCGCACTGCCTTTAAAGGCTGGCCGTGCAGCATTTGATGCTGCTTACGTGTTTATAGCATACCTTTCACTATCATACACATACATAATCATGGTCATTACAACCTTTGAGTCAGGATTACGGTCTAACTTCTCATCGCAGCACTTATGTTGTGTGTGTTAATTTTATACACGAGGGGCGCAGGGCCTTAGTTTAAAAGTAAATTCCGAACGACAAATTTTTTTCTTGCCAAAAAACTGTTGAGTGGAAGTCGCGCAATGAAATATTTTGTCGGCATTTCGTTTTGTTGGGGATGCCTGAGCTGGCGTTTGAATCGAGCCAACGTACGGCAACTTCAATTCTCACTATCTCTCTCTCTTCCGTTTAAAAGAAAACACTTTCAAGTGTTGCCATTGTTTGTTCGCTTATATATGCTTTGTTTTAAAATCAATCAATCATTCAATCATAATTTCCTGTCATTTTAATGGAATATTTCATAAAATTTTAAACAAAACTTCTTTAAATCCCCTCTTTGAGTTGAAGAACTTTTTAATAAACTTCCTCCACTAGAAATATTAACTCCTTGACATGGACAAGAGCGTTTGGTTTGCTGCTGCGCTGCATGCATTTAAAATCGTTTGAATTGAAGACTGTGGTGAATAATGATAATTTATAATGCCAAACCACAATTGTTGTGAGAATAAGAGGAGAAGGAGGTGAAAAGGGAATAAAAATTATTGCTAATGACTAGTTAAACTGACATGGTTTCAAAGTTGGTTGGAGCATCAAACACACACATACATACAAACGTGCCAGCCAGCAAACCATCAACAAACAGCGGCGACATCGTTTAATGTGTGTAAAACACTTGTGTGTATGCGGCAAAATCATTAGAGAGTTTACTTCTCCTCTTCGCTTCATACTCTTTTGCCATTGCCTTCGTTTTTTTCTTCTGATAAACACCGTAAGAGAGAGAGTGGGAGAGAAAGAAAAAGTTTATTTTCCAACATTGATACCCGGTATCATAGAACACAACAGCAATTCAATGATGATGCTTAGTAGAGCAGTGCAGTGTAAGTGCAAGTGCAAGTGGAAGTGTATGCGTATGTGTCTGAGTAGAGTAGTCTGTCTGTTGATACTGTCACTTAAGGACTCTAGTGCTTATTGCATTACTTACTCAATGATATTGATGCTCTGCTGCTGATGTTGGCTGGTGCTTTTCGTTAAGTTTTGTTTGGCATAAAAAAAAAGTTTGAAATATTTTTGTTTTAAATGTTGTTGTTGTTGTTAAGAATTATAATCAATATTGACAGTTAAATGGCCCGTTATTGAATGGCGAAAGAAAATATTTTAAATAATAAATGAATTCAATTTAATGGCAAGAAATTAAATTAAAATTGAATGGAATTGAAAAAATTTGGTGTGAATTATTCAGTTGTTGGAAAAGCAGTGGTCTAGTACGGTTCGCAGCTGTCATATCATTATAATGAAGTGAAATATTTAATAAAACGTTAATCACTTATGAATATGGATCGTTTAACAACCAGAGAACGCGTAAAAATTGTGGTCACTTGTCGAACCTTACGGGGTGACTATGGTCACCTTACTCGATCTAATGTGATAGGAATCGGCAGACTTATAAAGAAATTTTGAGAAGACTTGAAGTATTGCAGGTGTGGTTAGGCCTGTGTAGCATAGCAATGTGCGCTCATCCCGAAATTTCGCTTCTGTTAGGGAATTATGGTGGATAATAAAATAATTTTTTTTTTCAAAGTCGCCGTAGTCTAGTACAGTGGTAGCGGTACAGAGAACGGCTGCATTGCGTATCGCGTCGGCATATCGTACGGTATCCGCTCCAGCTGTAGTGGTGATAGCGTGTATTATCCCTGTGGATCTGCTGGCAGCGGAGCGGATGGAGATCTATAAGGCGAAATCGGCTGGAAGTCACATAACCGCTCATTTCAGGGAAAACAACATTTTAAAATGGCAACCAAAATGAAGATAGAGGAAGATGGACGGCGAGACTTATGCCAGACATAAGGCCATGGATTGGTCGGAAATTTGGAGAGATAAATTACTACGTTACACAGATGTTATCGGGTCACGGATATTTTAGGAAATATCTGCATAGAATGGCCAAGGACGCCTCCCCTTACTGTCTTTACGTGAAAGGGGAGGTAATTGATGACGCAGAGCACACCGTTTTCGAGTGTGCCCGCTGGCAGAGCTATCGCTCTGCACTGACGTCGATAGTTGGGACGATCACGCCCGGTAACATTGTCGGGGTTTTGACCGCGAGTAGGGAAAATTGGACCTCAGTTGTGAATTACGTGGAGAGCATTATAAGACTGAAGGAGAAGGATCTTGAGGCTGCAGAACATGTGGGCACGCCGGAATAGATGAAACTGGCACACGTGTCAAGCGAAATTCGAAGCAAGGATCTGGAGGATAGGAATAGTGGAGACACTTAGATGTCTCTTCAACTTTCAACACGCAATCCGGACGCGGATATGAACACGCAGGGGCCAAAGAGCCAAAGGGACTCCACTCCGAAGTAATACCACCGTAGTTCCGGAGTGGGCACAACAAGTCCATGATACGAGGGGGGATTTAGTGGGTGAGGGCCCCACACACGGAGGATGTGACGACTTCCTCTATGGTGCGGTTAGGTACATTTACCCCTCCTCGGCGTGAAAAAAAAAAATAGTCTAGTACAGTAAGACCCCGCTTAACGCGGGGGATATGTTCCCATAAGTTCCAGTGCTAAACGAAACAGCGTTCGTACTGTGATTGTGACTTCGGAAAATACGGTCGGAATCGTTATTCTGCACGGATTAACAAAAGAGCTGTATACATCGTCGCTATATAGTCCACCGCTTTTAGTTGGCGCATGGTCGCTTCATGGGCACACATATACAACAAGTACGAATACAGTGTGCGATTTAGGGGAATCCCACTACTACAGCGTAATACTGAAACAGTGTTAAACGGGGTCTTACTGCAGATAGTGTGTTGACATGGGCCCACTGTTCAAACCCCAGGCCAGACATCTCAAAAAAAAAAAAAAAAAAAAAAAAAAAAAAAAAAAAAAAAAAAAAAAAAAAAAAAAAAACAACGAAAATATGAAAAAATATTTCTTCGTCGGCGACTTCCCCTCAGCAGATTTCGGGAAAAAACTCTGAGTAAATAGAAAAATTGCCATGAAAAGCTGCCCTAAAAGACTGTCGTTCAGAGTCGTCTTTAAACTGTAGGTCCCGCCACTCATGTATAAAATTAATACACACGACATACATAAGTGGTATGAAAAGCCAATTTACTTGCGTAATAAATCGATTTTAGCGGTTTCACATTATTCTAAGCAATTGGGCCCATTTGAAGGCTCATTGTGGTGTATTTGAGAATTGGATTCTTACCTCCCTTCTTAAGAAAACCTGCTCAAGCAATAATTAAAGCCGACTGACTTTTAAGAACGCCGTAGATATGCTAATTGGATGCTAGAGCAGCAAATTTTCAATGCAGGCCTGTTGAACAAAACGGTTTTAGGATTAGAATTCACCGGCACGATCACTCGGTTGCTATACTGAGCCACAAAAGTATACATACGGTTAACAAATTTCAGAAATTTTTTAACCAATCCGTTTTCGTTGAAAATCTTTATAATTGTCTGACATCTTTCTTCGATTTTAAGACGGTCTTTTGCATTGGTTCAGAAATTTGTGAAATTTGTTAATCGGATGTATACTTCTGTGGGCCTGTGCAGAGCCACAATTCAGTTCAATTTTAGAATTTTTTTAACCAATGCAACAGACCGTCTTAAAATCGAGGAAACTATAAAGATTTTCAACTGTGTGTATATGGCCCATTGTATTACCCGGCGCGGCTTTACCTAATACCACCTCCGCTAGTGGTGGACTTGAACCACCCCGAGCAAATTCCCTACCGTTACTTTACTTTATTATGGGTCCACATTAAAGACCGTGTCTGCGATTATAATTCTCTAAAGTTGGAGCATTTGATAATCAACATTTGTCGACTTATTGTAGAGATATGTACATATCTCACGAAATGTACGATAAAGTGGGTGAAAATATTTCAAAAGGAATAACAAAAGTGTATAACAATTAGCAACACTGTTTACTTCTGTGTATGTAAAGGGTGTTTTTTATAGAGGTATAGAACTTTAAGTTGCAATAAAACAACGATGGATTATTCGATTGACATGAATTTTATTTATCCGAAAGATAATCTTGTGGCATTACATTTTAAATATGATTTCTGGCATATGACCGCCACGGCTGGCGTGGATGTAGTCCAATCTGGACGTCAAATTTTCGATGACTTTTTCCAACATTTGTGGCCGTATATCGGCACTAATACGGCGAATGTTGTCTTCCATATGGTCAAGCGTTTGTGGCTTTACCGCATAGACCAATGACTTTACATAGCCCCACAGAAAGTAGTCTAGCGGTGTTAAATCACAAGATCTTGGAGGCCAATTCACAGGTCCAAAACGTGAAATTAGGCGGTCACCAAACGTGTCTTTCATTAAATCTATTGTGGCACGAGCTGTGTGACATGTTGCACCGTCTTGTTGAAACCACATCTCCTGGACATCATGGTTATTCAATTCAGGAATGAAAAAAGTTTGTAATCATGGCTCTATACCGATCACCATTGACTGTAACGTTCTGGCCACCATCGTTTTTGAAAAAGTACGGACCAATGATTCCACCAGCCCATAAAGCGCACCAAACAGTCAGTTTTTCTGGATGTAACGGTGTTTCCACATACACTTGAGGATTACCTTCACTCCAAATGCGGCAGTTTTGTTTGTTGACGTAGCCATTCAACCAGAAGTGCGCTTCATCGCTAAACAAAATTCGCTTATGAAACTCGGGAGCAACGGTAATCTCGTTTTGGGCCCATTCGACGAATCTACGCCTTACTTGATGATCGTTTGGCTTCAAATCTTGCACGAGTTGGATTTTGTAAGCACGCAAACCAAGATCCTTCCGCAAAATCTTCCATAAAGTGGATGGACACAGATCCAATTCCTGTGCTCGATGGCGGATGGACTCATTCGGGTCTTCCTCAATGCTACGCTCTACAGCAGCAATAGCTTCTTCTGTACGCACCGTACAGCGCGTCTGGGGATGCGAGTTATCAATAAGAGTAAACGTGGTGCGAAAACGTTCCATGGTTAATCGAATTAACTGCTCTGATGGACGATTTTGTCGACGATAAAATGGCCGTAGTGCGCGATACGTTTTCCGCACAGAACCATTATTTTCGAAATAAAATTGCACTATTTGCAAGCGTTGTTCAGGCGTGAGTCTATTCATGATGAATTGCCAAACCAAAGTGAGAATAAATCACTTGACAGCTGTTAAATTGGTCGCCATCTTGAAAAGTAATGCCAACTTAAAGTTCTTATACCTCTATAAAAAACACCCATTACATATGTGAGAATGTATGGGAACTACAAGAGAATGGTTGTTTACCATTAGAAATTAAAGATTTACAGTCGTATTCTATTCTTTTACTGCGCTTGGGCATTTGCCTTTAAAAATATTACAATTACCAACACATTCTGGTTTACTTCGTTTCCTAACTGCTGCTCTGTATGCTCTAACATACGAAGTTTACTCTCACTTTTGCTGTTAATTTGAAGTTGTTTTTACTCTTCTTATGTGTGCGTGCCTACATTTTGTAGTCAATTTTAATTACTGCTACTGCGTGTGTGCCAAACAACAATGTCTCGTAGCCAACATATTGAAATATTTTAATGGAAAGCTTTGTTGCTTGGCTTTAAAATATTTACAGTTTTTTCTTTCTTGCGCGCTCTCTCTCTCTTTCTTCATTGTCTCTTTAAGATGTCTTAATTTTATAAAAAAAATGTGAAAAATAAAAGAGGAAACCATCATCATTGCGATGAAAACACTATTAAAAGACAAAAATCATTAGAAATGATTTGACACCGATTTGAAGACCCTCGAAATATTTTTCTTCGTTTTGTACTATTTTCACCAGCCATTAGTAGAATTTTTCTTTTTTTTTCTTCTTTTTCTTATATTTTCCCGTTATAAGTCATTGAAAAATAGATGTTTAATGATTGAAATAAAGAGAGAGAGAGAGAAAAAAATAAAACAAAATTCTTCGTTAAGTACTGCTATATAAAGTCATCAAACCATTGCTATTGTAAGCGAGAGAATAAGAGAGAGCAAGCGGGTGTTAAAGAAAAGTGAGAAAAGAAATAAAATCTTAAATGAAAATGTAATTTTTTTCATTCGTTTTTTCTTTTTTACATTTTCATTGATGATTGCCAAAGATGTTTTGGCAAAAAAATTGTGCATAATGGCATAAGAAGAAGAAAAGAAAAGAAAAAGAAGAAGAAAACCATGGGAAAAAAATATCGGCAGCAGTTCGTTAAAAGAGAGAGAGAGAAACATCATTTGATGATGGCTTTACTTATCATTCATAATGTCGGTCATCATCATTGCAACCAGCAATCAATGCATACATTGACCCAGTAACACTGTGACACGAAAACTATAAAAATGAAAAGACAATGACAACGACAACGACAACGACAACAACAACAACAATGACTATAAAAGTTTTATTGTGTGTTGTTTTCAAAAGAGAATTTTTATTTTCAATTAATAATCAATAATCTGTACAACAATAGAGGATATTATTAAAGAGAAATACTCGTATATAAAAGTGTGAGAGAGAGAGAGCGAGACAAAAATCCCTTTTCATATTGAATATTCAATAAATTCTAGTGAAAATAAATTTTTTTTTTAAGTTAATTTTTTTTTTCAACTATTTTGGCAGCAATTAAAAGGGAAAATAATAACGTATTGGAACTGCTTAATATCGTTTAAAATTTTGAAACCGTAAACACAACAGGGGCTTAAAAGCGTTTTTATTATTATTAACGCTTTACGTAATTGAATATTCAATAAATTCTAGTGAAAATAAAATTTTTATTTAAAAAAGTTTCTTTTTTTTCAACTATTTTTGGCAGCAATTAAAAAGGAAAATAATAACGTACATAATATCGTTTATTTTTTTTTTTTTAAGAAAATTTCGTGATAAAAAAATTTTTGGAAAGGGGCTTAAAGCGTTTTTTTTTATTATTAACGCTTTACGTATTTTCTCGTAATTGAATATTCAATAAATTCTAACGAAAATAAAATTTTTGTTTAAAAAAGGAAGTTTTTCCAACTAATTTGGCAATTAAAAGGAAAAATAATAACGTATTGAGCTGCTTAATTTCGTTCAAAATTTTTAGAAAAATTCGTAATAAAAAAAATGTTTGAAACAGTGAACTGAATAGGGACTTAAAGCGTTTTTATTAAAGTTTTACGCATTTTCTCTCAATTGAATACAGTAGGACCTTGATTATCCGTGATTCGATTATCCAGCAACATCAATTATCCGGGATGGAAAAAGAAAATTTTTTGCATCGACTTAATTTTGTTTTGGATCGACTTAAATTTTTCTGCATCGTTTAACATCTATTATCCGCGATTATAAGCAAAAATTGTTTTCTATTATTTTGGACAAACAAGCGAAAAAGGGGAATTCCCTCTTTAGTATACGATGAGTCAGAAGCATACGTGTAGTAAACCTGTTTAGTTTAATTTAGAAATTTGAGAAGTGCGGTTTTTTTTATATTTTTGAAACATGTATGTATGTATCCTTGTATAATCCTTGAATTATTTAGTTTTTATATAAATATAAACATATTCATTAATTAATTAATAAAAATATCTTTTAAAAAACTAGCCAAAATTGGTACTCAATTAACCGGGAAAATCGATTATACAGAATGCTTCCGCTTCCGACCATCACGGAAAATCGAGATCCTACTGTATTTAATAAATTCTAGTGAAAATAAAATTTATATTTAAAAAAGTTTCTTTTTTTGGACTATTTGGCAGCAATTTAAGGGGAATATAACGTATAGAGCTGCTTAATTTCGTGTAGTTTTTAAAAAAATTCTTGATAAAAGAAATTTTGAAAAGGGTGATCAGAATAGGGGCTTAAAGAGCTTTTTTTTTTTTTTTTTTATTGAATTTTCAATAAATTCTAGTGAAAATAAAATTTTTATTTAAAAAGTTTTTTTTTTATTTTTTTTGACTATTTGGCAGCAATTAAAAAAAAAAAAAAAAAAAAAAAAAAAAAAAAAAAAAAAAAAAAAAAAAAAAAAACGTGGTAAATGAAATTGTGAAACCGTAAACACAACAAGGGCTTAAAGCGTTTGTTATAGTCGTTTCTGCTAGAAATTTGAGGCATGCTTTTAAGTTTTTTTTTTTTTAAATAGATAATAAAAATTAAGAATACATACATACAAGTATCTCCTTAGTGGTAATCACCTGCTTAATAAATTTGTTTTAAGAGTTCGTGTACATACCTGCAAATAAAGAAGAAAAAAAATTATTAATAATCTTAAAATAATAAAAATAATTGTTTTAAATAAAAAATAATTAAGATATTGTAACGAATTACACATTTAAAGATTGCAAAGTCGCTAGTAAAGCTGACAAGTCTGACATCTGTCAAAAATCTTTCATATGAAACGTCATTCACTTAGTGAATGTCTTGGTTAGAAAGTAAAAAAAAAAAACACTAAACATAGCAATACTATCTGACAGTCAGGGTTTCATTCGAGAACTTGGCCTGATGAATATCAAAATTTTTTAGTATTTGGCTGGATAGTGTAATAGGCAAACACACGCTCACTCATCAGGTAGTATCTGCAGGCGAAATTAGATCATGTCAAGAACATGACATGACGCACATGTACCACACTTCTGCAACTTAATACATTCATACCTACATATGTCAGGTCCCTTCAGACAGGATTATGGACCTAGTTTCTCACACCACTTATGTTGTGTGTGTTAATTTTATACATGAGTGGTGGGACCTACAGTTTAAAGTTGACTACGAACGATAGATTTTTGAGAAACTTTTTCATGGCAATTTTTATTTACTCCCAGAGTTTTTGCCAGAAATCTGCTGAGAGAAAGACGCTGAAGAAATATTTTTTTATATTTCGTTCAGTTGGAGATGTGGTGACCTGGTGTTTGAACCGAGGCCTCACGTCTAATAAGCCAACACACTACACGGCGTAGTAAGAATACCGCTTGTGAGATATCCCTGTCTCCTGCAACTCTGATTGACATGAGAAATGCACTGCAATAGTAGAAGAGGACTCGCATCGAGGTTACATTCGTAGGAGACTTCTTTAACGCAGCTTAACTGCCTATATAAATCCTGAGATTTTTGAGAAACTTTATCGTGGCAATTTTATGTCCTCTGAGAGTTTTTGCCAGAAGAAATATGTTCTCACAGTTTTTTGTTTCTTTGTGTTGCCAGAAATCTGCTGAGGGGAAGTTGCCGAAGAAATATTTTCTTATGTATTTCGTTTTGTTGGAGATGTCTGGCCTGGCATTTGAACCGTGACCTAACGTCTAATAAGCCAACACACTATCAACCAGACTACGGCGACTTCGCGACTGACCATGCTACTGTCACTTTTATTTGCATACAAAAATACTGCCGCTGTAAACAAATACATGACTGCAATGACTGTGCAGCATCAGGCTTGGTGGAACAATGATCAATTGCATCACTACATCAGCCGCTGTAATGCACCAAGTGACTGCCATACATACATACATGGCAACCGCCGTTGCAAAAGGTTTAAAGACAGCGTTCGAGACTTATAATGCAATTTATGGTAAATTTAGTTAAAGGCTTAAAGAAAATGGTAAATTAAGCAGTAAAATAATGGAATTTGTTCATTTCAAAAAAAAAAAAAAAAAAAAAAGGATATATGAGGAGCTTTGTAAAGGACAGAGATATTTCAAAAAGACATACCTTTTCGAAAACGTAATACAAAACTACAAGTTTTTATGAAAATTTTGTATACAAAAAATAAATATCCTTTCATATAAATTTTAAAAAATTTATCACAAAATTTTTTTTTAATTAGAAGAAAAAAAAGAAAGAAAAAAATATAGTGTTGGGATAGAGATTAACATAAAACCCTCGGCCCTTAGTCATATTATATACATCGGAAGAACCCGAATATCAGCTTACGATAGAAAAACAGAAACCGTCAAACAACCGCCTACACTGAGTGTACTCATCTTTCTTCTTTTGCTGGTTTCGCTATTTTATTTATTTTATTTTAAATTTCTTTTTTTATTTTTCTTATAAAAATTCATGTTTTCTTATAACGTGTGTATATCGTCCTCAAAAATTTTATTTCATTTTATTTGCTTTTCAAATGTTTAAAGAAAATCTTGAATATTTCATTAGGCCTTTGGCTATTTCTTCGAAATAAAGCAACTTTTTTCTTTCTATTTTCTCTTCTCAAACTGTTTTTGGATAAAAAAGAGTTTTAATTTTAAATTCTTCTTTTTTTGTGTGCAATTTTATTGTATTTATTTTTGCGCATTCATAAAATTATAACTTATAGAAAGAAATACTTTTCATAGTTTAGTGTTCTAAAGAAACAAAACTCCCTCTAAACAAAAACAAAAAAAAGAAAGAGAGAAAAAACTTTATTAAGCCTTAAACACAATTTCCGTTTTTCCAGTGACGTTTAATGCAGAGATTTTGTTGTATAATACGCTTGGCGAAAAAGAATTTCAAAACTTTCCATTTTTTTTTTTTTTTGGCAAAATATTCGTATTTTTTTGCTCTTGTCTTTCATATATAGTAAGCACAGTACGCAGTACATACATACTTATGGCAAGGCAAGCTTTGAAAGAAAATATGTTTTTTTTTGGGGGGGGTATTTGTTAAATCTTTTAACAGAAAATTCTTGGTTTTAAGTAGATTACCACAGTATATAAAAAAAAAACCATTAAAAAGCAAAGTTTTTATGATAAAAACCAGAATAAAAAAATTAAAGCACTTGAAATAATAAAAGTTTTGTTTTTTATTTTTAATTAAATCAAAAACTTAAAAAAGAATGTAACTTCTGCCATTATGAAAAAAACATAATAATAAAAACATTAATTGACAACACTGGTTTTGACAAACTCCTGATATTTTGCTGTTGTGTATACAGTTCCTAAGTTTTATCGAATTTTATCGATTTATATGGAGTACTTTGTGAAAAGGGTTTGAATTTCGCATGTTTTTAAATTAAAAATCAACAGTTACATGGCCGTTGTTCCTATTTCAATACACAAAAGTCGTAAAATCTATTCTTCGCAAAGTAAGAGAGAGAGAGAGAGAGAGCAATATTTTTAGTTTTCTATGTATTAATTTTTTTTTTTGCTTTAAATGATTAAGCAGCCATAGCTAAAAGATTGGAGTTCGTTTGTAATTCAATTAAGCAGGCATTGTTAAAAGATTGGAATCCCTTTCTTAAGCAATAAAATTCGTAACACAAAACTCTCGCAGTAGAAAACAAGGAGAAAGCAAAATACCGACTTCTCTGAGAGCAGTTATAGAAACATTTTTGTTTATTATAAACATAGGCAAGCAATAGAAAATTTACGTAAGTAGTGGTAGTTCCAATCATTTTACTGCCGAAGCTTAATTGTAGGAAGCCGAATAAGTCAATAAAAAAAACAATGTTTTACATATGCTGAGCATAAACACAAACACGAGGTTTCTTGATTTTACATTAAGCAGTGGTAGTTAAAAGATTGGAGTTCGTTTGACGATGTCATAGAATTAAGCCGTTATGTAAGTAAACGATTATTGTTCATAAGGGCTCCAATCCTTTTACTACCATGTGCTTCATTTTGTTCTACTAAGAGCAGCAATAACAGTAAAACAGGTTTTTCTGTTTGTTGTTGATTTTTTGTTTAAGGCTCCAATCCTCTTACTATCTAAGCTTAATTGAAATGAATGAATGCAAATATTATAATTTCTCTGTTAAAAGAAATAAATTCAATGCTTGTGAATGTATAGAAAATCAAGCAAATTAAGCAGTTATAGTTAAAAGATTGGAGTCCGTGTGTAATTTTACTAAGCAGTAATAATTGTTGGTACACATAAGGGACTCTAATTCTGTTATTACTTGTGTTTAATATTGAAAAGTAAAAGAGTACAGCAACAGTAGTAGTAGTATAACAGTGTTGCTGTTTTTCATAAAGTGGAAATAAAATTTTAACAGCGGTGGTTATAGGGCAGTAAATTACACATTGAATGCAATAATATAACTGTTTATAAAGGCTCCAATCTTGTTACTGACTGTGCTTAATTATGAAAACTAAAAAGGTCAATCACATAATACAGTAAAAAATCAACAATTTTGTGTATTTTGTTACATATAATATTTTAAAGTGAAAAAATAAGAGGAAATATTAAATAAAAAAATAAAATTACATGAAATAGACAAAAATGTACAAAAAAAAAAATTCAGCAGTACATAGTAATATTTCTTTAATACTATAAATAAAACTTAAGTATGTATATTAAAATAAAAAAATATGTAATAATAATTTTTTTTTCTTAATTATACAAAATAAAACATTTTTTATATATTGCCACTGTTTTTATTGTTCCATTTTTTTTTTAATTCTATATTTTTTTCCCACATTTACGCATGACCTCATAAATAAATTCCCTTTGAAAAATGTACAGAATATAAAGCATTAAAATATATAATAAAACATAAAACATTGGCAAAAAAAACAAGTATGTTTAACTTTCAACCGTTCCTTTAAAAAATATATTTTGTGAGGGAAGTATTCCATTCAAAAACTTATAAAGACCTCGCTCTTATGCTAATATTTAACTTGCGGGCGACCTTCCCAGTTTTTATAACCCATACCGTACACTGTTTTTAATATTTAGTAAAAAGCCACAGACAATAAATTTAAGTTATAAAATGAAAACAAACAGAAGAACAAAAAAAAAACATGCATTATGATAAATGCAATAAATACATGCTTAAAATTAAAAACCACAACAACAACAAAAAATATAATATTAAAACAACACCAGCTGGTTTTTATGTCTTAAACAGAGATAATGTTTATAATGCAAAAGCCAAAAAAACAAATGTATAAAAAAAATATCTTGTATTAAAATATGTCACAAAAAATAAGGAAAAAAAGGAAAACAAAAGAGAGAATGCATTAAATCAACGCCTTAAGAAGGCGTTTAATTATTTGTCACATTTATGCAACACTGGAAAGCAGCAGCATCACCACCACCTTAAAATAATTTTTTTTTAACATAAGAAATGCATATTAAAACAGAATTATACCAACAAACTTATACGAGGAGTATATGCTTCTTGAAAAACAAACAAAATACGAAAGAAAGTTGTTTTTATTGTTTATTTCAGGCTCCTATGTATGCATGCTTTTCTGTTTTTTGGTAAATGAAGTTATTTAAGTAATTTATTGCTGTATACACACATACATATACATATACAAACGCATTATATAAATGCCGTTGTCTTATAAATGCAGTTATATTGCCATCTCTCCATTCTCTTCGGAGCTTGTTTTTCATTTTCTGCTACAATATGTCTGGCGCCTCATAAATTTTTGCAACAAAGAAATAACAAAGTTGTTATAAAAGTTTGTTCTACTTTTTTTGGTTTTGTTTTTGTTGTTGCTGTTGTTGTTGAAAGTATACTTCAGCATTTATACAAAATTTTTATTGTTTTTCTTTTTTCTTTATTTCATTTATATTTTTGGCAAAAGGTCAAAGTTACCCCAGATATTTAAAAAGAGAAATGACAAGATTTTTGTTACAGTTTCTCTATTGTGAAAGAGCAGCAAAAGAAATAAAAGCAAATATTTGTTCATAAATTATAATGTTGAAAAACTAAAATTCAACAAATTTAATTTGAAAGTGAGAAATAAATTGTGATATACATATTTTTCACAAGAAACAAACAAACAAACAAACAATTTAAAATGCATATTTAACTTTCACAAAAAGGAAGAAAACAATATTTCTCTCTTTCTTGCCCTTTAAGACAAGAAACAAGGACAAATTGATTAGCAGTAGTATAGGCTCCAATCCTTTTACTATCTGTGCTTAATTTCAGAAACATAAAGAGACTACCAATAACACTGCACAGCAAGAAAACAATATTTTAATTTCTCTCGACGAGAAACATAAACAAAAAACGCAATGTATGCATATTGATTTTTAATTAAGCAGCGATAGTGAAAAGATTGGAGTACGTATGACCTTGAATTCAAAATACAGCAATTGACATTATTGTTGTTCTCACTGGAGTTCAATAATCAATGTTACTGTATTTAACTTTATATAATTTACTTATTATCCTTTGGGATAGATTGTAAATAAAAATGAATTATTAAAAAAAAAAATACAGCAATTAAAGGAATGCCTTTGGTATGACATTGAATTAAGTAGGAATAGTTGCAATATTAGTAACCACAAGGGCTCCAATCCTAATACTATCTGTGCTTAATTTTGCACAACTAATAACATTTGAGAACAAAAAAACTTTTTTTCAATTTCTTTCAGGTATCGGCATGATTTCTCTTGCTAAAGGCTCCAATCATTTTACTATCTGTGCTTAATTTTTATAATACAAAGAATCGTTTGCAGAGAACGAAGACAATATTTTAATTTCAACGAGAGCGCAAACAGCAACCATATTGTTTGCACATATTGTATTAAGCAGTGATAGTAAAAAGATTGGAGTCCGTTGTGGCTGTATTAGTACACATATGTAAGGGCTCCAATCCTGGTACTACCTTTGCTTAATTTTTAATAACTAATACCAGTAGAGTATAAGTAAACAGGTTTTCTTCTTGTTTACTGAGGAGTTGGAATAAACACAAGTTTTGTTGTTGATTTTTTATTGAGGGCTCCAATCCTTTTACTATGTATGCTTAATTTTCGAAACATAAACGAGTGCCATAACACTAGAGTACGAATAGAATATTTTAATTTCTCCGAGAGCGTAAACAAACAAACTGTGTTTATTGATTTTTTAGATTAAGCAGCGCTAGTAGAAAGATTGGGGTTCGGGTGGCAACGAAATTAACACCAATAGTGAAACGAATTATGAAGCCATGAAAGAAAATTAAATAAAATAATGACTATTGCATTAATAATATGCATGAGGACGGGCTGCATTCCTATTATTAACTGTACTTAATTGTAAACAACAAAAGCGTGTAATAACATGTGGAGGAGAAAAAAACTGGCTATGTGTGGTTTTCAAATTAAGCAGCGACAGTAGAAAGATTGGAGTTCGCGTGGTTTTGAAAAGAATGACTTTGATATGACATTCAATGCACAGCAGCATTAGTTGAAAGTCTAGAAAACATAAGGGCTCCAATCCTGGTACTACATGTGCTTAATTTGAAACAATTTAAACAATTTAAAAGTAAGAAAACTAGTTTTCTGGTTCAGTGGTGATATAAATTGACATGAGTTCTGTCGTTGATTTTTTTTGTGTTGAAGGCTCCAATCTTTTTACTGTCCTTGCTTAATTTTAAAATCATAAGAGTCCAATAATATTGCCGACTACTACGACAAAGTCCGAACGTATAAATAAACACAACGATTATTGATTTTAAATTAAGCAGCAATAGTAAAAAGATTGGAGTCCGGGTGGTAACGGAATTAACAGCAATTGTTAAACGATGGAAGAGAATTAAGCTGCAGTAGTCAATATTGGTTTACACAAGGGCTCCAATCCTTGTACTAGCTGTGCTTAATTTTAAACAACTTAGAACTTTTGAAAGTAAAAAAAAAAACGATTTTTCGATTCTCTAAAAGCAGCAGTAGGTACAATTCTTGTTGTTGGTTTTTGTTATGGGCTCCAATCCTTTTTATAACTGTGCTTAATTTTAACAGCTGGATCATGCAATAACATTACAGCGTAGTAAACAGACAGTGTGATTAAGAGTAGAAATTAACATAACAGTTGTTGTTTTTTAAAGAAATCGTAAGGCGAGTACTAAAGAATGGTCGAAAGGAATGAAATTGAATTAAACAGCAACAGTTAGAGATGGTGGTACATTAAATGTGAAGATAAAATATCTCAATTACATGACAAGGTTATTAGTGAACTCCAATCTTTGAACTAAATGTGCTTAATTGAAAGAAATATCGAATTTATGTGAGAAATTAATACGATTTTTTAGAAAACATTACAGATAGCTTTTAAAACAATATAAGTGAATATATTTTGAATATTTTTTTGAGCGTTTCTGTACCTTTATTTGTTTACCATAGGTATGCCAGTCTTATTGCGAAATCAAATCCAAATGTCATAAATGCTAGGAAATACAAATGTACATCTATATATAGATATGTATATGCATATACGTACATACATATGTACATTGTATATAGTTTTCTATTTGTAAACTTCCTTGAAAATTTAAAATTCTAAAAATGTTTTCTCCTCCGTTTTTTTCTTTTCTGTTAAAAAGCCCTGGTATTAAGCTTTCCTTTCTTCTTAACCCTAATATATGTACATACATATTCGGTAATTTTATGCTGTTTTTTCATCTTCGTTTTCTAACTTATTTGAATAACAAATTCATGGAGTCATTGATATCAATGCATTTGTTTCTTCCTCTTTTACTGAAATAAACCTTATTAACAATGCTATACACATCTCATGTAAATTTTCTTTCCGTTAAATGCAAATTGAGATTAAAGATTAAGAAAAAAAAAAAAAGAATTTTTTTTTTAAAAATTTCCTTTTTTTTTTCAATGAATTCATTACAATATTGATTTTGTTTATAAAGTATGCCACCATTTTATTAACATGACAATGAAGGATGTAAACGAAACAAAATTCAGACAGAAATTCAAACAGAAGTTGAATGAACAAAATAAAATAAAATTTCCTTTATTTTTAAATCTTATGACCACATGCATACATACATATGTAAGTGATCAATCACAAAGAAGAGACAAAGAGAGAGAAACCAAACGATACTTTTGCTTTTCTAAAATCCGTTTTTTACTGTTTTTTTTTGATAAATTTTTGCATTTCAAAACAAAAAATAAATGACGGTTTAAGGGCTAACAAAACATTTCATTGCTGTTGTTGCTTTCTTATTCAATTTCAAATGATTGATGTGTGTGCGGGCATACATAAATAAATAAAATCAACGGTTTAGCCTAAAAATATGCAAGTCTCCCTCCATAGGCATACGCAGGAAATCCATCATAATTTTTTGACACAATAAGACTTATCCCATAGCTATACAGCATACCATACATACTCTCATGCATATGTATGTATGTATGGGAGAATAACTAACTTTATTGAACAAACTTAACTGTTGTCATTATCATCTGCTGTCTTTACATACCAAAGAACGAGTTGATTATGTTTAATTTGATTTCGCATGTGTGTTTGTGTACGTAAGCCTGTTATTTGTTTTCAACACAATTCCTTCATATTTAGAGAGTGAGAGAGAGAGCAATGAACTAAACCAAGAATTTATTGTTGTTATTTGTTGTAATAATTTCCTTTTTTGTATTATTGTTTGTTGTACTGACATAATTTAACTTGTCATTAAATGCTGCAACAAAATGATAGAGCGAGCGAAACAAAGGCAACTTAGAACAGAAATTTCTAATCTTCGTGTTTACACTCATCACACACACACAGCCATAAGCTGCAAAGCAAGCAAGAATAAAAAAAGAAAACCCCGTTTTATTGATATGATGAGTTGCTATTATTGTTGTTATTGTTGCTGCTGCTGCTGCATTTATCATGCTGTGAGTGTGTGTTTGATGTGTTGTAATCATTGTCGTTCTCTGTTGTTGACACATATTCTATAAACCAGCTCACTCTCTCTGTGTATATAGTACGTAAAGTACGACGTGCTGATGTATGTGACGAGTGCGTGATGTGATGTGACGATGATGGATGCTTAGAATGTTTCGATTATTTGCTCAAAATATCGAAAATTTTCGTTGCATAATTGTTTAGTTGGACATAAGGGAGAGAGAGAGAGAGAGAGAAGGAAAAGAAAAAAGGGACTTGAATTCCTTTCCTGCTTCTATTTAAATGTGTCAGGGAAAAGTAAAATTTATTGATGAGCCCAGCCGCATACAAATAACACTTGTTAGGGAGATTAAGTGTAAACGTGAGTTTTAATAATAGTTCAGGATTTCTCATTCGTAAATGTTTAAGGGGAGAAAAATATTTTAATAAATTCGATCATCGGCTAGGTAGAATTTTTTTCTGGTTTTTTTTGCAAGGGTGTATTAAAGAGAAAAAAATGTTTAAGGTTTGCTTAAACTGAAACGATCTTCTGATTAAGCAGGTATAGTAAAAAGATTGGACACCACATTTTTTCCTTCTTTTTAAACTGAGACTAACACTTAGAAGATGACCTTTGGATTAAGCAGGTATAGTAAAAAGATTGGACACCATATTTTTTCCTTTTTTAAACTGAGACTAAGATGATTTTTGGATTAAGCAGGTATAGTAAAAAGATTGGACACCACATTTTTCTTTTTTAAACTGAGACTAACACTTAGAAGATGATCTTTTGATTAAGCAGGTATAGTACAAAGATTGGGCACCACCTTCCACATTGAGTACCAACAGAGATCATGTTAAGTGTGTACATAGTGTGGTGGTGGTGTGGTGGAAATGTAAACATCAGTGTTGGTTACACAATAATTAGAAAACTTGAGTGTAAACAGAGAGCCGGCTTTATTATTTTAAATTAAAAAGGTATTGTTGGTGTGGTGAAGTGGTGAATATGCAAGTTACTGTGTTGCCATTAGATTTGAAATAGAATTGTGAAATAAAAAGGATTTATAATTAATTTAAAGTAAATATTTGTAGTTTTAAATGATTTTTGAAGTAATTTCTTGTAAAATTAAGGAAATTTAAATTCTTATTTAATTCTGTTTAAAAAACTACGGTTATAAAGGCTGTTTTTTTTATAGAGATATAGAACTTTAAGTTGGCATTACTTTTCAAGATGGCGACCGATTTAACAGCTGTCAAGTGATTTATTCTCAGTTTGGTTTGGCAATTCATCATGAATAGACTCACGCCTGAACAACGCTTGCAAATAGTGCAATTTTATTTCGAAAATAATGGTTCTGTGCTGAAAACGTATCGCGCACTACGTCCATTTTATCGTCGACAAAATCGTCCATCAGAGCAGTTAATTCGATTAACCATGGAACGTTTTCGCACCACGTTTACTCTTATTGATAACTCGCATCCCCAGAGACGCTGTACGGTGCGTACAGAAGATGCTATTGCTGCTGTAGAGCGTAGCATTGCGGAAGACCCGAATGAGTCCATCCGCCATCGAGCACAGGAATTGGATCTTTGTCCATGCACTTTATGGAAGATTTTGCGGAAGGATCTTGGTTTGCGTGCTTACAAAATCCAACTCGTGCAAGATTTGAAGCCAAACGATCATCAAGTAAGGCGTAGATTCGTCGAATGGGCCCAAAACGAGATTACCGTTGTTCCCGATTTTCATAAGCGAATTTTGTTTAGCGATGAAGCGCGCACTTCTGGTTGAATGGCTACGTCAACAAACAAAACTGCCGCATTTGGAGTGAAGGTAATCCTCAAGTGTATGTGGAAATACCGTTACATCCAGAAAAACTCACTGTATGGTGCGCTTCATGGGCTGGTGGAATCATTGGTCCGTACTTTTTCAAGAAAACGATGGTGGCCAGAACGTTACAGTCAATGGTGATCGGTATAGAGCCATGATTACAAACTTTTTCATTCCTGAATTGAATAACCATGATGTCCAGGAGATGTGGTTTCAACAAGACGGCGCAACATGTCACACAGCTCGTGCCACAATAGATTTATTGAAAGACACGTTTGGTGACTGCCTAATTTCACGTTTTGGACGTGTGAATTGGCCTCCAAGATCTTGTGATTTAACACCGCTAGATTACTTTCTGTGGGGCTATGTAAAGTCATTGGTCTATGCGGTAAAGCCACAAACGCTTGACCATTTGGAAGACAAATGTTGGAAAAAGTCATCGAAAATTGGACGTCCAGATTGGACTACATCCGCGCCAGCCGTGGCGGTCATATGCCAGAAATCATATCTAAAATGTAATGCCACAAGATTATCTTTCGGATGAATAAAATTCATGTCAATCGAATAATCCATCGTTGTTTTATTGCAACTTAAAGTTCTATACCTCTATAAAAAACACCCTTTATATTACTTTATAAATATGTAAATATGCAAGTACATATAGTTTGTTTTTTTTCTCACATGGCTGAATCTTCTTGTTCAATATTTGCTGCAGAAAAATATTTTTTATTTTGATTTTTTAATAATGCTTTCTTTCCTTCATTTGTGTAATCTATGTCTGTATGTACAAGAGTTACAGCAAATTTTATTACGTACGTATATATAATACAATATTTAATAAATAATATCCACATATAAATTTCATAAATCATCACAAAAAAATTAATAAAAAAAAAAACAGAAAGAATGAAAAAAATTTGTGTTCATATTGTGTGTTCGTTCATATTGCATGAACGCATGCTGCTGCCATCAATGTGCTCATTTGTGTAACTGGCATTTTACCGAAATTCGTTGCAATTGAAATCAGAGTACACTTTATGCGAATTTTATTTTATTTTTTTAATAATAATAAAAACATTATAAAAAAAAAAGAAATATTTACGGTTCAATTGTTATATTTTTTTTTTTCTTCTGATTCACTGCTTATTGAATGACTTTGCGTACAAATAAGCATGAAAAAATTAAAAAAAAAAAAAAATATTTAAATTTAAATATGCAGCAGAGTGTGCATGCACTCTAGAATAAGTTAAGGTTAAGAAGATTTAATAATAATAAAAAAAAAATAATTTGTATCATTTGTATAGCGACCCTCGTTTTTGAATATTTATATTTTTATTTGTTTGTTTTTTGGAGTATGAATAAATTATGGTTGCATAATTCTTTTTTATTTTAGTTTATTGCTTTTTTTCTGTGCACACATTAAATACATATAAAACTAGGGTTAAGAAGAAGTATAAAGGCAGCTATTTTCAGTCAAAATTTAATAATAATGAAAAGTACGACTTTAGGCAACCTTGTTAAGGCCCTAACGCTGTCCAGATTCACATTTACAAGCGTTATCTCGTTATATTGGCACAATTTTAAATATTCCTGGAACCCTTGTGCAGCCCCTGCGCTGATCAACTTCTTTCCCTTCCCTGATTTTAGTGGGACTTGGTCAGTACAGAGACTGCGTTCACCCGTGGCATCACAACGGCCCGCTATGCGTGCTCAAGTGGGCTCTTTGATATCAGAGCTACCACTACGACCTAACCTGGTACCTTCGTCTAATTTCCCTCTAAAAGTACGAAAATTAGCCAAGAAATTAAACTACAATTGAAGTCTAGCAGATATTGTGCTGACTTACTGGACGACAGACCGCGGTACAAACCCCAACGAGCAGACATTTCGAACAAAACGAAAATTGTGAACAAAATATTTCTTTCAACAACTGCCTCTCAGCAGACTTTGAGCAAAAAGTCTGAGAATAAATAAAATTACTAAAGAAAGTCGTTGGGAACAGGCATTAAACTGTAGGTCCCACCACTCATGTATAAAAAATTAACACACGCAACATGGGTGGCTTAAGAAGCTAGGTTGTCAACCTTACTAAGTGTGTGTAAAGATCAATCAAGTAAGTTAGTATGGGACTGTGTGGTGGACAAGCTGAAACAGCTAGATAGTGCAAGCAGGAACATTAAAATCCTTGCTTCCAAAGCTATCAGATTCACTATATACCTTTTCCCCCAACTTTTTGATTTTTTTAAGATTTTGCCCGATTAATGGAGAGGATATTTGGTAAAAATAAACTTGATCTTTCAACTGGATTAGCTTAAATAAAGAAGTAATTTTTTTTAATATTTGTTTGTTTTGTTATAAAATTCAAAGGTTTGGCTTTCTCTTTTGTTTAATTTTTCTTTAATTTTTCATTTTTTTAAGGATTTATTTACAATTTTCGTTTCAAACTCTTTAAAATCTTACATCTCTGTTAACATAACATTCACTGTAAAAGGAATACTCACTATAAACAAATTCATTCCCTATGTTTTCCTTAAGATCACAGCAGTTCACCTCACCTCTCTCTTCGGTGGTGAGATATTGGTATTACTTTCTAGCTTTTAATGTTTATTATTGCATGAAATAAACACCACTTTCCCAATATTTTGATAGGAGTATGTGTGTACAAATCGAATATGCATGTATACGAGGAGAGTGTCTCAGAGATTTATTTACTTAAAAAGCTCTCATTGTTTGCCAACTATAGAGTACTTGCTCTCTTCACATGTGGTGTGTATAAATATAAATAAGGACTCGATGCTAATGGTATTTACATAGCGTTGTTGTTATTGTGGTATTTGCGGTAAAATAACACAGTTGCAAAGCCAATGAATATTACAAATACACGTATGTACGTATGTATGTATATACGATTGTATTTGTATTTGATAAGCTTTTCAATTGTATGCATACATTGAAAGAGTTAATATGTTTTTTTATGTTTTTTTAATGCCTTCTTTTTATAGAATATTTAAAAATTATGTTGATATTTTAATTTTTTAACAGTATTATGAGATTTATAAGGTTAAAGAATTTTATGGTGGTTAATTATTTCACTGGAAATATGACATTTAAAGTGTTTAAATTGCTATTGGTGGTAAAAAAAAAGGAAAGGGACAAAAAACTGACAAAATAAAAAAAATAAAAAGAAAAATAAAATGTTGCTTTAAACTATAAAAAATATAAAAACAAAAATAAATATAAAATGGGAGCAGATTTAGGGCCATTATTACAACTTGCCGTTAACTAAGGGAGGATTTTAATGGGCAGATAAATTGTTTTTCATTATTATAAGTGGACGATAAGGTAGAAGTGAGCGTTAAGCTAAATGGAGGATCATCCCACCGGTAACTTTTAAAGTTAAGTTTATGTTTGAACTTGCCATATTATGTATTATTTTCAATATGGCAACTTCAAATATAAACAAAATGAACATATACAACAAGAAAACGAAGCCCGTCGTTGCCACTGCGTTTAAAAAATCTGGTTTAATTGAGCAGTGTTATCGACATTGCTGCGGCACTGCCATATTTTTGAAAAACTTAACTTTATTTCATCCGTAAGTTGTAATAACGAAAATAAGTTGAAGGTAAAGTTACCTTTAACTAAACCCAACTTTAACGGGAAGTTGTAATAATGGTCCTTAAAGTGCTGATAAAAACCACTTTAGTCAGGTCTACAACCATGCTTTTCCTACCACCCATTTTGTGAGTGTTAATTTTATTTAAGAGCGGCGGAACCTAGTTTAGAGTCGACTCCGAACGACAGATTTTTAAAAAACTTTTCATTGTAATTTTAATTTACTCTAAGTTTTTGCCAGAAGACAGCTGAAAGGAAGTCGCCAAAAGAAAATTATGTTCGAGGTGTCTGACAGCTGGGGTTTGAAATAAGGGCTGTCACCTAGTAAGCCAACACACTATCTATTTGACTGTACCTTTCAGAAGTTCTACTTCAGCCACAGTAGGTATCATAAGTATATATTGGCCAAGGTTCCACATATTTTGAACTTGTAACCAACTTTTGGTTCTACAATTTTAATTTCAGTACATTGGGTAATACAGCTCCTGTGTGTATCACTGACATATATCACCGATTTACAATATCAAGATATTTTTGAAGTATATCACAAAGAGACTCTTCAAAAATCAATGTAGTCTGCATCAATGTCCTCTTTAGATGATTTCATAAAGAGTTTGTCCCCCACAAAACTCCTTATTAGTGAAGGAATACCCTCCATTGGGGGCAACAACTGATACATACATAATTGGTCATTACAACCCTTCAGTCACGATTACGACTTAGCTTCTCACACCACTTATGTTGTGTGTGTTAATTTTTATGCGATTATTTTTTTTTTAAATTTTTTTATATGTCGACTCCGAACGACAGGTTTTTGAGAAACTTTTCATGACAATTTTATTTACTCTCAGAGTTTTTGCCAGAAATCTGCTAAGAGGAAGTCGCCTAAGAAATATTTTTTCATATTTTTGTTTTGATGTCTGACATGGGAAAGAACTGATGCTAACCCTTATTTTTAATGTTAGCATATCGTGTCTACAAAAATTGTCTTTAATCATCGTTTGTATAGCCCACCTTCCACTCAATCGCCTAGCTATGACCTTGTGAGGAAATATTAAAAAATATCTAAAAAAATAATATAGGCACTCCAGTCCCTTTACTATCTGTGCCTAATTTCAAAAACATAAAAGACATCAACAACACTGCACAGCAAGCAAACAATATTTTAATTTCTTTCTACTAAAAACATAAACAACAAACATAATGTACTCGTATGCATATTGATTTTCAATTAAGCAGCGATAGTTAAAAGATTGGAGTACGTATGACCTTGAATACAATGACAAAAATTAATAGAAAGACTTTCATATGACATTCAATTAAGCGACAAACAGTTAAAAGGCTAGAAACCATAAGGGCTCCCATTCTAATACTACATGTGCTTAATTTTGCACAACTAATAACACTTGGGAGTATGAAAACTGGTTTATTGTGTCATTCAAAGTTGAAATCGGCATGATTTTTCTTGTTAAAGGCTCCAATCATTTTAATAGCTGGGCTTAATTTTGAAATGTAAAGAATCGTGTGCAGAGCACGAAGATAATATTTTAATTTCAACGAGAGTGCAAACATCAACCACATTGTTTGCACATATTGTATTAAGCAGTGAGAATAAAAAGATTGGCGTTCGTTGTGACTGTATTAGTACACATATGTAAGGGCTCCAATCCTGGTACTACTTTTGCTTAATTTTTAATAACTAATATCAATAGAGTATAAGTAAACACGTTTGCTTCTTGTTTATTGAGGAGTTGGAATAAACACAAGTTTTGTTGTTGTTGCTATGTATACTTAATTATCGAAACATACACGAGTTCTATAACACTATAGAGTACGAAGACAAGGTTTAAATTTTACCGAGAGCGCAAACAAACAAACTGTTTTTATTGATTTTTTAGATTAAGCAGCGCTAGTAGAAAGATTGGGGTTCGGGTAGTAACGAAATTAACACCAATAGTTAGTTAAACGATTAGCCTGTGTAAGGAAATTAAGTCGCAGTAGTCGTTACAAATATGCGAAAGGGCTCCAATCTTATTGCTATCTGTGCTTAATTGTGAGCAACAAAAGTGTGCAATAAATAACATGTGGGAGAATAAGAAAACTGGTTGTGTGGAGTTTTTGAATTAAGCAGCGATAGTAGAAAGATTGGAGTTCGCTTGGTTTTGAATTTAACAGCGACAATTAAGAGAATAACTTTCGTATGATATTGAACTCAACAGCAATGGTTAAAAGGATAAGGGCTCGAATCGTGTTACTACCTGTGCTTAATTTTGAACAACTAAATTGGTTATCGATTTTAACTAAAAAAAAAAGTGAAATAAATTTTTTTAAAGTTTGATGCTGTAATTTAAATTGTTCTCAAAGAGGGAAGAGAAAAATACAAGAATTTATTACATATGTACATACATAATTGGCCATTACAACACTTCAGTCAGGATTACGGCCTAGCTTCTCAGCACCACTCATGTTGTGCGTGTTAATTTTATACATGAGTGGCGGGATCTACTGTTTAAAGTCGACTCCGAACGACAGATTTTTGAGAAACTTTTCATGGCAATTTTATTTACTCACGGAGTTTTTGCCAGAAATCTGCTGAGAGGAAGTCGCTGAAGAAATATTTTTTTTCATATTTAATTTTGATGTCTAACCGGGAACAAGAATTTATTAAGTTATAGAAAAAAAACACACACACACACAAATGACGAATATAGCACATTTTTAAATGTGCTCTTGGTTCAAATGCTCTTTTATTATTTGGAGTATTCAAGCAATATTTTCTGTTTGGAAATGTTAAAAACCCTTTGAAATGGAAACAATTTACGACAGTGTATACAATATGCATATGTGTGTGTTTGAGTGTACGTGTAAGTTCTTTGCAAATAAATTTTATTTCCTTGGTTTTATTGTTTTCTCTAGTTTGGTAACTTTAGTTGTTATTGTTGTTGTTTTTGTTGTTGAGAATATTAGCACATCATCATTAGATTGGTTTTGCGCGTGACTGCCAAACATTTACAATATTTACTACTACACTCACTAGCCCCCCTTCCCTCTCGGTCTCTCCCCTCACGACCTAAGTGTACATCGTTTCCAAGTTTTTTTTTTTTTTTTTTGTTGTACATTTATAACACATTAAAAGAGTAAATGATTATTATCATCATTATAGACAACGAGAGCAAGGAAGCACTTGCTGTTTGGGCGAAAAAAAAGCAAAAAACGAAAACAAACAAAAACAAAAATTTGGAAATGAACTCGTAATGTTAAAGGAGCATAAAGCAAAAACAAAAAATGTGTGTGTGTGTGTTTTTTTTTTCTTCTTCATGCAATAGTGCACTGATGTTGCTTTATTACATAGACGTCTGGCTGTGTGTGCTATATTTTCTTTTTGCTGCATTTGCTCATTTTGTTGTACAACAACTCCTAACGGTACTTTATTTTTATGCATCACTAGAGTTAATGGTTTCAACACAGCACAGTGGAAACAACACAACTCTTGTTTGCTTAATTTTTTTTTTCGGCATTAGTAAGAGAGAGAGAGCCGAATAACTGTTTCCCCAATCACAAGTGTGTGAGAGTTTAAAAGAGCATTTACTGTTTGATTTCTATTTAAACAGCGCCAACAACAACAACAGCAACAACTCTAACTGCACTTCATTTGTACACATTTTTTTTTTCGTTATAATTCGTGTAGATTTCGTGATGCAGAAATATTGAAATAGAAATTGTGAAAATAGAAGAAGAAGCAGAAATGAAAAATACAATAAAATATGGTAATATTAGGAGTATTTTAGTATGTATGTATTTGAAAATTGAATTGTTATTAAATTTACGAGTATTGCATAAAACAAATACAACAACAACAACAACAACAACAACAATAAGTATTGAATTACAAATGATTTCAGTTTTATATGGGGTCTGCTGCTTAATGAGTTGTTTTGAAAAACGAAATTTCGTTTAAACATGGAAAATTATTATAGGCCCGCCATGTTGCCATTTCAGTGTGTAAATTTAACAATAAAACATTGCTAAATAATAATAATTTAAAATTGTGGTTTGAAAATAAATTTAATGTTTAAAAACACATTTAATTTCTCCATATTTTATGCAATTTTATACTGTTTTCAACATGTTAAGCTCTTGCGACAGCAACTTCATTACAATCATACATAGAGCAAGAGAAAGAGAGCATAGAGAGTGCGAAATTAACACATACTGTCACGATCAAAGCTTTTGATGTGTGAATTTATAAGAATTATGCTGGAGCACTACAACACTATCATTCAAGAACGACAGAACTTTAGATTGCAACATTGTATACCATAACCCCTGTGGTGAATTGGTTTCTATCGTGTTTACTACCTTCACGAACGGATAAACAGCTTATCATGGTTTAAAACCCTATACTGCAAGGACTGACTATACAGACGAAGAGCTAGTCTTTCTCTGGTAGGGTCTCGCATGTCAGACCGGCAACCGAGCAATAATAATTATCCCAGAATTAAACTGTTAAGCGACCCGTGCTGAAAATCTGTGTTCAAGTGAGAACCTCCAAATAACATTGTCGTTAACAAAGCCTCTCAAGAGTTGATAGGCCTTGGATTGGCTACTGGCTTTACCCTGTTCGATCATTCAGACACCATTTAAAAGAAATTATAGAAAACAAGCAACCTAAAAACAAACTAAGTAAAGTAAACCTGTGGGCACGCTCCGCTAGTGAACTCGTGGGCCATATGGAGCATGAGCTCAGGGATGGAAGCCTAAGAGGCACAACTTTTAATAATTCAGCTTTGCAGCACTGCGCCAGTGGCTGGACATGAATACCATTGCCACCGAAAATGTGAATAGTGCTCTGTATCTGTGTCCAGCTGGGGGCCTTCAAATAACCCCCCAATTTTAAAGAAGCTTGTATGGAAAACAAGCAAATTTAAAACAAACTAAGTAAAGTAAACCTGTGGGTATACTCCGCTACTGAATTCGCGAACTGAATGAAGCATGAGATCCTTGATGTAAGACGCACAACTAAAGAAAAAGAAAATCAACACAATTCTTGTCACGTGCGGAAAATACCGCCTCCTAGCCAACCTAGAGCAATAGACGATCCATAGCACAATAGGACTTCGGGAAGCAGACTACAGACGGTCCTTAGGTACTTGGATTAACATCGACCGAAGCCGCAAAGAAGGCCGTAGGGCACATAGTCAAAAAGGGGAACAATGTTCCCTCAAACGGCAGTAGGCGCTCAAAAGGGGAGCAAATATATTACGCCCCCCCCCCCCTAAAAGGACATAAATAAAGAGGATAAAATATCTCAATGACCCAACAAAACTCCCAATGGGTAACGCGAAAAAATCTGCAAGCTAAAGCTACGCAGAGCTCTCAAAAGCATTAAGAATAGCAAGTATTACGAGGGAATACATACATACAAAAATAATTGGTCATTACAACCCTTCAGTCAGGGATTACGGACCTAATTTCTCACACTACTTATGTTGTGTGTGTTAATTTTTGTATACATGAGTGGCGGGACCCACAGTTTAAAGTCGACTCCGAACGACAGATTTCGTTGGCAATTTTATTTAATCTCAGAGTTTTTGACAGAAATCTGCTGAGGGGAAGTCGCCCCTCGAAGAAATATTTTTTTTTTGTATTTTGTCTTCATGTCTGGCCTGGGGCTCGAACCCCGGCTTTACGTCTAATAAGCCAACACACTACCTACTAGACTACGGCGGCTTCTGAGGGAATACCCATCAGTAAATCGGATACCCTTATAGCAAATTGAATTAGAAGAGGCAATCATCTGAGAACTAGCGAGGAGATGAACCCCATGCGCTGAAATTCGAGGGCATCCACTTCAATGCGGATTACATTTTTGTTGACTGCAAGAATGCACCAACAGCCGATCGGCTGAAGATGGCAACGAAGAAATTGTGTAAGTGGAAGAGAGGAGTGTTCACAATGTGCTCAGGCAAGGCACATGAAGTGACCGCCTTTCACCCATGAAACGTGAGGTAGATACAGGTAGATTATGGCTCTAAGGCGCATTCTTAAGAACAGAAATAAGGGAAATGGCAGGCTGATAACAACGCATATGTATTGCTGTTGAATACACAACCCTGCAAATTTGGACTTTTTTGTGCAAATAAGATGGCTCCAGGAGTTTCCGAAGGCATTTTGCACACTTAACACGAATCTGGGTTCAAAAACTTTGAATCAGGTCAGGTTTTCGAGAAAAAGGGGGTTGAAACCGCTAAAAATAGCGTTTTTGGCCATTTTTGAAAAATTGTAGAACTAAACACTGACGTGCTATAACCATCGCTATTGTCAGAAATTGACAATTGATCTTTGCTCTTTAAAATGAGCCCAAAGCCAAATTGTTTGCATGCACCCTTAAAGTAGGGGGTGGGTTTATGTCAAGGGGTGTAAGAGAAAAAGAAACACATTACGGAGGTCTTTAAAAATTAATCAGATTTAATTGAAAATTGTTACTCAGGGGTTTTTGGGGGTTCGCTAATTACAAATCTTCATTCAGATGTAAAAAATTCAAAATGGCGGATGCAATATGGCAGCCAAGTAAATCTGATTAATTTTTATAAACCTCGACCGCCATATTGGATCCGCCATTCTGAATTTGCAAAACCCATGCAGGGCTGTTGAAGATTAACAAATTGACTTTCTGCTTAATAGCGAGTGAGAGATAACATTTTTACTCAAGTAAGTTACAAGACGTGTTACCTAGAAGTAGTCAATTTGTAATTGAATTGCTTCTTATACTTAATTAGGTGTTTATATAACAAATTAACTCGTTTTATTGGTGTTTATTAAATTAACAACTGCAATCTAAGTACTTACAACGCTTAATTGAGGCATAAACACACTTCACAGCTGTCATAGGTTTTATATGCAATTATGAACGCAATTTTTTTTGAAAAACTTACCTAAAAAGAAAGAAAAGATAAAAAACAAATTAAAAATAATATTAAAAACAAGTTTTTTTTTCAAATATTTTTATGTTTGTGAAAGAAAAACAAATGCATTCATTAGATATATATATTTTTTTTTTTTTTTCATAAAAACATATGTATTTATATTGACCGAGAACATATGAAAGAAATTATATTTAATTTCATATGTACATATGTATGTATGTATGTATGTATGTATATAATGAATGCCATGTGCACTAATAAAATTTTAGGAAAACAAAAATTAAGACGATTTTAATTAGAAAGAATGTGACAAAAAAAAAACAAGGAAATTAAAACTTTTAAATGAAAAGCTCCACGGGTGGGAGCATTTGGTTAAAAAGTGAGGTTAAATGGAAAGTATATTTAGGGTTACCAATGATTTTAATAACAATAATGCAATGAAATGGCAGAAAAACAAGCATTTTTCCATTTAATAGGCATGTAGTTCCAACAAGAATGAGTTCACCTTTTTTGTAAAAACCAAATTCTATATGAAAACCTCAAATTAGAGCATTTAAAACAGTTTCACGTCGGCACCAAAGTCCGCGGGGGCCGAACATCTTCCGCTTTTTACACATATAGGACACGAACATCAACAATGTTTGTTAAAAAAGTGTAAACATGCATTCAGTTGCTTGACAGCTTCTAAAGGATAAGGTTCAGTCGCTTTTTTTTCAGACTACAATTATACACCCAAAGAAATATTACAGTAGGATTCACTAATGTCAATGAAAAATGATTTCGATTTTTGTAGGAATACTTGCCAAGTTAAATACGGTATCTTTAGGCATTTAGCGCAGTACAATTTTTCTATATTTTCCGCTCACATACACATATTGGGTTAATCAGTAGACTTGAAAATATTACTAACAATTTTCCTCTGGGTTAACACATGCCTCTCACAAATACACTTACATTTTTATCATGTTCTCTTTGTGCCGACGTCTGATGATAATGCATGTGTAGCACATGCTGTTCTTTCTTTTCTGTTCAACTCTCTGTAATGTTACTCAATGCATTGCAATGTAAAGAATTCAAGTCCCACATTTTATTAAACACCAGAGAGAGTGTATGACAATTAAAATAAAGGACTGTTAACAGTAAAAACTTCGCACACTAAATCATACTCAAATCACTTTTGAATTATAAGGTGAGTATTGAAATATAAACTGCAAACTGACTGCCATAATTGCTCAATAGCTGTAACACCAACAAATACTTCCATTTAC
Organism: Sarcophaga variegata; assembly: GCA_932273835.1. Taxonomy (NCBI): domain Eukaryota; kingdom Metazoa; phylum Arthropoda; class Insecta; order Diptera; family Sarcophagidae; genus Sarcophaga; species Sarcophaga variegata. The sequence goes on from OW026358.1 coordinate 9,058,798, forward strand.
CCACTCACATCGCATACAGAATTTTAACTTAACATTCAACACTTTTCTAAAACTGTTCTACTGCTTCTCTCTGTACCCATACAATGTAAACAAGTATGATACACCACTTTATTATACTCCAGCAAGAAAGCAGAGGAAAGAGAGTGATATACAGCACTTGTCTATTACAGTTAATATTGATCTTTTATAATAGAATTATAAAAAAAAACAGAAGGAAATCTAAAACTCTGTTGTCTGTGTTCGTTAAACACTTACATACACTACACTTACATTTCCCTGTCACTTAGTGTATAAAGAACTCTGAGAGAATAAAGAAATGCAAAGAAATCTTAAATATTTGCATAATAAGTGAAAATATGTTTAGAATATGAATTTAAGTTGCTCACTTAAGTATAACAGAGAGCTAGAGAGCGAGAGAGCGAACACAAGAAGCCATAAACCAAAGACAGCCAACACAATAAGAGAATAAATCATCACTTGCATTTTACATTTTTTTTTTGTTCTTGTTGTTGTTATAGTTCTTAAATAAGAGTCAAGTGTGGAAAAGAAAAACTGCATGATAAGGAAGTTGTTTGTTAAGTGTCTTTTGATTTGCTTAATACTCCCCATGCAACATAAGGAGTTACAGCAACAACCACAACAACAGCAATGAATACAACTATTATTACTTCCACTTATATTTCCTGTTATATATTGACTTTTTAAGTATGCGTTTATGTATGCATTTTGTAAGCGGTATGGAGAGAGAGGGAGAGTATTTAAAAGTTTTTTTTGTTTGTTCTTCTCTCTTTTGTCAGGCAGATGGATGTATGGAAACTGGTTTCTTTTTTTTCCTGTGTTTACATTGTTTTACAGACAGTTTAACCCAGTTTTATTTTTTTATTTTTTGATTCTTCTTGTGGATTTTATTAACCGTTATTTGATATTCATTTTTAAGTGTTTGCAAGGATTATAAAATAGTGTGGTGCATGATGGCTCATGATGGTGGATTATGGAGTGGGTGGTATGTAAGTAAAAAGCATAACAATTTCTGTTGATTTTTTTTCTCTCTGTAAACTTCACAGTCTAGAAGTAAGAGATTTACAGATGAGTTAAAATATTGTTTGTATAAACTGTTATGCATTGTTGCCATATTTATTTAAAATATATGGAGAAAATTTTTAACAATTTTTATTAAAAAAAAAAAAAAAAAAAAAAAAAAAAATTAAAATAAAAAAAAATTAAAATTTAAAAAAAAAAATTAAAATTAAAAAAAAAATTAAAATTTAAAAGAAAAAATTTAATTTAAAAAAAATTAAAATTTAAAAAAAAAATTAAAATTTAAAAAAAAAATTAAAATTTAAAAACAATTTAAAGACAAAAAATTAAAATTTTTATTTGAAACATCATTTTATCGCATTTTAAATAAAAATTCATTACAACCAATAAAATCAATCATAATGATGAAAAAACAAATGATATTTAAGTGTAAAACCCGTAAATTACACTTCTTTTTACATTAAAGTTCCCTAAACTCTTCTCAAAAAATAGTTGCCACATAAAAAAAATTAATTTTCTTTTAAACCCTAAATTCTTACAAGAAAATCAAAAAAAACTGTAAAAACAACATGTCAAAGTACGATTAAGTGTGTGATTTAAGTCGAGAGGAAAAATAAAACAAAAATGAATAAGAAATTGACTTTAGTTTTATTATCATATGATTTTTTTTTTCTTTAATGTTTTATTTCCCTTTTATGTGTCTCTCTCTTTATCTATTTCATACATACATACATAATTGGTCATTACAGCCCTTCAGTCAGGATTACGACCTAGTTTCTCACACCACTTTTGTTGTGTGTGTTTATTCTATACATGAGTGGCGGGACCTACAGTTTAAAGTCGACTCCGAACGACAGATTTTTGAGAAACTTTTCATGGCAATTTTATTTACTCTCAGAGTTTTTGCCAGAAATCTGCTGAGAGGAAGTCGCCGAAGAAATACTTTTTTTGTATTTTATTTTGATGTCTGGCCTGGGGCTCGAACCCTGGCTTTTCGTCTAATAAGCCAACACACTACCTTCTAGACCACGGTGACTTCGAATCTTCTATTTCTTCTTCTTTTTTTTCCTGCGTAGAGTAATACAGGCCAAGTGTTTTTTCGAAAAGGCAATTAAAATCCATTGAAGAAAATTGCAAAAAATTGTTAAAAAAAAAAAGCAAAACTAAGGAAATAGGAAGTAATTGAAAAACATTATTTAAAAGCAATTTTCTGGTAATTATTGTTCAACATTCTTTTTCTATTTCGTTTCATTTTATTTCTCTTAAATTCTAAGAATTTTTAATTGCTAACGTTAAGCAAAAGAAAGAAGGAAAAAAGAAAAATGATGACAAAAATTATAAATAATAAAGGGAAACAAGAAATTAAAAGCAAAAGAAAAATGAACATATTTTTAGAAGTAAATTATTGCAATGATAACTAGAGAAATAGCAAAGATAACTATTATTAAAGAAAGAAAATTGTAAAATACAAACAAAATATATAGATATGTATGTATATTTAGGGATATTGTTAAATAAAACTTAATTTTTCAATCCAGCAACTCATTCATACTTAATTTATTTTCGATTTGTCAACTTCTAGAACTAATAGATTTGCTACATTGTCTGCTTTTTGTTTTTATTTACCTCAAATCCCTTAAAACTGTTCTTTACATTACATTGCCTGTTTAATAACAGTGAATGTTATTCTATTTTAAATACAAAATATTTAACAGTGAATGAGATTTTTTTATTCTGTCTGTTAATATAGATTTACACGACTCTGTTACATATGTACATACATACATACATAATTGGTGGTTGTGTGTATTAATTGTATATATGAGTAGCAGGAACTACAGTTTAAAGTCGACTCCGAACGACAGATTTTTGAAAAAAATTTCATGGCAATTTTATTTACTCTTAGAGTTTTTACCAGAAATCTGACAAGAGGAAGTCGCCGAAGAAATATTTTTTCATATTTCGTTTCATATTTGTTGGAGATGCCTGACCTGGGATTTGAACCATGGCCTCACGTCTAATAAGCCAATACACTATCAACTAGACCAGGGTGACTACATACCTCAAATGCTAACATTACAGTTCGCTAATTACTATCATAGTTCGAACATATGTTTGGCTAATTATACTATAAATCTACAGAGAACTGTAGCAATGTTAAAAAAATTTCATATGAAAAAAGAAATTCTTCATGAACTTAGTCAATCCAACCATTAAAATACACTCAACAACTTCCCTATCATGCAGTTTTTCTTTTCTACACTTGATTCTATTTAAAAACTATAAAACAACAACACAAGAAAATGAACTGTTAAATGCAAGTGATGATTTATTCGCTTGTTATTGGTTGTCTTTGGTTTATGGCTTCTTGTGTTCGCTCTCTCGCTCTTTAGCTCTCTGTTATACTTAAGTGAGCAACTTAAATTCATATTTTAAACATATTTTCACTTATTATGCAAATATTTAAGATTTCTTTTCATTTCTGTATTCTCTCAGAGTTCTTTATACAATGACAAGTGACAGAGAATGTAAGTGCAAGTGTGTGTAAGTGTTTAACGAACACGGACAATCGAGTTATAAATTGCCTTCCTTTTTTATAATTCTATTATAAAAGATCAATATTAACTGTAATAGACAAGTGCTGTAAATCACCCTCTTTCTCTTTTACTTTCTTGCTGGAGTATAATAAAGTGGTGTGTGTATAATACTTGTTTACATTGTATGGGTACATAGAGAAGCAGTAGAACAGTTTTAGAAAAGAAAAAAAAAGTGAGGAAAATGTTAAGTTAAAATTCTGTATGTGAGGTGAGTGGGTTAATGTAAGTATTTGTTGGTGTCTCCGTTATTGAGCAATTATGGCAGTTAGTTTGCAGTTTTTATTTCAATCCTTATGACCTCATAATTAAAAACTAATTAGAATATGATTTTATATACGAAGTTTCTACTGTTAACAGTCCTTTATTTTAATTGCCATACACTCTCTCTCCAGTGTTTCAAAAAAGATGTGAATTGAATTCTTTACATTGCAATGCAATGAGAAACATTGCAAAGCTGAATAAAACAAGGGAAACCAGAGACAGAGGCCATGGCTATTTTTAAAACTGGAATGCTTGTTGAACAACAGCATTTTGCCTTTAAAGCTCTTGATTTACGCGACCAGCCAGGCTACAATGAAGTCACTAGCGAAGTTAGTTTCAACGATCTCATTCTTAGTGAAATTTGAAAACATTCTGTGGTAACTATTATCAAAGAAAATAAAGTATAAAGAATGTGAATTTAAAATATTTTGGAATATTTTTCAAAAATATTTCATGACGCGGGGGGAAAGATAGAAGGGAAGGTTACAGAAACCAAGAGCGTAACAATGCGTTGTTCTCATCATGCGTTGTTCTCATCGTGCGTTTTTGTTGTTTGACCACTTTTTTATTTATTTTTCTGGTGTTAAAAACAGACGTCGGCACCAATGACCCTCAGGGTAAGAACATCTTCGGCTTTTTACACACATAGGACACGAACATCAAGAATGTTCGTTAAAAAGAGCGTAAAAATCTTGTCAGTTTTTAAAGAAGAAGGTTCATGTCGCTTTTTTCAGACTTCAATGAAACAAAAATAAATATAAAATAAAATTATAAAGCATCCGCAGCACATGTATTCTTGTCGCAGTCTGATCGACAACTAAATCAAAAAACACAGGAATACATACACATGTACATACGTACGATGAGAGCAACACATTGTTACGCTCTTTGTTTGTGTTCATTTTCCTTCTGTCTTCCTCTCCCCTCACCCAGAAATGATTTTTAAAAAAAATTTGGTGAGAGCGGTTCGTAACATTACTACCATAAGAAATTTTACTTCTACATGATGCGCATTTTTTATATCCATATTCTTTGCTATTACACAGATTGCACAGGGTAACTGCATTAGTGTTGAACTAGCTAGGGTCGGTGCAACGCTCACAATCTTCGAAATTATACAGGAATCAGGTACTAGGATCGCCTTAATTAAACTGGGTATTATTCGTTTTACAGGACGTTCAATATTGCTCGATTCTGGGACTTCTTTCTTTATGGGAAGGTCTGCCACCTTACCTAGCCTATCCTAATACAGAGAGAAGTTTTTATTAGAGAATTTCTACCAGGTAAAACAGGAAGAAGTCGCCGTAGTCTACTAGGTGGTGTGTTAGCTTATAAGACGCAAAGCCAGAGTTCGAGCCCCAGACCAGACATCAAAGACAAAATACAAAAAGTATTTCTTCGGCGGCTTCCTCTCAGCAGATTTCTGGCAAAAACTCTGAAAGTAAATAAAATTGCCATGAAGTTTCTCAAAAATCTGACGTGCAGAGTCGACTTTAAACTGTAGGTCCCAACATAAGTGATGTGAGTAACTAGGACGTTGTACAATGGGTCAATTCGGCCTCCGGGTACTGTACTTGTCTTAATTGACAAGTACACGTCCTCTAACCTAACCTAAAACAGGAAACTTAACATGTTTAATTGCACTAATCTTGTTACTTCCTGTTCTTTTATTTAATTTTTTAATACCAACAATAAACAGCAACTTCACTAACTTATACTGGGAAAAAGGTTAAAAAAAAAAAAAAAAAAAAAAAAACAATGAAGACTAAAAAAACTTGCATTTCTGTACAAGAAATAAAAAACACGGTTTAAATAAAAGGTCTTGTGGTATTTTCAATATGTTTTCTTTGTTTCTTTATTTTTAATTTTTTTATTTTTATCCAAGAGCCAACGCCGCCAGCATCTTCATTATTATTAACGACAACAGTGCAGTATAGTGCATTGCATTGCATTACAAATAGCATCCCATCAATACCGTTTTTATTTTCTTCTTTTTTTATTTGCAACGTAATAACCTCTTTAATTGATACTCTTTCTTCCCTCTCATCCGCTTAATAAATTTGTCACCACTATCGCCACATAAACAATGTAGTCAATATACACCACTTTTACACCACATGTACACCACCATTAGCAATTTGTAAACATTACTAATGAGCCCAAGCATCCACACCTCCTCTCCTACTCTTCTCTTTCCCTATTGATTTGTGTTGTTTCAAATTGTCTTGCAGTATGTACACACACACATACACAATGGCATATTGTCAGTTTTTTATATTGAAAATCATTTTCTCAATAAAAAAAGGAAAGAACAACTAAACAACAACATATCAATAACACACATAAACTTTCAAGAGTAACCGAGAATGAGAGAAAAAAACACACACACACACACAGAGAGGGAATTAAAGTTCAAAATATTGGCATTTTTATTGGGTATTACAGCAAGACAGTGGTGTAAAGGTATGGAAACATAATTTGATTGGCAAGTTTCTGGTTTTTAACGAATAATTTAAAAATTTGAAAACAATTGCTTTCGAATCAATTAATATTTCTTGAAATAAGAAATGTAATTATTTTTTTTGCTTCCTTCCGATTGTTTTCACTCTTTTAAAACGTTAAATTTCAACATTAAAGTACCGCAACATTTAAAAATAACATGAACACACACGCTGCATTGTGTTTGTTTGCATGTGTACGTACAATGCTAAACTACTGTGTCATCAGAATTTGTTGCCGTACTACATACACGTTTGGAATTTAGAACAACATCAGAAACAACAGCATTAGCTACCACACAATAACACCGCTCGGCAGGCCAGGCAAGACAAGACAAGGCAAAACTGCAAAGCATGCAGGCAGTCATCTAGCATTGTCATCATTGATGACACGAACAACAACAATTTAACAACAGCATTTAACATATTAAAATATACCACACACACATACATATGTACACTCATACACGCACGAATATTTATTGAACATGCCATGCAATGACAACAATAAACAACGGTTTTGTAAGCTGATATTATTTTTGTTTTTCTTGTTCACATTCAATAGATAGACGCACGTACGAGTATAGATAGAGAGAGAGAGTGAGAGAGAGGATGGTATTAAATTAAGGAGAAATTTATCAAAATTGTTGTTCAAGTTCGAATCAAGGATGTTTTGAAAAATAAATGATTATAAAAACCAGTTTCGAACACTGTTTCCTATTTATTTTCCTTAAAAAACTGGTAAATAAAATTAAAAAAACCGGTTACTTGAGTAGAAAACACTTGTTCTATGAGACATATACAGTTTCTTAAACCACTGGTTACGAATTACAAAAAAAAAAGCACCGGTTATTCGAATCTAAAAAATCTTGTGTATGAATCGTACATGTTTGCTCTAAAAACCGGTTACTGAATTACGTTTATTCGACTAAAAAATCGATAACACGAATCAGAAAACATGTTGTATAAATCGTAGTTCCTTAAGAAATTGCTTAACGAATTAAAAAAACCGATTATTCGATTAAAAACCGGTTATTTGAATCGAAAAACTTGTATGAACCGTATACCGTTTCTTAAACCACTGGTTACGAATTCCAAAAAAAGACCAGTTATACGAATCTAAAAAATCTTGTGTATGAATCGTACATGTTTACTCTAAAATGTGGTTAGCGAATTAGAAAAGGACCTTTTATAAGAATAAAAAATCGATAATACGAATCAGAAAACATGTTGTATAAATCGTATAGTTGCTTAAAAAAATTGCTTAACGAATTCCAAAAAAACCGATTATTCGATTTAAAAACACCGGTTATTTGAATCGAAAAAACTTGTATGAACCGTATACCGTTTCTTAAAGAACTGGTTCGCAAACTACAAAAACATCTGTTATTCGATTAAAAAACTGGTTATTCGAATCGTAAATTGAATTATTGAAATGATAACTAGAAATGGCAAAGTATTATTAAAGAAAATTTTAAAAACTTGTATGAATCGTGTACTGTTTCTTAAAAAAAAACCTGGTTCGCGGATCAAAAACAAAAAACCGATCTCCCGACTTTAACGACGGTTATTCGAATCGTAAACACTTGTATGAATCATATACTATTAAAAAAACTGGTCCGTGGTCTAAAAAAGATTGATTACTCGACTAAAAACCGATCATAAGAATGGAAAAACTTTTTATATGAATAGTATAGAGTTTCTTACAAAAAAACCGGTTATATGACAATTTCTTACAAAACTTGTTAACGAATTACAAAATAAAAACCTGCTATGCGATTAAAAAACCCGGTTCTATAAATGGAAAAATTGTGTATGATTGGTATACAGTTTCTTAATAAAAAAATGGTTGGCGGATTACAAAGAACCAGTTATATGACTCGAAAAAACTAAAACGAAATGTAAACAATTCCTTAAAAAACTTGTTAACGATTAACAAAACAAAAAACCGGATATTCGACTAAAAAACAGATTATATAAAAAAAATCGTGTATGATTGGTATACAGTTTATTAAAAAAAAACCGGTTCGCGGATTTACAACAAAAAACCGGGTTTATTCGAATAAAAAATCAGTTTTCGAAATCATTAAAAAAATCACCTCTTCCTATACAATAGTAATACTCGCTTAATAAATAAGTTAAAAAACGGCTTTAAAAACTATTTCTGAAATAAGAAATATTCCCGACAAGTTTTTTTTTACTAACGAACCCAGATCTCAGATGCTTGTACATATATGTGTATTAGTGTTTGGTGGTTGTGTTATATTGTTTGTCATTCATCCTGTATTGCCTTGTTGATATCCCATTTGTTTCGGGCATGCCAATGCCAAATAAAGACGAAGGAATTCACTACTTCGTCGGTATCTCTCTTTCTCTTGTTCTGTAGAGTATAATTAGGCAACATTCTGTATTGTGCTGGTATTATATTCTGTGAATATAATACTCCTCTCTGCTTTATATAATACCGTTAATTTGTAGACAACAATAATGATTGCTTTTTCAAGGCATTATTATTGCAATTGTTTCTGCAAGAGATTGTAAGTGAGAGAGGGTGGTAGGTAAGCAAGCAAATGCACAGATTGTTGAGGTGAGTTTTTTAATAGAAATAGTGTTTAATTTGTAGGTTAATTGCAAAAAGTCTTACATATTTTAATGTAAATTTGCCATCGTGTGCTGCTTAGCTTTTTATTTTGTTATTGATTTTGAAAAAAACGGAAAAGGTTTTCTTTATAACTTTTTGTGAATTGAAAATTATGCTGATATTATTAAGACATCTTTAGGAATTTTGTCTTTTTTTTTTTTAAAATCTTTTTTAGCAACTTTTGCAAACCATAATTATATTAAAAATGAAAATTTATTTCACTTCCTCTACGGCTAACTTTTATCATAAAATTCTATTTAAACAATTTTACAAATTCATTGTGTTGTTGTTGTATTTCGGTGAGATTACAAAAAATAAAAATAAAAAGAAAATTCCTTAACAATGTAAAGTTTTCCTATAAATTTTAAGATTTAAAAACTTTATTTTGCAAAACAAACATTTTCGCTAAGAATACACCACCAATACAGCAATAGCAACAATAATAACAGTTCTAAACTTTCTTTAAATAATCATAAGGAAGAGGAACAAAGCAAAACATTGCTAAGAACACCCACAGAGAGCCCAACCAGATATCAGTATTAGAGAGAGAAAGTGAGAGAGAGAGAGCGAGCAACAACAGCAGCAGGGAGCCAAGGATTTAGACAAACTGGCATTCTAGCTTTCGTTCTAATTGAAATAAATAGACAAAAACAGTGAGAGAAAGAGAGAGAGAGGAGTTAGAGAGAAAGCAAAATTTTGTTAAAATTTGTTTTGTTTGTACGAAAATGTAAACGTTATTAATTGTATTCAACTGATTACGAGAAATAATATTGCTGGAGTTGTGTGTGTATGTGTATATATACTAAGTAAAGAGAAGAAATTATTGTTGCCAACTGGTCTAAGGAGAAACATTGAAAATTCAAATACAAATACAAACACAAATATTTATGAAAGGCAGCATATCACTCATTTGAAAATTAACTGTAACAGGAGAGAAAAAACCATCTTAGGACTGGAAATTCCTGAAGGCTAATAAGAAAGAAGACTTTATACTGCCATATTCTATGCTCAGAGAAAATTTTAAGAGCTTTTTTAAGAGTTTTAAAACCCGTAAAAAGATCATTTTAAAATTAAAAAAATTTTTTTTTTTATTAAAAACCAAAGAAGGATTTATAAAAAATATGTCGTGTATTGTCTTCACATTTTTTTTTATAAAATTTTTCTACCTTTTAAATAAAAATATTTCTGAATATTTTTTTTTTATTTTATTTTATACTTCAACCATCTTTTGTTTTAAATGTCAAAAAATGTAAATGACATTTACAGACTCTGTTGACTCTATAAACGACAGGCCCATTATAAGAAGGATGATGATGACGATGATGGCGGCGATGATGTTGCTGATGATGACTACAATGTTGTTGCTGCTGCTCTGATGCCAGCTAAAGATAATAACAAACTGCAGCTTCTTCTTTAGCTATTTTTTCTCATGGTTTCAACAAAAAAAAAAATGTGTTGATTTGTGTAAGAGAAAAAAAAATTTTTTTTTTTGGTTTTCACTTCACCTCTTTAGGTTCGTTTTAACAAAATGTCATAAAAGTTAAATGTCAAGAATATTGTCATACTGACATTTGAATACCGACTTAAAATGCATGAAACAAAAAATTCCAAAAGAAAAACGAGTAGAATTGCATACTTTTTTGCAAAGAGAGAAGAGTAAATTTCAAAAAAAAAAAATAAGAGAAAAGCACAAAAAAGTCTTTCTAACAAAGCCAAAAATATAAAAAAAAATTGATTTAAAATTCAAAAAGAGAGAAAGTAACTGTAATGGCTACATAATGTAAAAATAATAAAATGAGAGGAAGAGAGAGAGGTAGAAAAAGAGCTAAAGAGAGTGTTAAAATATGTTAAACAAGTCAGACAGCTGGACAGTTACATTAAGTTGGATTTTTTTTACATTTTGTAATGCAAAGAGAAAAAGAAGGATTAAAAGGGGAAAAAACTCCGTTTATTAACACATTCAAGCAATGGAAGACTAAATATCTTATTTTACGTACTGTTTTAAAGCTCTTGTCTACAGCCAAGCCTCTCTCCATCAAAAATTTTATGTTTCTCTAGATTATTTACTTGATGTAAACAATGAAATTAGATTTTTGTGTAATTTACACATTATTTTTACAAATTTGACAAAACTAATTAACATATTTCCATATATGACATATTATACATTCTTGACACATTATTTACATGATGTAAAAAATTTATATATCACACATACTCATTTTAAAATCTATATACATCATATTTGCCAAATAAAAAAATTGTTTACACATTATTTACATAAGGTAAACAATTCAATTTAAGCTGGTTTTTGACATTATTTTATTAAATGCACAGAAATCATGTTGTAAAATGTTTATTTTACATATATTGCAAATTTGACATTCTTTACATACTTTTTACACGATGTAAAAAATTTGTATTTAACATCCCAACTCATTTTAAAATCTACATACATCACGTTTGCAAAATAAAAAAATTGTTACACATTATTTACATAATGTAAACAATTAAATTTAAGCTGGTTTTGTCCTTATATTATTAATTACACAGAAATCATGTTGCAATATTTTTACACATGTATTGAATATTTGACATTTTATACATACTTTTTAAACGATGTAAAAAATTTATATATAACACACCTATTCATTTCAAAATCTATATACATCATATTTATGAAATAAAAAAATTTTTTATTTTTATTTTTATTTATTTATTATTATTATTACGGTCTCCTAGACCTAGATACAAAATTATCCTTATAATACATTATACATAATAAATTAATTATATAATAAAACTAAAAACAGTTATCAATTTAAAATAAATAATGTTTTACAATGTATTTTCAATAGTCTTTTGAAAATATCTTCACTCTGACATTCCTTAAGTTCAGCTGGTAACTCATTAAACATTTTGAACCCTTCAAAAAATACACTTTTCCTTTGAAGATCAGACTTAATTCTCGGCAGTCTCATATTATTCCTATTTCTAGTATTATAATCATGTACCTCAAAGTTATACTGAATTCTTTCATATAAATAACTTGGTAATTGACCTAACCTTAATTTGTTAATAAATTTCAATGTGTGGTATGTTATTAATTGTTTTACATTTAGCCAATCCAAACTCTCAATCATTTCGGCAACCGGAGTATCATACCCCTTATTCAGAATAAATCTCATAATTTTATTTTGTTGTATTTGAAACCTATTCATTTGGGCATTATTAAGTGAAAATAGAATTGTAGGACTATAAACAAAATAAGGTTCAATTATCGTTCGATAAATAGTTAATTTATGCCGTTTGCTAACATATTTACATGATCGATACATAAACCCTATCTTCCTAGCGATGTTACTTTCAGCATAATCAACATGATTGTCCCATTTAAGTTTTCTATCAATAATGATGCCTAAATATTTCATTCTATCAACACTTTCAATTTCATGCTCCTTAATTTTCAGCCTTATATTATTACATTCTTCATATTTTCTATTAAATATCATATACTTAGTTTTATCACAGTTTAATTTTAGCTTATTTTTACATAACCATACATATAATTCATTTAAATCAGCTGGAATATAATTTACAGCATCAATGAGATTGAAATGACTAATATATAAAAGAGCATCATCAGCAAACAAAACAATTTTACAATTACTTAAACATTTCGGTATATCGTTAATATAAATCAAAAAAAGTAATGGTGCCAGAACAGATCCTTGTGGCAGACCAATATCCACCATCTGTGGCGATGATATCGCATTTCCTATTGCCGTGCGTTGTTTTCTATTACTTAAGTAGTTTTCAAACCATTTTAGTTCTTGGCCTCTTATACCGATTCGCTTCAATTTTATCAGCAATATACTTCTATCCACAGTTTCAAATGCTCGCTTCAAATCTAAGAAAACTGCTACTACTGCTTGTTTATCTGCCATCAAATCTTTCCAATCAGCGACAACCATATTCAACGCAGTTTCGCAGGAGTGTTTAGCTCGAAAACCAGACTGTTGATTAATAATTACATCATGTTGGTTTAGGTACTCTAACAATTGCTCTTTCACTATGCTCTCTAAAATTTTTTCGTCTGATGGTAATGTATTAATCGGTCGCAACTCTTCTGGACGCGTTGTGTTTTTAATTTTCTCTATAGGTACAACTGTAGATATCTTCCATATTTCAGGAACGTAAGCAAGCCGTAAGCAATCATTTACAATGCCGGCAAAAAAGTATGCCATATACTTCATTGACTCTTTTATGACACCTTCAGAAAGCAGTTTTTTACCTCCTGTCTTGTTTTTAAAAGCCTTTACAATATTTAGTATGTTTGTAGTATCTACTTGTTTAAATTTAAATTCGTTGCCATATATATTTATTTCCGATTCTTCAAAATCTATTTTCTCAATTTCATTATTGATTTTAGTGATACTATCTATAAAATAGCTGTTCAACGATTCCGCTAGTTCATGTTCATTTTCCATCCACCGATTATTTATATAAATTTTCTTTATTGGCTGGTTTATTTGTATCATGTTAACTGTCTCTTTTAAATATTTCCACATAAGTTTTTGATCGGCATACGCCAAGTTGATTTTATTTTCCAAATATTGTTTCTTTTTTATTTTTAATAGTTTTTTGTATGCCTTTTTTGTAACATTATACTCAGTCCATTCACCTGTTCTTTTAGCTATGTGAAGGAGTTCATATTTTTTTCTATTCAGATGCGTTAGTTCGTGATCATACCATTTATTAATAAGTTTCTTGTACACACGTTTATTAAAGGTTAGGGTATTCATTATATTTATTAGCACAGCGTTAAAATTTTCAACTCTTTCATCCAAGTTACCATAATTTAGCTCGTTTAAATTAATAAGCCTTAATAATGCCATTAAATTGTCCTCATTATAATATTCCCAACACGTAATGTTTATTGCAAGTCTCATTCTTACTTCTTTTTCCACCGGCACAGAGAATTCTATAGTCTCATGGTCCGTTATATTACAACTATTCAAGCATTTAGTTTTCACTTGATCAGACGTCGAATAAAGAAGGTCTATTTTAGTTCTAGAAAATTCCGTAACGCGAGTATCAAAACTTATAAGCTGTTTCATGGCCATGGATGAGAAAATATTATTTAATTCTGTTGTATAAGCTGTCTCATTATTAATATTTATATTGAAATCACCAATAATTATATTATTATTACATCCTTCAAAATATGTCTCTACCGTACTTTTTAAGTACGTTAAAAATTCCGACTTGTCAGCACTTGGAGAATGATACAGTACACCAATCTGTCATTTCGTTTGAAACTCCTTCAATTTAATTATAATGAACCACATATTTTGATCAAATGTTTTATTACAAATTAAGCTGTATTTAATAGATTTTTTTATATATATTAATACACCACCAGTGTGACGAGAGTGTGAATCACAACGAATCATATTGAATGTAGCAATGCTAATTTCAGCGTCCTCTATGTTAATAGTTGTGCATGTTTCGGAACAAAGTACGATATTTGCTTCTTGAATTTCAATAATTCTTTCTAACTCCTCTTTATTCGCTACTATACTACTTATATTAACATATATACACTTGATCACATTGCTGTTATATTTTCTAATATTTTCGGTATTATCTTTTGTTTTGGCATTGTCATAATTCCGTAATTGTTAATATCCAATTCTATTTTTCTTTGCATCAAGCCTGTTTAAATAAGATGGACAGGATTTACTCATAGTATCATGATCTTCATTTAAACCTAAATTAAATTTCCCATTCGCACGTATACAATTGATACACTTATTTACTTGGCTTTGATTACATTCGGAATGCCTATGTTGACCATGACATTTAACACATACTTCATCGCTTGTACAATTTGCTGCCTTATGATTAAATCCTTTACATCTGAAACATCGTAGTACCCTGATTCCATCGTACACCTTACAACGTTCCCAGCCAATGTTAATTTTTTCCGCTGCTAATATATTGGTAAATGCATTCGGTTCAACTTCTGCAATCGCATTATAATAAGTTCTGTTATTTTTCCTTATTTCATATTGTTTGATAATTTTCACATTAGTATTGTTCATACATTGATTTTGTTTCTTGATTAACTCCAATAGTCGCGTATCATCATATTCAAAACTAATTCCAGTTATTAATATATTCGGATATAAAGAGGTAGGAATTCTTATTTCGTATTCTTCACCTAATTTTTCCTTAATTAAATTTTTCGCTTTTTCTCTTTCTGTGCTATTTTCTACTTCGATAACGACTGTTCCACTATTTTTTGTAATAACATTTGATAATTTTAAATTTTCCGGATTAACTTTATTTAAATCTTTTTTAGTTTTTTCCCCATTTTGGGTAACTTTTGGTTTAACAATTAATGGCACTGAGTTTTTTATTTCTGGCAACTTTTTGTCATTGACATTTTTCTTCAATACATCGGCGAATGACATTTGATTTTTATTGTTTATTTTATCATTACTGTTCTTTTTTAATTCGTTACACATTCTTTGATTTTCTTTTGTGATCATTTCCAGTACTTTCTTGTTTTCATTTTTATTTTGTTCCAATTCACCACAAACTTTTTCACTTTCTTCTTTTATAATATCTGCTATTTTCTGTATTTTTTTAATTTCCATTACACTATTTACACAAATTTCTTGCGCGCCTTTTATTTCTTCCATTCTTTTTGTAAATACTCCTTCCATAACTTTTAGCAGTTGTTTTATCTCATTTTCACTTTTCCTTAGTGCTATTTCAAATTCATTTTTATATTCTTTTATATATTGACCATTTTTTTCCACTACCTTCCGAATATCATTTAAAACAAAATCAACATTGTGTATATATTGCATACAGCCATCACAGATAAATTGAAGCATAGAATTTTCATTTAAAACATTGGCACTATAATCATCCAAACCAGAGCATTTTTTTGTATTATGGAAACTTTTTCCACATACACCAGCACATTTGATTCCACTCTCATTACGAATAGTTCCTTTACATTTATTGCACTTGCGTTCCATGACAATGCAAACCCTTATTTATTTTCAAATTTTTTATATTTAATTATTTTTTTCTCAGAAAACTTTAATTAATTTGTTGAACTTTATTTTCACGTCCGACCGTATCAAGAACCGCTATATTGTTTACATATTATTTACATAAGGTAAACAATTCAATTTAAGCAGGTTTTGGACATTATTTTTTGTTAATTACACAAAAATCACATTGTTAACTTTGTATTTTGCACATGCATTGTACATTTGCCATTCTTTACACAAGTTTTACATGATTTAAAAAATTATATTTAACATCTCAACTATTTTTTAAAATCTGTATACAACATATTTGCCTGAATAAAAAATTAATTACATATTATTTACATGATATAAACAATTAAATTTAAGCATTATTTTATTTAATTACTCGGAAATCATGTTGCAAAATTTTTACACATATATTTTACATTTGACATTCTTTACACACTTTTTACATGATGTAAAAAGTTAAATTTTAACCCATCCTAACTCACTTCTATGCAAACACAAAACATATTCCCTGCATAACAGCTTTTATATATTATTTACACAAGGTAAACAATGAAATTTACACAAGATAAACAATGAAATTTACACAAGGTAAACAATGAAATTTACACGGTTTTTACATTGCTGTTAAGACAAAACTATGCTTTATTCCTCCAACCTCTCTCCCAACGAACTTGACATTATGTAAATTATAACAATTTAATTTTCCAACTCATTCTGCGGTATATTTTCTTAATACAATATTGTTTACGTATTATTTACCTGATGTAAACAATTAAATATTAAACTGTTTTTATATAATTTTTTATAAATAAGGTTTTTTTCTAACTTTCAGATTCTTTACACGTTTTTACATTCCTATACATGATGTAAAATTCTAATGTATAATTGCATGTTAGTTTTGTAACAATAAAAAGTGTATTTCCCATTTAAAAACACTATTTACATATAATTTCTTATGTATGTTCAAAAATAATGGTTTTTTTAAGGCTGATATTACCTCTAGAGATTATTTGTAATTTGTAAAGAGCTGTCTTTGATTATTTCTGTATGTTCTTCTTTCTCTTCAACTTAATATGTTCTTCTCTTCTTGGATTTCCTAGATTTTTTCTGTGTATATTTTATTTTATTTTATTTTCATTCTATATGAACCATTAAATTAAACTTAACTTTTAGATAAATTAATATTTATAAACGAGAAAAGTATTTTTCTCAAATTTTTTTCTTTATTTAATCTTGAAAGTAGAATTTTTTCTAACAAAGTTTGTCTCTCTTCTTTTTTTCTTCTTCCTCCGCTACTATGTACTTTATTTTACATTTTAATCTGTGATGTATTCTCCTTAGAAAAAAGAAAAAACTCCAACTGTTTGTGCCTTTTTCTAGGTACTACAGAGAGATGCAGCAGAGGTTTATAACGGAAAAATTGAAATGACAAAACTTTGTGTACAACAGAAAACCAACACATCCACACACACACACGCACTGATATTTACTAAAAGGGTATCACAAATTGAAGAGCTAACCAGAGAGGCATTGAAACAAAAAGAAGAAAGAAAGAAAAAATTCCAAACTAAAGCTGGATGACATTTAAATTAACTTTTAACCGTTACACACGTACGTTACCATTTTTTTAGTTATTTCTACTCCTACACTCTTGCACTCTCTAATAAAACATTTCTTTTATGGTTTTAAATATCAAAGTCATGGTTACAAATACAAGCCATACACCACACCACACACACACACACAAACACACATACATACATATGTATTCATACAATATGCTTATAATTAAATGTTTTAAAAAGCAATACAGCATAACTGTTATATGGAGAGAGAGAGAGAGAGAGCCAGAGAGTAAGTGAGTATGTTGTATAGAGAAACATAAACCATATCAAACACCATTTGATTAAGTTAATTAACGCAAACAGAATTTTTGCTCTCTCTCTCTCTGTATGTCCCTTTGTTATAGCAAAAACTCTCTATATTTTAAATAAAAATTTAATTGTAAAATAAACATATGAAAAGTTTTTCTTATTGGGGTTAATTAGGGCTGTAAAGCAAAAAGTGAAAGACAACATTAATTACACACACACAAAAAAAATACAAAATAAAAGGGAAATAAAATAACACCAACAAATACCATGAAAAAACATAAACAAATGCAAAAAAAAACCAATTTATTTACATAAAAAAAACAAGATACAGAAAGTAAGTGAGTGAGTGGTCAGGTCATTTAATGTATTTCTACACACACAGTGGGATATTTTTTTCTTTCTCTTTAACGTTGCTTACAATACGGAAGGGAAATTTAAAAAAAAAACCTTAGGCAGAACGCGTAAACTAATGAACTGTTTCAAACTTATTTATGATTTAAAAGGTGAAAGTGTAATAAAAATTATTGCAACAATCAAAAATCAATTAATAATTAATAAAATGTAATGATTTATTTAACAAAATAACCATAAACATTTGGTTGTTTAATTAAGTTTCATTTGAAAAAAAAAATAATAATTTAAACATGAAAAATTGGTTCAATTTGTTTTTAATTTAAAATAAAGCATGCACAGCAACAGGTCAAAATTAATAAAGAATCGTATATAAAAGCTAAAGAAACTTACTGTTGCATATGTAAACATTAAAAATTAATTTCCCAACTCGTTTTTATGTAAAAATAAAGCGTATTTCCAATATAAAGGGTGTTTTATATAAAGGTATAGAACTTTAAGTTGGCATTACTTTTCAAGATGGCGACCGAATTAACAGCTGTCAAGTGATTTATTCTCAGTTTGGTTTGGCAATTCATCATGAATAGACTCACGCCTGAACAACGCTTGCAAATAGTGCAATTTTATTTCGAAAATAATGGTTCTGTGCGGAAAACGTATCGCGCACTACGTCCATTTTATCGTCGACTAAATCGTCTGAATAAAAATCACTTCTGGTTGAATGGCTACGTCAACAAACAAAACTGCCGCATTTGGATTGAAGGTAATCCTCAAGTGTATGTGGAAACACTGTTACATCCAGAAAAACTGACTGTTTGGTGCGCTTTATGGGCTGGTGGAATCATTGGTCCGTACTTTTTCAAAAACGATGGTGGCCAGAACGTTACAGTCAATGGTGATCGGTCTAGAGCCATGATTACTAACTTTTTCATTCCTGAATTGAATAACCATGATGTCCAGGAGATGTGGTTTCAACAAGACGGCGCAACATGTCACACAGATCGTGCCACAATAGATTTATTGAAAGACACGTTTGGCGACCGCCTAATTTCACGTTTTGGACCTGTGAATTGGCCTCCAAGATCTTGTGATTTAACACCGCTAGACTACTTTCTGTGGGGCTATGTAAAGTCATTGGTCTATGCGGTAAAGCCACAAACGCTTGACCATTTGGAAGACAACATTCGCCGTATTATTGCCGATATACGGCCACAAATGTGGGAAAAAGTCATCGAAAATTGGACGTGGCGGTCATGCCACAAGGTTATCTTTCGGATAAATAAAATTCATGTCAATTGAATAATCCATCGTTGTTTTATTGCAACTTAAAGTTCTACACCTCTATAAAAAACACCCTTTATAACATTGTTTACATATTATTTACTTGATGTAAACAATTAAATATTGCACGGTTTTTGTTATTATCTTGTTAATTTCATAGAAATTTTGATTAAATGCTAAAATTTAAAATTTTTTGCATTCTTTACATACTTTCTACATGATGTAAAAAATTTAAATTTATCGTCCTAACTCATGTTAAAACTAAAATAAAGTATATTTGTTATACATTAAATTATTTACATATTATTTACTTAACGTAAATAATTAATTTACATCTATTTTTTGATAACTCTTTTAATTACATATGAATTCCGATTTATTACTAATATTTTATATTCTTTACATTTTTTCCAAGATGTAAGAAATTGAAATTTAACCTTCTAAATCATTTCATGTAGAAGTAAAACATATTCTCTTTTTCTTAACATTGTTTACATATTATTTACCTAAAGTAAACAATAAAATTTTACATTGGTTTTATATACCTGGTTCAACTTTAGGAAAAATAAGGCCTTATTTTCCAATTCTTACATACTTTACATGATGTAAAGTATTAAATTTTACTCAATAACATGGTATATTTTCCAAATGTAACATTGCTTACATACAATTTACATGATGTAAACAATTAAATTATTACATTATTGTCATATATTCACATTCTTTACGTTTTATTTCCATGAAGTAAAAAATTGAAGTAAAACATATCTGCTTTACATATTTCTTAATTGATGTAAACAATTAATTTTTATCTGGTTTTTGCTTTATTTTATTAATTACACGGAACTTTCGATTTAATGTTAATATTTTACATTCTTTACACATTTTTTACATCATGTAAACAATTAAATTTTATGTTTTTTATGTTATTTTACATTCTTTACACATTTTTTTCATCATGTAAACAATTAATTTTTATGTTTGTTTCCTTTATTTTATAAATTACATGGAAATTCTGATGTAATGTTAATATTTTACATTCTTTACACATTTTTTACATCATGTAAACAATTAATTTTTATGTTTTTTTCCCTTTATTTTATTAATTACATGGAAATTCTGATGTAATGTTAATATTTCACATTCTTTACAAATTTTTTACATCATGTAAACAATTAATTTTTATCTGTTTTCTTGGATTATATTATTAATTACAAGTAACTTTCGATTTAATGTTAATATATTACATTCTTTACACATTTTTTACATGATGTAAAAATTTAAAATTTAACATTCCAAATGATTTCATGTAAAAATAACTCATATCTTCTACATCTAACATTGCTTATATATTATTTACCTAAGGTAAACAATTAAATTGTACACGGTTTTTATATTCCTGTTTCACTTTACGCAACACTATGCCTTTTCTTCCAATTGTTACATAATTTACATGAGGTAAACTATCAAGGTTTAACTTTCCAACTGATCCTACAGTGATAACGCAGTAAATTTATCAAAATTTATCATTGTTTACATATAATTTACGCGATGTAATTTACGCGACTGTTAAAGTCCCACGTGGTCGTAAGTGGTGAAAATATGTACGTATTATAAATATGAAATTATTTACATGAGGTAAACAATTAATTTTTGATTTCTCATATTTTCTTCAAAACCTAGAAATTTGCTAACGTAAGAAGCTTCTTCAGCATGCTTAGACTGCAGATCCTTACTATTAAGTACCGATATGATCCCCTACAATTATTTCTACCAGGGCTTAAATACCACAATACCAAGGCGAGACTGTTTAAGTATGTAAAAAGGACTCTCAACCCAAGAGAACACATATAATAAATATCGTTGTGATACCACTGTCTTTCAATTCTCCCAGCAATGGAACCATTCGTAGCTTCTGATGAAGCCATTTAAACTATCGATATCAACCCTGCAGTTGCCGTAGTACAGTAGATAGTGTGTTGGCTTGTTAGAAGAGACTTCCGGTTCAAAAACCCCAACTCATAAAGGGTGTTTTTTTTATAGAGGTATAGAACTTTAAGTTGCAATAAAACAACGATGGATTATTCGATTGACATGAATCTTATTTATCCGAAAGATAATATTGTGGCATCACATTTTAAATATGATTTCTGGCATATGACCGCCACGGCTGGCGCGGATGTAGTCCAATCTGGACGTCCAATTTCCGATGACTTTTTCCAACATTTGTGGCCGTATATCGGCAATAATACGGCGAATGTTGTCTTCTTAATGGTCAAGCGTTTGTGGCTTTACCGCATAGACCAATGACTTTACATAGCCCCACAGAAAGTAGTCTAGCGGTGTTAAATCACAAGATCTTGGAGGCCAATTCACAGGTCCAAAACGTGAAATTAGGCGGTCACCAAACGTGTCTTTCAATAAATCTATTGTGACACGAGCTGTGTGACATGTTGCACCGTCTTGTTGAAACCACATCTCCTGGACATCATGGTTATTCAATTCAGGAATGAAAAAGTACGGACCAATGATTCCACCAGCCCATAAAGCGCACCAAACAGTCAGTTTTTCTGGATGTAACGGTGTTTCCACATACACTTGAGGATTACCTTCACTCCAAATGCGGCAGTTTTGTTTGTTGACGTAGCCATTCAACCAGAAGTGCGCTTCATCGCTAAATAAAATTCGCTTATGAAAATCGGCAACAACGGTAATCTCGTTTTGGGCCCATTCGACAAATCTACGCCTTACTTGATGATCGTTTGGCTTCAAATCTTGCACGAGTTGGATTTTGTAAGAACGCAAACCAAGATCCTTCCGCAAAATCTTCCATAAAGTGGATGGACACAGATCCAATTCCTGTGCTCGATGGCGGATGGACTCATTCGGGTCTTCCTCAATGCTACGCTCTACAGCAGCAATAGCTTCTTCTGTACGCACCGTACAGCGTCTCTGGGGATGCGAGTTATCAATAAGAGTAAACGTGGTGCGAGAACGTTCCATGGTTAATCGAATTAACTGCTCTGATGGACGATTTTGTCGACGATAAAATGGACGTAGTGCGCAATACGTTTTCCGCACAGAATCATTATTTTCGAAATAAAATTGCACTATTTGCAAGCGTTGTTCAGGCGTGAGTCTATTCATGATGAATTGCCAAACCAAACTGAGAATAAATCACTTGACAGCTGTTAAATCGGTCGCCATCTTGAAAAGTAATGCCAACTTAAAGTTCTATACCTCTATAAAAGACACCCTTTATGTTTGGAACAAAACGAAATACGAAAAAATATTTCTTTAGGCGACATCCTCTCAGCGGTATTATGGCAAAAATTTTTGAGTAAAAAAATTGCATTGAAAAGCTTCTCAAAAAATCTGTCGTTCGGAGTCGACTTTAAACTGTAGATCCCACCACTCATGTATAAAAATTAACACACACAACATAAGTTGGGTGAGAAACTAGGACGTTGTACAATGGGTCAATTCGACCTCCGGGTACTGTACTTGTCTTAATTGACAAGTACACGTCCTCTAACCTAACCTAACCTTTGGATAACTAACACTCCGTACAGTAGTTTCTGTGTGAATGTCCTGGTGCATAAGAAAGTAAACTGAGGCACCTCGGAGGAGATATTTATAAAAAAACGGAGTTCTATCTAAAATATTTCACTGTGGAATCTAATCAATTGATCTGGGTTTGCGACGTGTACTGATGGATACGTGTGCGGATGAGTTCGTTTGGAATTTCCCTGAGACTGGTTTAAATAGGAGGAAATTTCAGGCCACCCTAATGTTCATAGGAACCCATAGTTGAACTCATTTGCGAACATCCCAAACCTGCCATGGGAACATTGAGTTTTTTTCTATACTAAGCAGCAAATCCTTAAATGTTGAAATTGTGGCCGGGTTTTTTACAACCAATGCCCTGGTTTATGCAACAATTTTTTCGTTCTTTTAAAGAAAAAGAGAGAAGAAAAAAAGCAAAAAACAATTTAAATTTTCAATCTATTTGTAATGGAAACTACCCCCCCCCCTCCTCTCCCCTTTTAGCATTTTTCAATTTGAAAACAATTCGGACATTTACAATCAATCTATGGCCGAAAAATATATGTCACCCACTTGCTTAAGACCCAAGCAAAGTCCTGCATATAAAACCACATGAAAAAAGGCAAATAAAAATAATGCTGGTATTTCATGCATGATTTATACACAGAAAAAGGACAAAATTTTGTAATAATTCTTGACTGGTTGGCATATATATGTATGTACTTCGAAGCAATGCATTTCATATGCATTTAGGACTCTGCTTGCCTGCCTGCCTGCCTATTATTTAAAATTATGACAAGAAGAAATTTAAAAAAGAAGGGGAAAAAAACTAAAGCATAAGCACAAGGGTTTTCTATAAAGTATTGCCTATTGTATAGGATGGGAACAAAACGAAAATAAAACAAAAAACTGTTGCCTATTTTAAGGAGGCAGAAAATAATTTCCATATTTTGTTTTCTTATTCTTCACACTCTTAACTTTATTATTTTGTAATCAGCACAACAACAATAGTTTTAAGTAGGTCTGTTGTTAACAGAGAAGAGAGGGGCCAGGAAAACAAATTTTTAGAACCTTTTTCAATGATTTTTATTGTCGGAACCACCATAACTTTCCATAAAACATTCGGAGACACCAAACACCAGTTACTAAATTACACAAAACTAAAGGGTGTTTTTTATAGAGGTATAGAACTTTAAGTTGGCATTACTTTTCAAGATGGCGACCGATTTAACAGCTGTCAAGTGATTTATTCTCAGTTTGGTTTGGCAATTCATCATGAATAGACTCACGCCTGAACAACGCTTGCAAATAGTGCAATTTTATTTCGAAAATAATGGTTCTGTGCGGAAAACGTATCGCGCACTTACGTCCATTTTATCGTCGACAAAATCGTCCATCAGAGCAGTTAATTCGATTAACCGTGGAACGTTTTCGCACCACGTTTACACTTATTGATAACTCGTTGCTGTAGAGCGTAGCATTGAGGAAGACCCGAATGAGTCCATCCGCCATCGAGCACAGGAATTGGATCTGTGCCCATCCACTTTATGGAAGATTTTGCGGAAGGATCTTGGTTTGCGTGCTTACAAAATCCAACTCGTGCAAGAATTGAAGCCAAACGATCATCAAGTAAGGCGTAGATTTGTCGAATGGGCCCAAAACGAGATTACCGTTGTTGCCGATTTTCATAAGCGAATTTTGTTTAGCGATGAAGCGCACTTCTGGTTGAATGGCTACGTCAACAAACAAAACTGCCGCATTTGGAGTGAAGGTAATCCTCAAGTGTATGTGGAAACACCGTTACATCCAGAAAAACTGACTGTTTGGTGCGCTTTATGGGCTGGTGGAATCATTGGTCCGTACTTTTTCAAAAACGATGGTGGCCAGAACGTTACAGTCAATGGTGATCGGTCTAGAGCCATGATTACTAACTTTTTCATTCCTGAATTGAATAACCATGATGTGCAGGAGATGTGGTTTCAGCAAGACGGCGCAACATGTCACACAGCTCGTGCCACAATAGATTTATTGAAAGACACGTTTGGTGGCCGCCTAATTTCACGTTTTGGACCTGTGAATTGGCCTCCAAGATCTTGTGATTTAACACCGCTAGACTACTTTCTGTGGGGCTATGTAAAGTGATTGGTCTATGCGGTAAAGCCACACACGCTTGACCATTTGGAAGACAACATGCGCCGTATTATTGCCGATATACGGCCACAAATGTTGGAAAAAGTCATCGAAAATTGCCAGAAATCATATTTAAAATGTAATGCCACAAGATTATCTTTCGGATAAATAAAATGCGTGTCAATCGAATAATCCATCGTTGTTTTATTGCAACTTAAAGTTCTATACGTCTATAAAAAACACCCTTTAGTTGAAAATCTACCCCCTTCAGCAAGCTTTCCCCCTTACTTGACTTACATGACACATTTATAGCTCCTTTCATAAGCCACCATTTCAGGGATTATTGCTGTTTATATGTGAGGATATGTTATACAGCCCCCTAGCACCGCAGCCTTTATGTGGAACAAACAAAAATAGTTTCTGGAAACATTTTCATGATGATGTATGACAGGGCAGAGTGTTTATATAAAATACTATGACGGTCTGTCTGTCCGCGCCTGTCTGTATATAATTTTATTAACTTTTACTTTTACTGGCCTCGTAGTATGGAGGAAGAAGTTTTCATTGCTCTGTATGTGTATGTGTTCTACTCTGCTTGCAGTTTATGCAGCAGGACGTAAGGAAATCGACTGTTATTTAAGGATAAGAGGGTTTAAAACTTTGGAAAGCGGACAGAGTAGTTTCGTTTAATTTTTTCATAATTTATTTGATTTTGGCATTAAGCTTCTGGGAACTTTTCTTTTTTATGAAATTCCAGCAGCAGCAGCAGTTGCGATAACGAGAAAACAGTTGAAAACAGTAAATCATCAGGAAAACACTCGCCAAACCATTTGTAAGGGTTTTAGGCATGAAAAAAGATTTTGTTTTGGTCCCCAAATCAAAAACGGCCGCAAGATTTCGAGATTAGGTTCATCACGCGGTTTCCCCACGTAAGCCAGGTTAATTTACTCACTCTTAGTCACGCGAGGCCTCTACTTAGGCCAGATTAAGTAACTCAGGCGTTGTGCCCTCTTAGGCCAGGTTAGCTCACTCACTCGTAGCCACGCGAGGCCTCTGCTTAGGCCAGATTAAGTAACTCAGGCGTTGTCCCCACTTAGGCCAGGTTAACTTACTCACTCGTAGCCACGTGAAGCCTCTGCTTAGGCCAGATTAAGTAACTCAGGCGTTGTCCCCACTTAAGCCACGTTAACTTACTCGTAGTCACGCGAGGCCTCTACTTAGGCCAGATTGAGTAACTCACGCGTTGTCCCCACTTAGGCAAGGTTAACTTTCTCACTCGTAGTCACACGAGGCCTCTACTTAAGTCAGATTAAGTAACTCAGGCGTTGTCCCCACTTAAGCCACGTTAACTTACTCACTCGTAGTTACGCGAGGAGTCTACTTAGGCGTGATTAAGTAACTCTCGCGTTTTCCCCACTTAGGCGAAGTTTAAGTTTCTTACGCTCAGGCACGGTTTATTCCTACGTAGATCATGTTAAGTTACTCACGCGTAGTCACGCCACGCCCCTACTTAGGCCTTAAGTTAGCTATGCGTTGTCCCCACTTAGGCCAAGTTAACTTACTCACTCATAGTTACGCGAGGCCTCTACTTAGACCAGATTAAGTAACCCCACTTAGGCCAGGTTTCTCAGGCATGCTTTATTCCCACGTAGATCATGTTAACTTACTCACGCGTAGTCACGCCAGGCTCCTACTTAGAGGATAAGTTCGACATGTGTTGTCCCCACTTAGACCAGGTTAAGTTTAAGTTAAGCACGCTTTATTTCCACGTAGATCATGTTAAGTTGCTCACGCGTAGTCACGCCAGACCAGGCTAAGTTACTTACGCGTAGTCACGTGAGTTTCTCATCTAGTGCGCCAAATTTCTGCTGCAGGGCAAAAGGCCTTGTAGTTCGCCATTAAGAGGGGAATCGTATATTTTGGATCGTTTTCACTTGCCTTTGCACCGTGTTAAGATTGAGGGTCCGCAGTTCTCCCGGCAATTTGCACACTTCTTTCTACTCCTCTGTCTGCCTATTTTTTCAGAAATTCTAGGAGAAAGCACCTAGTCGATGGGCATGTCTTCCCAGTAGGCATTTTTCCACAAGGATAGGCATGAAACAAACGAGGAAACAATTCGTTGACTCTGGTTTAAGAGCCTGTTCAACCTATTGAGCAAGTAGATCCCCTCTATCCAGAAAATTGAGGGGAATTTACTCCCATCTCCAGTGGGACTAAAGTGGGGACCCCCGAGTTAGGATCACATATAGAATTGTTTAGTTTCATAACCGTTTAGAGCTAATTCTTCTGCAGCACTGGGAACAGTCCCTATCTGTTAAGAAAGTAATCGAAAAAGGACGCAAAAATATTCATGGACAAAATTGGATGTTCAAGTAACTTTTGCAAGTTATGTTCCTTGTCCTAAGTGCCCCTGGGAATGTTTTGCTACTGACCAACCATTTAATCATCGTGAACATATTCACCAGTCTGGCTAATTCGCCAGCAGCACGCACAGTTTCTCTGTTCAAAGGGTCATCTACATACATACATACATAATTGGTCAATACAACCCTTCAGTCGGGGTTACGACCTAGCTTCTCAACGCCACTTATGTTGTGTGTGTTAAATTTTATACATGAGTGGCGGGACCTACAGTTTAACGTCGACTCCGAACGACATATTTTTGAGAAACTTTTTCATGGCAATTTTATTTACTCTCAGAGTTTTTGCCAGAAATCTGCTGAGAGGAAGGCGCCGCTTAAATACTTTTTGTAGTTTATTTTGATGTCTGGCCTGGGGCTCGAACCCTCTAAAAAGCCAGCACACTATCTAGACTACGGCGACTTCAAAGGGCCATCTAATGGTGGCTAATGGCGACATTCATGAATAAACTGGAATGTTCAAATGACTTTATGGCGTCCTTAAATACCCCAGAGAATATTCTGCTACTGAGAAGCCATTTAATAACGTGGACAGGCGTCAATTAAGCCTAAAAGACGTTCTGGGGAGTCTGTATGAGAGTATTATGTTGAAATCCTCGACAAACTCATTACAATTCCTTTTTCACTTTAAATTTCTATCCATTGGTATACACTTCAAGGCGAATATTTTAGAAAGAAATTGCTGTTTAAGTGTCCTGCCTCTGGATCCGTACGTTAACGGCTTAGGCAGCTAGTATCTATAGGCAGCTAGTATCTATAGAAAGTGTCTATAGAAAAAGGCACGAATATTGTTGACTAAAGGATCTTCGTCCTAGGTAGTGGATAGTGTTTTGGCTTATTCGATGAAAACCCGTGGTTCAAACCCCAGCTAAGGCATCACGCGCAAAACGAGAATATGAAATGGAAATATTTTCTTCTGCCAAAAACTCAGAGTAAATAAAATGAACATGAAAAGTTTTTCAAAAAAAAATCTCTTGTTCAGAGTCGACTTTAAACTGTAGGTCCCCCGTCTCTCATGGATAATGTTAACGCACACAACATGGTGGGGAGGTATGAAAAGCTAGGTTGTAATGACCAATTAAGTAAGTATTCTTATATCTCTACAGTTCAAAACGTATTGTAACTAAATTACTTAATAAATCTTGCTCTCATAGGTCTAATGCTATAAGCACATTGGACGCGTGTAATGTGTTTACAGCATTCGAATTACTAAAAAATTCCCCTTTGCCAGGCATATTTTATAAAAGTTTTATCACTCATGTTCATATCGTGCTACAGTTTTAAAAGCATTGCAACTAAATCGATAATTTAATTCCTCTCTCTGTTCCTTCACCTATTTTTATGTTTACATGGGAATTAATAAGTAAATCCCGTTTGCCTGGCTTTGTTTTGGTTTTTTAGTGTGGTGGATATGCGCCCTCTCTCTCTCTGTCTCTCTCTCTCCCTATTCCATAAGTACTACAAACAAGGAAATTTTCTCTTGTATTATAACATGACCTGCCGTTATGTTTCATTTTTGAGTGTGAAATTGGCAACGAATGTTTTTTATTGAGTGAACATAGTATGTGCGTGTGTGTATATTTCATGGGATATTTTCGTGTTAAGCTTTTAATTTTAAGAAAATTCGTTTTATTTGCCTACATTTACAAATTAAGAAAACAACAAAAACAAACAATTTTAAATAGATTTTCCGTGTTATTTTTAAATTGAAAATGTTTCTTAATTGTATGGCGAAACAGTTGTTTTTGGCGTGTGTCGCTGACAAAAAACAACAAACAAACTAGATTTGTTGTATTGCATGCGTGTTGTGTGTTTTAAAGTTTACTTAAATAAAAAAAAAATATTTTTTTTTTGGTATTTTTTTCCACAATAAAATTGAAAATGAAATGAAAACATTCAACGAAAATTTTGGGTCATTAGCCCACATTTTTTTGTTTGTTTCTTTTTGTTTTCAAAATTCTTGTATTTTTATTTCAAATTGTTTTTGTATTAAAAAAATATTTAATTTTAAGGAAATTATTATAAATTTTTAAAGGTCATTTTGGAAATCTTTTGATGATTATCCAAGTGTTAATAATTTTATAAGAAAAATAATATAAATTATGCGTGTGTGTATCATTACTTGTAACACACTATAAATAAACTTAAGAAAAAAAAAAATATTTCCCCCTTTTTTTTAATCGAAAAGATTAAAAGACTTTCTAGCTATTGCCCGCCCATATGTATTTATGTATGTATAAATAGGCCTGATTTTGAGGTTATTTTTAACAAATCCTAGCGGTCTCTTCTCTGTACAATTTGTTTAGAAACTTAGAAACTTTTGTCAAGGCAGGCAAATTAATGAAGCAGAAATATTTTGTGTTGAACAGTTTTAAAAGGGGATTTTAGTTGTTGTTGTTAGAACCTAAAGACACTTTCATAAGTATTTATAGGCTGCCTTTATTTAGGAGCGCATCATTAAAAGAAAAGGGGGAAATGAAATAATTTTAGTTGAGAAAATTTAAAGGATTTTAATTGAAAGTATTTAAATTAAATAAAAGGGAAAAGACTTTTATCAGTCTTTTAATGGTCGAAACAATCAAATATAAAATCAATTTAGTAACAAAAATCTTCGGCTGAATATCAATTTTACTCAATAAAATAAATTCTCTACAAATTAAAGGTATTTAACTCAATTCAGCTAGCTGAATACCAAAATTTCAACCATATTTAATAAATTTTGTTACAAAATTCAAATAAATGAAATGACAAATTTTTAAAATAGAATTCAGCTAGCTGAATACCATTTTTACACTGCAATTGTTAAGAGAGATTAACAAATTTTATGAATTAAAAGATTTCAATTTAATTCATTTAGCTGAATATGAAATTTCAAAAACATTTAATAATTCTATTTTAAAATTCGAATCAATTAAGGATTTTTATTTGAATTCAGCTAGCTGAATATCAAATTCGTAACATATTTAATAAAAAATATTATAAACAACAGATGAATTAACGATTTTTACACGTATTCAGCTAGCTGAATACAAAATTTGCCGTAGAATTAATTATATTAACAAAGTTTTTCTGTTAAGAAATAAAATTTTTTTACTATTCTGCTAGCTGAATTTGAAATTTTCGTTATATTTCTTTTTTTTTTTACATAAATCTTTAAATAAAATTATCGCATTCAATTTGGAATGATTATTAATTTAATTTTTTTTAATTAAATAAGAATTTCTATGATTGCTTTGTTTATTTATTTTCATTTTTGCCATGATAAATTTTGCAAAAATAGTTTTCAATTAAAATTTTTCTAAATACATCGTCATTGTTTGTTTACAATTACAATTTGTCATTAAATCTTCTCTCTCTCTCTCTCTCTCTATCTCTATCCTTTTTGCAAAAAGTAATAAAAATTCAGAAGGAAAAAAATTAACAAAACTGCTCTGCAAAAGCTTTAAAAAAATAAACAATACAGCGGCTGTTTATTTTGTTAGCCTATAAGCTGTACAATTCACACAATTACGCCCATACCGTGATGAGATAGCGTAGGATAGGAGGGAGTGGTAATTTCGTTGAAATCAATGTTCTCTTAAGCATACACGGCGGCCCGTTAAGATATCACATGAAACGAAGCCCTAGAGTTATGCTACAAGTACTATTTAATCGATCCCTACAATTAGCATCAGTTATTCGCACTTAAGTACCCTTAGGGTCAGGCAGTACTTTATGAACGATTCGATTTCAAATAACCCTATCTCCATTAAACTATTGAGAGAGAGAGTGAGTTAAGTGAGCCCAACCGATCTACAACCACTGCGGAAGTCTTTAGTAGAGTGCGTCTGAAATTGAAACCAAAAATTTTTGCCATTACAGAATTTCTCAGCTCAAATGGCAAGCAGTTTGGCGAGAAGTTGTGCCTGAAAGAAAATTTAACTAACGTACGAAAAGATCAAACTGCCAGCAGTTGCAGGAGCCTTAATCATAATTATCAATGCAGCTTTATTTATGGCCTCTACATTATCCTCAAACACACTAAGTTTAGCAGTCTGGAAAACAGAAAAATATTCGAAGATGAAGCCCTTTGGTAAAAATTCCATAGACTAACTGCCAGTGTAGCTTTCCAGATGTTGCCATAGTCGAGTACTAGGTAGTGTGTTGCCTTATTATAACTCGTAGTTGAAATCCCAATACAGGCATCTGGACCTAAATGAAATGTAAAGCAAAAAAGTATTTCTGTCGGAGTCTTCCTCTCAATAGTAAAATTATCATCAAAATTTCAGCGAAATTCTATCGTACGAAGACGACTTTACACTGTAGGTCCTATGCTGGTCATAGAAAAAATTAACACACAACACAATATGTGAGTGGCGTCAGAAACTAGGTTGTAATCCTGACTAAAGAGTTGTAATGTTCAATCAATTATCTACGTAAGTGTAGCTTTACATAGAATTCCCGGAGTTGGGGAAGATGCCGTAGTACAAGTCTTTCTATCTTGGAGTTTTAGTGTTAAATATCTCAAGTTAAGTTTCGGGCGAGGTACAGTTAATTTTACGCAGACTTTGGAGGCCCTTCGATAAAAGAAAGCAGTACTCAGAAAGAAAAGTGAGTCACGAATGCATTGTTTTATGTCACGTAATCCAGATGCAGGCTGATCAAGTCATCACAAATCAAATGGTAAACTCTGATATCCTTTCTTTATTAGAGTTTTATGCGGATAATCTTATTCAGAACTATCTACCAGAAGACAACTGTGTAAGGTTCGATATCCATCGTCGCCACCGCTTGCGAAAATGCAATTGAACAAATAAACAAAGGTCATGATATGCCTCATCTTCCTCTGTGGACCAGTAAATAACTGCCATATTTATACGATTGCCGTATATATATGGCACTCGTCGCATAAGGTCTAATGTGATCTTAATGATACAATTTTGAATTCGGATGCTATAGTCCTCCTCAGTAGTAAGTCAGAAAACGAAGCCTTTTCTTGTTTTTTTTCCTTTTCAGAATTTTCATAACAGGGTTTTCCATAAATTACGGAAATTTAATAGAAAATAATACAGAAATGCTTCTAACGGGTGATTTTTTAGCTATTATCTTTTTGACAACACTGGTTTAAACAGCTCACGCACGTTTCGTGTTTTGTTTCACTGTCAAACATCTTCAATTTGGTCTATAATTTAACCATGAATCGTCTTACAAACGAACAACGCTTGCAAATTATTGAATTTTATTTTGTGAATGGGCTCTTGGAAAGTTGACCGAAGATCCATTTCTTTATCGAAAAATTGTGTTCAGCGACGAAGCTCATTTTTGGCTCAATGGATACGTAAATAAGCAGAATTGTCGATTTTGGAGTGAAGATCAGCCAGAAGCATTGCAAAAGCTACCAATGCATTCAGAAAAAGTCACAGTATGGTGCGGTTTGTGGGCTGGTGGCATCATTGAACCGTACTTCTTCAAAGATGCTGCGAATCGTAACGTAACTGTGAATGGTGTGCGCTACCAATATCCAACTTTTTTTTGCCCAAAATGCAAGAGCTTGACTTGCATGACATGTGGTTTCAACAAGACGGTGTCACATGCCACACAGCACGCGTAACAATGGACTTATTGAGAGGCGCGTTCGGTGAACATTTTATTTCACGTTCGGGATCGGTCAACTGGCCGCCTAGATCGCGCCTTTAAACTATTTTTTGTGGGGTTATGTTAAAGCTCATGTCTATACAGACAAGCCCGCTTCAATTGACGCATTGGAAGACAACATTGAAGCATTTATTCGTGAGATACCGGCCGAAATGTTGGAAAGAGTATGTCAAAATTGGACTAAGCGGATGGACCATTTGAGGTGCAGTCGCGGTCAACATTTGCATGCGATAATCTTCAAACATTAAATTATATGGACCGTACTATCGATTCAAATAAAGATTTCATGCATTTTTCTGAATTTTATGTTTTTTTTTGAAAAATTTTCCTATAGCTCTCAAAAAATCACCCATTATAACAGGATTTTCTATAATTTGCGGAACATTTAATGAAAAAATTCCTTACAAATTGCATAAATTTCTAGAATTTGCGGAAATTAAAGTTTAAAAAAATACATGAAATAAGGTTTTTCTACAATTTGCGAAAATTGCAATGAAAAATAATCCATAAAATCTGAGTATATTAAGACTTAGGAAGGGGAAGGAACGTTTAAATAATTGTTTTTAATTATTTTTAAATGTTAAAAACATGTTTACGTTACTAAATTTTAATACTTTAAACCATAAACATAAAATTTTATTTTGTTTATGATGAAAACATAAGACAAACAAAGGAAGAGAGCGAGAGAAACATTTAACTTCGACCACCATAGAAATTGTTATGTCACTATACACAGTGTGACAATGACATTTAATGTGCCAGACAATTAATTTGACACTTCGAAGTGTTGAGGAGTCGAAAATAAAACGGAATACTACTTCGTCTATAAATAGAGAAACAAAAAGAAAAATTTATGGTTTTTATTTGGAAAACATTTAATTTTTATTCTCGTATACACATTCCAAAATAAAATATAAATGTAGTGGGGGAAAGAAAGGGCATCAATTTCTCAAATATTTGTTTCTTGTTTCAAAATATTTTCAAGGGGAAGACGTGTCTCATTTTTAAAAATAAAAATGTTTTGAGAGAAGGTGACATAAAATATTGCCAACTGTTTGTGTTTATTTGTTATTGTTTTGATAGATTTCCTTGAGAGCATGTAAGTGACACTCCTCCATTCATTACAAAGTGTTGTAATTTAGCCTTAAGCAGTTGTCTTTATAAGTTTTGGAAATATTTTTTGAAAAAAAAGATTGTCGTTTGAAGTTCGAAGGAAGCAATATATTAGAGAACCATTTAAAATATTTAAATGATCTAATTTCACAATTCAGCAAAAGAAATATGAAATAATTTTGTAATTCAGCTAGCTGAATAGAATTAAAATCCCGTAATATATACAACTTTTATATAAATTTAATTGTAATACTCGTTATTTTGTAATTCAGCTAGCTGAATAGGCTTAAAACACTTAACAATTTAGAAATATTTAGTAATTCTGAATTGTAAAGGCCTTTAAATGTTGCCGAAATCAAAAGCCTGTAAATATTATTAATCACATTTAATTTCTATCAAATTTTTACTCAATTTGTAATTCAGCTAGCTGAATACAGTTTAAAATCATTAATTAAAATGAAATTCATGAATTTTGTAATTCAGCTTGCTGAATACCATTAAATTATGTTAATTAGGAAAAATATTCTATAATTATTATAAGATCTACGATAAATTTGTAATTCAGCTAGCTGAATACCAATAAAATATGACTATAAATAAAAATACTCTATAATTAATATAAGATCTACTATAAACTGATAATTCAGCTAGCTGAATTTGACTAAAATACATTATTAAGCCAAAATATTTAATGATTATTGTAAGACCTACTATAGACTTATAATTCAGCTAGCTGAATACCACTAAAATACGTCTATAAACAAAAATAGACTATAATTAATATAAGATCTACTATAAACTGGTAATTCAGCTAGCTGAATACCACTAAAATGCATTATTAAGCAAAAATATTCCATAGTTATTATAATATATACTATAAATTTGTAATTCAGCTAGCTGAATATAGTCAAAAAGCATTAAATAATATAAAATTCATGGAATTCTTATTAAACGTGCTGAAAATTTAATATTCAGCTAGAATTTCTGTATTTTTTTAAATTCATTTCATTAATTTGTTTAATTGTGGTTGAAAAATTGCGGTTTTTCTCTTCGTATTACTAACGTGTTATTTGTTTAACTAAGCTTAGGTTAGTTATAGATGTTATTTTAACTGACAGCTGTCAAAATACTTGACATTTTATATTTTATTTCCTTTGAATTTTTAAATTTCTATAAATTAACCATAACAAAAACAACAAAAACAAAAATTAAATTAAAAAATGGAATAAAAAACTAAAACAAATTGGTGAAATTATTCACGGGCCGGCTATACATATTGACATTGCTCTACTTATTTAGCACAGAAATACATTTTTTGTTTCAGTTTAATTGTCATCAATATTGTTTTACATGGGCCCCTGTAATTAATAATTGTTGTGTTTTAGGTTGCGATAGAATAGAACTGGAAAAAACCAACCCGAAGAGGGGTGCATTATTACCAGAGTCATGTAATAATGACCATAACGTATAGAGCAACAACAAAAAGAGAAGAAAAAAAATGTAACACAGTAAATTGAGCTACAAGGTTATAAATTTACAAAGACAACAACAGCAAAAAAACAATTTACTGTAAAAAAAATTTTTAAGTGACGTATAATTTTTTTGTTTTTGGTTTGATAAGCCCTAAAATGCAAAACAGTTTCACTAATTAATAGGCGCACTGAAAAAGAAAAAACCTTGACCAACTCTATTCAAAATAACCTCAAAAATTTTAAGAATAAGACCCCTAGGTTAGGTTATATAAGTTGACGGATCCTCAAAAAAAAAAAAAAAAAAAAAAAAAAAAAAAAAAAAAAAAAAAAAAAAAAAAAAAAAAAAAAGGCCCTTTGCGATACCGTAGCACGGTCTGCAAATATTGTACGTATCCTCCTCTCGACAACGAGTGGACAATATCCAATTAACTGAGAATGCCTATGCCCTGCAACCTGTCTGACACTGAAAGCTCTGAACCGTACGATATCCATACAATGTCTCGGCGGAACCCATAAAAGAGTTATCATTGTATGATTTGCAATTTCTCTGAGAAATCCCCTACACTCATGGACAAGGACAGACGTTGAAACTACATTCATTAGGGACTAAACAGCAGTCTAGCTGTCAGAGAAATAAACGGTGTTTTTTATAGAGGTATAGAACTTTAAGTTGCGATAAAACAACGATGGATTATTCGATTGACATGAATTTTATTTATCCGAAAGATAATCTTGTGGCATTACATTTTAAATATGATTTCTGGCATATGACCGCCACGGCTGGCGCGGATGTAGTCCAATCTGGACGTCCAATTTTCGATGACTTTTTCCAACATTTGTGGCCGTATATCGCACCAAACAGTCAGTTTTTCTGGATGTAACGGTGTTTCCACATACACTTGAGGATTACCTTCACTCCAAATGCGGCAGTTTTGTTTGTTGACGTAGCCATTCAACCAGAAGTGCGCTTCATCGCTAAACAAAATTCGCTTATGAAAATCGGGAAAATCTCATGACCTAACAAACACAGCAGTGGTCGGGCACAGCCCTTACTCTTAATAAACATATACCATAGCCAGCCCAGTCTGTCACTCAGCCTTGAGCCATCAGTGTAGACTTCAAGGGTTGCATTGGGAACCGTCGGAACTTTAGTTCGGAAATGCCGGGTTTAGAATTATAAAATCGAATGTTCTATTCAGAAAGATATAAAAAATCCTATAATCGAACCTAATGAGTGTATATCTTTCCAGAATAGCAGCCTGTCCATAGCCCAGATTGGGCCAGGATTTGTTTACAGTGACTCTCAATGCCACCAACTTAGCTCTCTGCCTTAATAGGTTAGGAGGTCAGAGAGAAGCTAATTGAGTAAAGCAGATAAAGAAGTCGTCGCAGTCTAGCGTGTTGGATTATTAGAAGTGAGATCACGGTGCAAAGTTTAGGTCAGATATCTCCAACAAAACGAAATGTGAAAAAATATTTGTTCAGAGTTTTCCTCTCAGCAGATCTCTGTCAAAACCTCTGAGAAAGAAAGAAAATTTCTATGAAAAGTTTCTGAAAAATCCTCTCGTTCGGAGACGACTTTAAACTGCACGGTCCCGGCAATCATGTATAAAATTAACACACACAACGAAAGTAGTATGAGAAGCTAGGTCATAATCCTGACTAAGGGGTTGTAACGACTAATCCCGCACGTATGTAAATAGTGCCTGATTTGGGTTGAAACACAGCGCCCTGGTGATCAAAACAACTGTCTGACCGCGTACTCTATCTATCAGCCGGTAGTGCTATTGATTTTTGCACTTTGTCCACCAGATATGCACCATAGAGCCCGATAGGGACAGATTATGATAATTGGTCTGAGACCCCAGATCTTTCCTACTGAACCTCCTTTGGCTGGTTTAAAAAGCTATTGTTACTGTCCTAGCACAAAAGAGGACCTAAAAAGTCAAAAAATCTTGGAATATTTTCTTGCAATTAAAAATATAATTCCATTTTAATCAGTTTAAGGTCTTTTGGAAAACATTTTTAATCTTGCCGTTGACCAACACTGTTTTATATTAGAAATATTCCTACTATAGAGGTTAAGTCTATAAAACAAATCTTTGTGTATTCATTTTCTTCTTCAGCTAATTTAATAAACAAAATAAACATAAAAATTTTTATTCTTTCTTTAAACATACAAAGAGTTCCCATAACCCATAAATACGTCTTAATTATCATCACCATCATCATAATAAACATCATCATTAAATTGATGTTGTGTGCGTGACATACACAACTTGTAGGCTTCAAAAATAAACAACCGCTGTATTGTTTACATTTAATACATGCACGCCGTGGTAGTGTAGTGTAGGAGGAGAGTGAGTGTGAGTGAGTGAGTGAATGAGTATTTTTTGTTTATTTTTTGGGTAATTTTTTTTTTACCACTTCCAAAGCAGAGAATTGCTGTGTGTTTAGTTTTTGACAAATAATTGTAAACAAATCGATGGCATAAGTAATGGAAAATACTTGAAGAAATTGATTCTGGTAATTAAAAAGTCAATCAATAAATTAATAATTTGTTTCCTTTGTTTTTCAATGGAACTATTGTAAACAAAATTCAAATTCAATAAGAAGAAAATGTTATTAGAAAAATATAAAGAGGTTATTATTGTTTTTTGTTTTGAAAAAATTAATTATGACAGAAATTGAATGAGTACTAATTTACCAGCATTGTTTATATATCTTTTGTAAAAAATTGAACAAAAAATATTAAATTTCTTACCCTAGTATACTGTAAGGAATGTACGTACCTGGAAAGAGAGAGAGAGAAAACATATTTGATTAGTTACAGGAAGACACATAAAAATGTTTTTATAATAAATATGTCAGTAAATGGCAGCTCAATTCATGATAGTTTAGGTTAGGTTAGAGGACGTGTACTTGTCAATTATGAAAAGTTGGCTTTACGTCTAATAAGCCAACACGCTACCTACTAGACTACGGCGACTTCTAAAATTAATTCATGATACATACATAATTGGCCATTACAACCCTTCAGTCAGGATTACGGCCTAGCTTCTCACACCACTCATGTTGTGTGCGTTAATTTTATACGTGAGTGGCGGGACCTACAGTTTAACGTCGACTCCGAACGACAGAATTTTGAGAAACTTTTTCATGGCAGTTTATTTTACTCTCAGAGTTTTTGCCAGATATCTGTTGAGAGGAAGTCGCCGAAGAAATATTTTTTTTTCATATTTCATTTTTGATGTCTGACCTGGGATACGAACCCGGGCTTTGCGAATAGTAAGCCAACACACTACCTACTACACCACAGCAACTTCATTAATTCATGATAGTTGTTTCAAAATTGGAGACGATGGGCATAGCTCAAGGCTAAACGATCACTGCAGCATCATTCGGATGAAAGTGTCAACTGTACGATCTAATTATTACGCACAAATAATACTTGACACTTTCCGATAGTCAGAGAGCACTGGATTCTAACGTGACAACCCCTAGAGACGGTTTTAAAGCTGTTGCGTATGTCTAAATGTGTTGGCGTAGTGACACGATATTCATACGAATTGGGTATGTATGGGGATATACTGGTAACTGTAAAGCGGATGAAATTGGTAAGGTATGGCAATACTATCTCCAGTATGTGCTCTACTTTAGGAACCTCTTTCAAGGCCTTTGAGCTTACAACTGTCAAAGTAGTTTTAGGTGTTAAGTAGGTAGTGTGGTGGCTTATTAGACGTAACGCGGAGGTTGAAACCCCAGGTCAGTCATCTCCAACAGAGCAAAAAAATATTTCTTTAGGCGACTTCCTCTCAGCAGATTTCTGGCAAAAACTCTGAGTAAATAAAAATTGCCATGAAAAGTTTCTCAAAAATCTGTCGTTCGGAGTCAATTTTACACTGTAGGTCCCGCCACTCATCGATAAAATGAACATAAGTGGTGTGAGAAGCTATGTTGTAATCGTGAATGTAATAATCAATTATGTATGTATGTTTCCACTCTTTGTTCAGCTTATTATTAAGCTTTGGTCACAAAAATGCAGAAAAGTAATCGAAAACTCCGTTACAAGGAGAAGGGTTGCATTTCCTAAACAGATATTATATTTGAGCGATTCTAACCTCAATAAAGCGTGCTTGTAAAGGCCTCTATCAAACGTTAAGCGTTTCCTATCTTTAAATTCAAATTAAAAGTTTAAAAGATTTATTCAAGCCATTATATACGCAATATAATATCGCTGGAATGTGCACCATGGCTTCTCTGTGTGAAGCACATGAGAAATGTACAATTTTCCAAGACGCTGGCTTATAAATCAGGTTGAATTTCAAGGATGTTATGGCTTCTGTTGGCTTTAAGAACCACAGTGAATTTTGGCTTATTCGCATACACTTGTGACTTTGCTGATTTTTTTTTCTTAGTTGGCAACACTTTCTTAATTTCATAGTTTACATGTAATTATGAACTAAAAATGTATGTATTTCCCTTCTATTTCTATGAGAAGTGAAAACATGTGAGAACCGACCGTATAACTTCTTTTTTATGATTAATTTTTAATTACAAAACGGTGAGTGGACCGGATATTGTATAAAATTGAAACTAGTTTCAGGTAATTATATTTTTTTTCTTTGTTTTTTTCGGAAATTACTCATTCATTACACACATTCAACTTTTGGAAATAAAATAATGCGATTATAAAAGAATGGTAAAAGCGCCACCCATGGAAAATGATAAAAAAAAAAACAATTTAAAACACATGACTAGACACTAACTGAAACCATGAACCAAAAAATTGAAAAAAAAAAAAGAATTGAAAAAATTGTAAATATGATGTGAATTAAAAATGAAACAGGTGGTTGGTAATTTTTATTTTCTTTAATTCGTTTGTTTTTTTTTCAACAGATTATAACAGTTGGTGAATGTAAACAAATCCATTTCCACATAAAAAAAAACTTAATGGGTAATGCGATTTTGTAAAGCAAATACACACACACACACTATAATTAAACTCACACAGGCATGAAATTTCATAATTATTTTAAAGCTTAATCAACAAAACAAAAAAATGAAACTAAAATTTAAAAAATAATTGAAAAAAAAATTGGTAACAAAAAAAACTGGTTATAAAAAACAAAAAAAAAGAAAGAAAAAATTATGAAGTTGGTAATGCGATATTTTTAAAAGAATTTTTTTTAAACCCAAAAAATGTATTTTTAATAAAAGGAAGGATTAATTAACTGGAAAACAGGTTTATTTTAAAAAACAAAACCAAAAAACGAACAACGGAAGTTCTTTTTTTAATTTTTTATTTATTTTTTTTTTTCATTTAAAAACCTTTAAAAAACTACTGAAACAATTTGTTGGGCCCATAGCCAGTGTAAGTTTCACATACGTAAACACACACACAATGTAAACATTCTGAGATAGACGACAGAGAGAGTGATACAGCAAACTCAACTCCACCCAACACAGTTAAAGTTGGAGCTAAAGTAGTGTATTATTGTTTTGCTTCTTCTTCTTCTTCTTTTTCAGAGGTGCTTTACAACGTATGCATGGGCTTGTGTTGTGTTTACATTTTTTTTCTTATTTCGTGGTGTGTGTGGTGGAGTGTTGAAGTAACAATCGATGTTAACGAACGAAGGTGGTGATTTAAAGTTTTGTTTACATTTTTGCGTGTGTGAATAATTAACATCACGTACTTTGGTAAACAAAGTTCTTGTTGTACTACAAGTGATGAATCTCTTCTCTTTTTTGAATAGTAAATAAGAGAGAATAGGTGTGAAATCGACATTTGCTTGTAAGCAAACAATAACTTGAGGGAAAAATAAATAAATTCAAGGTTAATTACATTATTAAACTTGAAATTCTATGACAACAAAAGCAATCATTTAAAATAGGAAGATTATTAATGAAATTCTTGTAAGAAATTCACTTACGCTCACACTGTTTGTCAGTAAATATCTTCAGCAGTAAGTGTTGGATGAGCTTTACGTATAGTAAACAAGCCACTTTAGTTTGTTTTGGTGACATTTGGTTGCATAAAAGCGCCTTAACTCTGTGTTATTCATGGGAAGTGTTGGTTCAATTAATTTATTCGAATACAATGGTGGATGAAACACATCGGAAGTTCTGAAATAAGTAAGAAAACGCAGTTCTAAGTAAAACAACCTGCTTGTCATTTGTTCCATCGCTTCAAAGACTTTGAATTGGATGATGATGTCGGTCCACTTGAAGAAAATCTCTGGCTTTGCATTCGAAGAAAATAATGGCTGAAAAACATGGAGTTTTCGAAAGTATAAATCAACGGAACAACCTGAAATCGTTGGCCCAGTCGCTATAAAGTTACTAATTTC
The DNA here is from genome assembly GCA_932273835.1 of Sarcophaga variegata. NCBI lineage: Eukaryota > Metazoa > Arthropoda > Insecta > Diptera > Sarcophagidae > Sarcophaga > Sarcophaga variegata. Next base: position 9,101,086 of record OW026358.1, read on the forward strand.
GCTTGGAAAAAGGATTAGAACGCCTAGTAAACGATGATTTGAAACCATTATTCGATGAGGATTCATGCCAAGTTCTAGAGCAGTTTACTTCAGTATTAGGAGTTGCTTACTCACAGAGTGACACCCACTCTCACTTAAAACACATCGTCGGAATGTTGCCACAAAGGCGAGGCTCTGCCGTAGAATGGCCTCATGTGCATTCCTTTTAATTGCAAAGCTCTTAATAACTTATATGTACGTCTTTGGCAGTTGGTCAAAGATGAAACAAAGAAAGTCTAGAGATGTTTTGGTTGGGTTAGGTTAGGTTAGAGGACGTGTACTTGTGAATTAAGACAAGTACAGTACCCGGAGGTCGAATTGACCCATTGTACAACGTCCTAGTTTCTCACACCACTTATGTTGTGTGTGTTAATTTTATACATGAGTGGTGGAACCTACAGTTTAGTCGACTCCGAACGACAAATTTTTGAGAAACTTTTTTTATAGCAGGTTTATTTACTCTCAGAGTTTTTGCAGGAATCTGCTGACTTCCTCTCAGCTGAAGAAATACTTTTTGTATTTTGCCTTGATGTCTGGCCTGGGGCTCGAACCCTGGCTTTACGTCTAATAAGCCAACACACTACATATTAGACTACGGCGACTTCATGTTTTGGTTATGGTGCAACGAAAAATGTGTTTGGCATTACGAAGGCATGTTTTACCGGACTTTCACATCTACACAGTGATGTCATATCATCACCAAGAATGCTTCTTTTCAGCAATTGACTAGTAAATGTAAAACACATGAAAATTGCAAGATTATCTGCCTCCAATTCGAGTCAGAGTCTCGGGTAGGGTGTATGAATAGATCCAAGCTGGAAAATTAGACTACATTTAGGAAATCGATTCCAATGGCTATGTTCAATGTGTGTGTATGTACATATGTGAGAAGGAATGTGTTCCAAAGCAGAATAAAACAAAAGCAGAATTATTTTTCGCAAATACCCAAAATCCCCTACAGAAAAACATTAAGTGACCCTTTTTCTTTTCTCTTCTCTTTTTTCTGCTGAATAATTTTCATAAATAAGCACCTTATGTTGTTATCCTTTAGGATAATAACAGTAATAATAACAATAATTTTGTGTTTTTCCAGAAAAACGTTTAATGCCTTTACGGCTTGTTAAAGGTTCAAAACAGCAACAAAAGGGTGGTTGAAATTATACCACAGCACTACCCACCCTACACTACACTCAATAAAGTAATGAACACCAGATCAGACAATATTGTCATGTTTAGGGATTAACTTTAATGCCTTACTTATCAAATTACTGCCAGGGTTGCATGTTGAATGCATTGTTTATTACAAAAGAAGGATGACTTAATAAGGAAATCAATATTGTGCGAAAAAGGACATCAATAGAGCAATGTAATGGAGGATTGGAAAATATTATCGTAAGCAATTAACATTATCGGTTTAGAGTGTTAAAATTAGTTTTGTAGGACATTAGGAGCAGCTGTAGTGGTTTTGCAAAAACTTTTTTTTAAACAAATTTTGTGTAGAAAAATTGTAATCATCAGGAAATGGATAGGACTACACGACAATGCAGCAAGAAAAGCAATTGAATGGAACCTCAAAGCAGCATAAAAATGTCTTAAGGATTGATTCCAACAATCGATCCTCTTAGTTTTTGTACATTTTGAGCAGTATCTCAGCAATAACTTAGTGAATGTTGGTTTTCAAATGCTTCAACGCTAGGATTTGGACATAACCCAGCTACAGAACTCTAATGGTGTAAAATCGCATGGCCATGTTGACCAATTGAAGTTCCAAAAAGTTAAATAACGCGTTTCTGAAAACATCGTAAAGCGATATTTTCGTCCGTGTGTACATGCCTGCCCAGATTAGTGAAATCTGGCAACAGAGCTTCATAATAAATAACATTCTAATGTTTTGAACTATCTTGCGTACATACATAGCTTCTCATATAACTTACAGTGGTGGCCTTATAATTAGAAACGATGTTTCTGAAACAGAATTCTCTGGAGTGACGAATCTAAGTTTAATTTGTTCCAATCTGATGGAAAAACGTATATAAGACGTCCTCCAAACAAAGCCTTTGAACCCAGGTACACAGTGAAAACTGTAAAACAAATTAACAAACATACATGTTGCTAAGTCGTTTCTAATTACAAGGCCACCACTGTATGTAGTGTGTGTTTATTTTATACATAAGTGACAGGACCTACAGTCGATTTCGAATGACAAATTTTTTTTGGAAATTTTTTCGTGGCAATTTTATTCCACTTTTAGCAGTTTTTTGCCAGAAATCTGCAGAGAGGAAGTCGCCGAACTAATATTTTTCCATATTTCTGACCTGGGGTTTGAAAAGAGGATTCATGTCTAATAAGTCAACACACTATATACTTAGACTACGGCTTTTTCTAACTTACTTTCACTTGAAATAACTTGTTTTCATTTTTTTAAATAACAATTGAGCATTAAAACTCAAAGAAAAATGCCTTAAAAGCCTTATAATCTAACAATTTAACAAGTTTTTAAACAAAATTGTAAATAATTGATTCAAGTTTTTTATTTTGCTTAATTTCATAAAGCTAAAGTTATAATTTCAAGCAGAACACAAAATAATTACGCCTTGGCAGCACTTTTACATAATGGCTGCCCTTTCTAACGTTCCATTTTATGCAAAACAAAACAAAACAAAATTTCCTTTTCTCTTGCTCTCACTTTGGCAAACTCAAGAAAACAAAAACACTGCCTGACGCATTGAAAATAATTACTAATAACGGTAGAGTAGAGCTTACTCACCACTTTCGCTATCTTTCTCTGTGTGTTGCATTGTAATGTTTTTAGGAAATGCATGACCATTCCTAATAGAAAAAACATAAAATCGCTTATTCGCTGTCCCTTTCATAGTATCCTGTATTTTTTTTTGTTTGTTTCATATTAAAACTAAAGTACTAGGGAACCAAAAGCATTGCAATAACCCACCAGCCTTAAAACAATTACTAACATTGGTATAGAGCTCGCACTCACTCACTCTCTCTCTATCATTCCATCCCTGTGTAACTGTAATGTTTTCGAAATGCAGCAGCATAATAACTACTAATAACGCGTGTCAGGTTATTTATTACTTATGTTTTGTCTTTTTGTTGTTGTTGCTGTTGTTCTTATTGCTCTGCGTAATAACAAATATGTCTTACTAATAACAACAATAGCAGGAAAACATTCATATTGTTGTAAAATGGTAAACAATCTGACTCAACATTGTGTGTTCGAATATAAGAAAGAGGGAGAATATTTTTTTCCGTTATATGTTTTTACATGAAAAGAGCATAAGGTAAACTTTTGTTAGGGGTTTATGGGGTGTACGCACGAGGTGAGTATAAGAAATAAATAAAATATGTAAGGGAGAGAGAGTTGGAAGTCGCCTAAGCTAAACATTGTTATTGTTTTTCCCATGTGTATGCGTGTAAGTGCAAGTAATTTTTATTAGCGTGCATTTGTTTTGTTGTTATTGTGCTTTAAAATGCGTAATAGCCGCTGCCAGCAACTTTGTTGAAAAGGTCATGTTATTGTTTTTCTTCAACATTTTTTTTTAATTACAGTTGCCTTTATAAGCATTTAATTGCTTTTTTTCAAAGGTTTACCTGTGTGGAATGCCTATTACACAAAGTCAAACGTTTCATTAATTTTTTGATTTATTAATTGAATTGTTTTTTGTCCGTCTATTTATTGTTTTTGACACTTTAACATTTGAAAGAATGTTTAGAAAGAATGTGTTTTCTTGTAAATAATAAAACAAAAAAACTAGAAATGTTTTTCCTTTCCTTTGTAATAAAAACAAAAGTGATGATAAGAATACAAAAGAAGAAGGGTAGAACAGAAAGCAATAAATAATTTGAAAATATGTAATACAAAAAAATTAATGGGAAGAAAATAAATAAACAAGAATATGTTTTTAAGTAGAAAATTTAAATAGTAAAATAATGTTTTCAAATAAAAAAAATTTTCAAAAAAAATATTTTTCAATTAAAAAAGATTCAAGAAATGGTCTGAATAAAAAAATAATAAAATGAGAGAAAAATAAAACGTTTTCCAAAAAAAAAAAAAAAAATTATAAAATGTTTTTAAATAAAAAATTAATGTTTTTAAATAAAAAATGTTTTCAAATAAAAAGAAAATTTGTTAATTCTCTTAAATAAAAAAATAAAAAAGTAATGAAATAAAATAAAATAAAAAAATATTTTCAAATAAAAATAAAAAATATGTTTTCAAATAAAAATATAAAAACCAAGTTTTAAGTTAAAAATGATTCAAAAAAAGTGTTCAAATATAAAAATTTGTTTTTAAATCAAAAACATTGAAATTGAATATCAAACAAAAAATTTAAAAATGTTAACAAATAAAAAATGATTTTCAAATACAAGAAAGGTTTTAAATAAAAAACTAAATAAAAAATGTTTTCAAATAAGAAATATGTTTTTAAGTAAAAAAATTTTTTTTAAATGTTTTAAATAAAAAATATGTTTCTAAAAAATATGTTCAAATAAAACAGAAAATTAAAAACGAATGTCATGAAATATAAAAAAAATATGTATTTTTAAATAAAAAAAAAATATTTTTAAATAAAAAAAAATATTTTCAAATAAAAATTGTTCATGTAAATAATTAAAAAAAAATGTTTTCATATAAAAAATTAAAAAAATTAGATTGTTAATTTAAAAAAAAAAATAATAAAATATGTTTTCAAATAAAAAAGAATGTAAAATAAAACAAAAATGTTCTCAAATAAAAAATAAAAAAAAAGTGTTTTAAAAAAAGAATATGTTTACAGATAGAAAATAATTAAAAAATATGTTTTCAAATAAAAATAAAAAAATATGTTTTCAAATAAAAATATAAAAACCAAGTTTTTGGCTAAAAATTATTCAAAAAAGTTTGCAATTACAAAAATTTGTTTTTAAATCAAAAACATTGAAATTGAATATCAAACAAAAAATTTAAAAATGTTAACAAATAAAAAATGGTTTTTAAATACAAAATAAGTTTTCAAATAAAATATTAACCAAAAGAAATGTTTTCAAATAAAAAATATGTTTTTAAGTAGAAGAAAAAAAATTTTGTTTTATGTTTTTAAATAAATGTTTTTTTTTTAAATGTTTTTAAATAAAAAAATTAGTTTCTAAAAAATATGTTCTAATATAACAGAAAATTTTAAAACAAATGTCATGAAATAAAAAATAAAAATTTTCAAATAAAAAAAAAGTTTCAAATAAAAAAAAAAATTCAAATAAAAAAAGAAAAATATTTTCAAATAAAAAAATTGTTCATGTAAATAATTAAAACAATGTTTTCATATAAAAAATTAAAAAAATAATTTTGTGAATTAAAAAAAGAAATATGTTTTCAAATAAAAAAGAATGTAAAATAAAACAAAAAAAAAAAAATTAAAAAAGAATGTTAAAAAAAGTATCTTCAGATAGAAAAGATTTAAAAAATATGTTAAAACAACTGTTCTCAATAAAAAAAAAATAATAAGAATAAATGTTATGCGTTATGTTTTCAAATAAAAAAGAATGTAAAATAAAACAAAATGTTTTCAAATAAAAAATTAAAAAAAAATGTTAAAAAAAAGGTTTTCAGATAGAAAAGAATTAAAAAAAAATATGTTAAAAAACTGTTCCCAATTAAAAATAATAATAAAAAGTGTTATGTTTTCTAATAAAAAAGAATGTAAAATAAAACAAAATGTTTTCAAATACAAAATTAAAAAAGAATGTTTAAAAAAATATGTCTTCAGATGGAAAAGAACTAAAATATATTATTTTAAAAAAGGAACTGTTCTCAATAAAAAAAAATTATAATAAAAATGTTTTATTTAAAAAATGTAAAAATAATGTTTTCAAATAAAAAAATAAATAAAAAGAATAAATAAATAAATAAAAAGAATAAATAAATAAATAAAAAGAATAAATAAATAAATAAAAAATGTTTTTAAATCAAAAAAAAAAAAATTCAAAAGATGTATTCAAATAAAAAGAAATGTTTTCAAATAAAAAAATATGTTTTTAAATTAAAAAAAAACGTGTTCAGATAAAAAAGAAAAAATTAAAATCAAATATTTTAAAATAAAAAATTGTTAAAAATATATTTTCAAATAAGAAATTAAAAAATTCTTTTCATATAAAACAAATTAAAAAATGCCTGAAAAATAAAAGAAAAATTCTCAAACTCAAAAGAAAAATATGTATTTAAAAAACTAATTCAAACTTATATTAAGTAAACAAATTTTATTTCCTTAAATTCTTTTTAAATATGAAATACTAAAAAAAAACCAATTCCATTTATTTCTTTTACACTTTTTTCATGAGAATTCATTATTCCCTTTTAGAAGAGGACGACCCCCTTCTTTATATTCTTCTCTTTATTATTATTATTACTAATCTAATCCATCTGTTTCCACTTTAGATTTATCTGTCTTGTCATTTGTAATTAATACTTCCATAGAATGATGCCATAATCATTTTCATTTTCTCAATTATTTGTACAAATAACAATTTTTTTGTTATTTTAGTACATATATAGAATGCTTGGAAAAACACAGAAAATATTGTATATACAATTGTATATATAAATTAATTAAAAACAAAGTGTTAATTAAGAAACAATTTGAAACGAGAGATGTGATGCAGAATTAGAAAAAACACTTGAGATATTTTTTTTTTTGAGAACACAAAAAAGTTATATGCCAAGGGAAACAGGGGGAAAAGGGTGTGTTTTTCTTTTTAAAGAGAAAATGATTATCTCATCTCAATTAAGGAAATTATCAAAATAAATAAATTTCAATTAAATTAAAATAATGGAAGGAAAACCCAAAATAAACAAAGATTTTTAAAAGAGCAAAAAAAGAAAGAAAAAAAAACAAATAAAATTGTGGTAATTGTCGGATGAAAAATAAATAAAGTAATTAACAGGCGCTGCATTAAAGTTAAAATTTAAAAATCTGAAACAAATCACAGAACAAAAATTTAAAAAAAAATTGACGTTAAAAAGGAATCAAAATTTAACAATTTTTAAAAACGTTTAAAAATATTCAAGATTTAATATATTTTTATAAATAGTTGGCAATGCGATTTAAAAAAAAAAAAAAAAAAAAAAAAAAAAAAAAAAAAAAAAAAAAAAAAAAAAAAAAAAAGGCGACTTCCTCTCTGCAGATTTCTTGAAAAAGCTCTGAGAGTAAATAAAATTGCCATGAAAAAGTTTCTCAAAAATTTGTCGTTCGGAGTCGACTTTAAACTATAGGTCCTACCACTCATGTAGGACGTTGTACAATGGGTCAATTCGACCTCCGGGTACTGTACTTGTCTTAATTGACAAGTACACGTCCTCTAATCTAACCTAATCTAATCTAAAATAAATGATTGGAGCACAACATAGGTAGAGTAAAGGCTAGTTCGGCGGCTTACCTACTTTACATAAACCAACAGACGATGGCAACTCTGTCCGCAAACTAAGCTGCACTAGGCCAATCCACTATTGCAGCAGAAATTAATATGATATTACACCTACACATTGGATTTGCCACATGGAACGTTGAGTCTCGTAGTCAAGTAGGAAAATTGCCGTCTATTGGAGTCCATTGCATGACTAAACATATCTGTTATCGGCAAACGAAATGAGATACGAGTGGCAGTGTTGATTTTATTAACTCCCAAAGCTTGTATACACCGATCGAATGGACTTAACTAATGTTATGACCCTGTTGAAGTCTATAACTAAGCTTTCAATGACTTTAATAGAAAACCCAATGCAGTCACTGTAATCTAGTGATAGAGCGTTGACCTATTAGACGAGGGCCCTGCAACGAACCCCAGCTCAAATGTCTTCGATCAAAACGTTTTCTGGCATAACCTCCAAGAGAGTAAATACAGCTTCAATGAAAAGTTTCACAAATCCGTTGTACCTCCCACCAATCGTGGATAAAGTTAACGCAAACAACATGGGTGGTATGGTGAGAATATAGATTGTAATTCTGTCCAATGGTTTATAATGACCAAATGGGCCCTTCTTTAAGGGCAAGGTCCCTCTTAGACCAGTGGTTAGGCCTACAATTAATATCAAACTCGGGAATCGAACATTTCCTATAGGAAACCCACAATGAATGCAACAAAAAAAAATCTTTTCATTGTTGCAATTTTTATATTGGACAGTTCAGTAACAAAGACGACAGAAAATTAGAGTTTAAGAACGTTATACGCTTTTTCATGGCAACAGAAGGGTACTGAAACATGAGAGAAAGATATTCTCTTCCTCCTCTTCTGCCTCGAAACGTCTGCTTGCATTGAATGACTCGAGGGAATGTTAAGTTCATCGCCATGTCTTCCAAGGGGATAGTGACCCGTGAGAATCGCAATTAGTCAATGGATGGCTAAGCAATTTAAGTACAGAAGTGAACAGATTTTCTTCTTATCCATAAGTATCGCTCTTGTTGCCATCCATTAGTATCCCTCTTACTCCCTCCCAGTAACCTTTAAAACAAGTGGAATGGACCTAGTCTAACTCAAGGAATTTGAATGTATATGCCGCCTTGCAGAATGTCGGAGATTATGAGCTTCGTAACGTTTTCTTCTTATCCATAAGTAACCCAGCAGAGCTAAGCAATATTACACGTACGTACCCTCTTGCTGCCAACCAACGAGATTGAACCTCCCTGTTTAAACAAGTGGACTGAACTTAGTCTAACAGAATGTCGGCCTTGCAGAATGTCGGAGATTATGAGTTCCCTAACGTTTTCTTCTTATCCATAAGTAACCAGCAGAGCCTAGCAATATTGTACGTACTCTCTTGCTGCTCGATCTCCCTGTAAAATGAGAGGCGGAGACCTAGTCTAACGCAAGGAATCAGAACCACATATGCCCTGCAAAATGTCGAAAATTCTGAGCTCCATAACGATCCTGCACAGTTTATCAGTAATACTATGCTCAGACATGCACTTTTATTGAGTCAATATTCGGTTCATTGATTACAATATTTTAAGTGTTCAGACATAACAATATACGCAGTTCAGCGGCTTATTCAATATTTATTTGACAGCAGGTAGACAAAACAGCTGGTTGTTTCAACAACATTGTTTTGTTTTCTTCGTCGTTTTTTTTTTTCTTCGTTGTTTATATTTGAGTTGCCAAATATCAATAGGTGTTCAGAAAATTGTCATATGCTCACTGAACGTACTTATGGCAGTGCTGTATGTCAAGTTTTAATTTATGAATTTATTGAGAAATAATTAATTTACATTTTATATGAAATATTGAGATCAATAATGCCGTTTATTGCGATTTACTCAATATAAGTGCATGTCTGAACATATGAATTTATTGAGCAATAATTAATTGACATTTTATATGAAATATTGAGATCAATAATGCCGTTTATTGTGATTTACTCAATATGTAAGTGCATGTCTGAACATATGAATTTATTGAGCAATAATTAATTGACATTTTATATGAAATATTGAGATCAATAATGCCGTTTATTGCGATTTACTCAATATAAATGCATGTCTGAACATAGTATAAATGGAATAATTTTCGATAACAATCTTATGTTGTAGAAACCATTTAAGAGTTGCATTTGAATGATCCTTGCTTGAGAAATCACGAGAATTCATGGACCAAGAAGATGGAAATCAAAGAGACATTCATAGGGGAGACAATTGCCGCCTGTTTGAGATTATTGCAGTCGTTTAAGTACTAAGTTTTGGACGGAATTACATTTAAAAAATAAATTTTCTGTGCTTTGCAACAGACTTCTTTAAATTAAAAATGAGAAAATAAGGATGTCTTCTTTTTACAAACTTTGAATACAACTTTATCATAACGTTACTTATTTTTCACCTTTATTAACACAGTAGTTGCCACTTATTTCTACTTCTTCTCTTCTCTCTTTTTTTTTGTTTTGTTTTGCTTTCTTATTTACCTGCATTAATTATTTTCTTCCATTTTAATTGGCACAATATTTATGCTTTATTTTCTTATCCTCTCCAGGGTAACTTTTATTTATTTTTCCCCCCCAAAGAAAATTCTAAAGTTTTTAACTTTTACGAACCAGTTTTCCATTTTTTTTTTGTTCTTGTGCCCTATTGCAATAAATTTAAAGGTTAAACTTTACATTACAAATCGTTAAAAAGAAATTAAAAGAAAAAAATGAAAGAAGAAATTCAAAGAAAAATACAAAAACAAAAATAAAGTGTTTGCAATAAATTTTAATAAAAAGCTGATACTTTTTTTCTGTTGCACTAGGGTAAGCCTAAAGCCAGATAAACAACAATTACTTACTACTACTACTGTGGCAGGAAAGCAGAGAAGAAGAAGCCTACATTTGTTGTTTACAAACCGTTGTAAATGCAGTTGAGTGTACGTGTACGTGTGTGTGGTGGGAATAATTCAAATGAGAGCGAAGGTGTATAGGAAAGTAGGTGAGCGAGCGGGTGAGAGCAAAAGCAATTAAAAGGGAAATTATTATCCAACTAACGAGAGTAAAACTGTAACAATGGTTGGATTATGGGAAATAATAACAGTGATGGGCTTATTAATATACGATCTTGAGTATGTAAAAATTGAAAGAAAATTGAAAGTTTCCATTAAAAATCGTATAAATTTTGAAGGAAAAATGAGAAAATTGTTAAATTTTAAATAAAAATGAAGTGTTAAGAGAGATCCAAATTATTTTTCATTATAAAACATGTGGGAAATTTATGTTTTCAATGTGATTTTAAATGAAAATCATAAGAAATTTTTGAAATTTTGTTTAAAAAAAATTTCGAAAAAAATATTGAATTTTTTAGTTTCCGTTAGCCTTGGCCAGCTAAAAAATTTTAACAGTGATGGGCTTATTAATATACGATCTTGAGTATGTAAAAATTGAAAGAAAATTGAGTTTCCATTAAAAAATTGTATAAATTTTGAATGAAAAATGAGAAAATTGTTTAATTTTAAATAAAAATAAAGTGTTTAGAGGGTTCAAATTATTTTTCATTATAAAACATGTGGGAAATTTATGTTTTTAATAAGATTTTAAACGAAAATCATAAGAAATCTGAAATTTTTTTTCAAAAAATTTTGAAAAAATATTTAATTTTTTAATTTCCGTTAGCCTTGGCCAGCTAAAAATTTTTGGTAATAAAATATTGATTAAAGAGTTCTTTTAAAAAGAAGAAATAAAACAGAAACAAAATTTCTAGGTTATGTACACAAAATTAGAATTTAAAAGCCATTTAGAAAATAGCAAATACAGTCGAATTTCAGAAAAAAAAACTTCAACTTTGGGAAGTAAATTTACAAATGATCGATGCTGTTGCCACGACATGTATTTCAACTTATTCAAATTCAAATTATAGAAGTTCGACTGTATTATGAAATTTTACGATGCCAGTTCTATATCACGCATTACAATACTTAGTATTTTTTTTTTTTTTTTTTCAAAAACTTTGCTTTTGGAAACTTAACGAAACTATTTTTCTGAAGAAAAAATCTGTTCTGAAGAAAAATATTTTGTTTTCTTTAAATGTCTATCAAATTTCATAAAGTAAGGCTACCTAAAAAGCTTCAAGAGTTTTTTCAACATTTTTTTATCCTTCAATATACAGTTGCTTTCATATTTGGCATCTGTCATCAAATGTCTCCGACGAGAATTCAGTTTAATGCAGTTCAGTTCAAGTAAGTCTGTTTAACAAATCAAAGAATTTTTAAGTGTCGTATTCATAAATATTTTACAACTTAACATAGCTTTTATAATTTGCTGATGCCTGTTAAACAGATTTCTAGTGAAATAGTTGATCTTTTTCTTTTTGTTTTTTTTTTTGTTCTCATCTTCAGGAATTTTTAAATTACTGGCCAGAGTTTCTTCTTACTCGTCGGTCGTATTTTTTTTTAAGAAATATTTGCTGATTTATGCATTCACTTCTCATATTTTGTTACTGGCTTGCTTGGGTTTTTGGCAAACTTGATCTTGAAGCTCGTTTTCATTTTTTCATCTTCTTATGGCCAGTAATATACACAGCGACTCTGCACACAAACTCCTACTTTAAGTATGTATTTGTTTATATTTACACTTGGCTTTACTTACTCTCTTGTTCTTACTCTCTTTCTCTTGCTCACTTAACAGTTTCAGTAAGTAAGCAAGCGTGTGCGTGAATGTGTGTGTGTTTATTTGCATTAATTTCGGTTATAATTTTTAATGGCTGTTCTTCCTTAAGCCCAGTGTTGTTTGTGTTTTAACGGCTATTGTTTTTCTTCGTTTGTAAACAAGAAGCCACGAAGTTAAAGTTGAATCTGCAGCAGCAGTAGCAGTAGCAGCGACATCAGCAGTAGTAGTAGCAGCATTTTTTCTCATTTCCGAAGATAATTTATGTTAATGTTGCTAATGAGTATTAAAAAGAATTTGTTTTTTGGAGTGAGGCCAGCATTAATTTTATTCTGCTGCTCTTGCTGTTCTGTTTTCCTAAAGAATGTAATGCCGTAGAGAGTGGGAAATTTTAAAAAGATCATTTTTTATTTACCGTGTGCTAATCAACGAAGATAATTTGTGTTCATTTTAATTACAGTCTCTACTTAAAAAAGGGAACATTTTTTTTTTTTTTAAAGCTTCAATCTCATTAAAATATTTGAAATGGTAACAAAATACTTTAAATTATGCAGAAAAGAATTCCAAATTCATTGCATATTAAATTTTAGAAATTCAAAAGAATTAAACCCCGAATAATTATGTGGAATAAATTGAAATTCTTGTTAATTTTACAGATTGATGGAGAAAATTTGCAAAATCTGCTGTTAAGTGTAGAAATTAAAGTTTCGTTAAGTTTCACAATGTACAGTAATTGGAAAAATATTATTATAATTGCACAATATATTGTGCAAATATGAAAAATGAATTAAAATTTTTCCAAAATTCTTTTTCCACTGTAAATTAAAGTTTCGTTAAGTATCTGAAAATCTAGTTATACAAAAATTTTATAAAAAAAAATTGTAAGAATTGTGTTTAAATTTTAAAAATATAATAAAAACTTTATTATACCATATTTAGCTTTAGAATTAAGGTTTCGTTAAGTCTCTAAAACTGTAATTATTGCAAAATATATACAATAATTATACAGTATTTGATTTAAATATATCGAACATAGTAAAATATATGCAAAAACTCCTTTTATTAGAAAAAATAATGTTTCGTTAAGTTTCTCAAAACCTAGCTTTCACAAAAATTGTATTCAAATTTTATATTGTTTTGCTTATACATAAAGGATTTTGTAAAACCGTAACTATAAGCTATTTAGATTTAAAAATAAAGTTTCGTTAAGTTTCTTAAAGTATAGATTTTACAAAAATTCCTTACTAGCCATGCCATATTTTGTTTTAATATAACAAATACAGAAAATTTTCTTTAAAAAAGCATTTGTCCAACAAAAATAAAGTTTCGTTAAGTTTTCCAAACTTCTAAAATTTAGAAAAGTATATATTGTTTTGTCAGTTTTTCTTTTTGCAATTACATGTAAAATAAAGTTTTAATGATTAGGCTCTTAGTTCAAAAAATAAAGTTTCATTACGATTTTGTAATGAAATTTTTTCGTCAACATTGCTTTGCAGTTCTACATTATTTAAAAAAAAAAAGAAAATTATAAAATTTCCTTAAAAACCCTATTTGTAGGCTAAAATATAGTTTCGTTAAGTTTCTAAAAGCCGAAATTTTACAAAACTGTACTTTAATATTTTAATTGTTATGACAACACATAAGGAATATAAAATAAATTTATTCATACTGCTTTTAGTTTAAAAAATAAAGTTTCGTTAAGTTTCTAAAAGTCTAGATTTCACAAAAAGTTTGTTACAGTTCGATATGATTTTGATTATATATCACAAATATGTTATAAAACTTTGTGAAAATAACTCAAGAAACGAGAAAAAGTTTCGTTAAGTTTCTAAAAGTGTGGATTCTATAAAAATTTTTATTACATTTCTATATGATTTTACTTAAATATCATAACGAATATGGTAGAAAACTTTGTGAAAATACTTTTGGAATGGAGAAAAATAAAGTTTCGTTAAGTTTCTAAAAGTCGGGATTTTATAAAAATTTTAATAAAAATTGTTATAATCATGGCTCTATATGATGTATACAAAGAAAATTTCTTGTTAAAGTCTTTAGTTTAAAATATAAGGTTTCGTTAAGTGTCTAAAAAAAAAAACAAAACGAAACATTTTGTGGGGCTAATTTCAAAGATTTTGAAATCCTGTGTCATGCTTTGAATAGCAATTTTGAATTCTATGACAACTTAACGAAACTGCTTTTAAGTTATTATAACCGGATTAAACTGGTTATTCTTTCTTCTCTCTCTCTCTCTCTCTCTCTCTCTCTCTCGTTCTATGTTTAATAAATTATTTCCTTTCTGCTTAATTAAATCTTCTTAAATAGCTCTTATTGACAGTGACAGCAGCATGGAAAAGTTTTCTTTTATAAGAAAAAAAACAGGAGAAAAAAAATAAAAAAATAATTTTAAAGGAAAACAAACAACAACAATAATAGCCAGCAACAAAAACAACAGTTTCCAATTGAATGAACCAAATGATGAATGTTTTGTTAAACAGTCACGACGACTTTATTAAACTACTCACAACTCTGTTGTGTGTGCCTCTCTCGCTCTCGCTCCCTCTCTCTTGTGTGTATGGCCAAACGAATATCATTATTATTGACAAGAACGCACACGTCTAACTGAATGACTAAAGAAATGACTGACAGATGGCCTGGCTTGGCTTGGTCTGTCGTCTGTATATCGGGGTCGCTCTAAGTTTCTTTATTCTATAAAAGGATTTAATGATTGATTGAATGCAACAATTTAACAATAGAGGCCCCCCGTCCCAAATACGATCCTCCATCCATCCAATCAGCCATTCATAGCCGAATAATAGAGTACGAATATTTCAATTTGGCAAATGAATAAAAAAAAGACACAGGAAAACCAACCCATTTTTGCCATTTTCATTCTATTCTTTACTGCCTATTGCAGTGGAGCCCCTCAACAAGCTATGTACCTCTACTATCCATCATGTTGTATACAAATAAGCTGCACAACAACGTGAAAGGCAATTTGATTAGTTGTTATTTGCAACAACAACAAATAATTGCAATAAAAAATCAACAACACCAACAACAACAAGAAAAATTCAATAAAACTTGTTAACATGTCTACTAAGCCTTATAAAAAGCACAAGACATCAGCAGTTTTATTAAAAAGTACATGTAAACGGAGGAGAAGGAGGAGCGAGGGGTCTCCCTGTCTGTCTAATGCAAAACCCTTTTTAAGTTTCTTTCAAAAACATTCACAACCAATTTTAGTTGCACTAACTGACATGGACTTCCACAGTCAAAATGAATTCTTAAACGCTTCAATTGTTTTTGGGCTAAAAACAATAGACAGACAGACGGGGGAACGAACAAACAGACAGGGTTACGTTAATAGAACATGAACAACAAACAACAAGTACATAAAAGTCAATTAAAAAGGTACCTGCCATTGCAATATGAATGACACTTTTAATGTCAAATAAAATTTGTTGTCCAGAAAAAAAAGGCACTTTAGGAACATTTTTTTTTTGAAAAGTACTTTTTGCTAAAAGTACTTTTTGTTTTGTTTTTGTTAAAAGTACTTTTTGTATACCTTTTCTTAAAATAAATTTTTTTGTACCGCTAAAAAGTACCGGAAAAAGGCACTCTTGGTACCTTTTTTAGTACTTTTTCCTTTTTTCATTTCCAAAAGCACATTTTTTGTACCGCTAAAAAGTACCGGAAAAAAAATTCATTCTTGGTACCTTTTTTGAAAAGTACTTTTTGCTGAAGATGCTTTTTGTATACCTTTTCTAAAAGCACATTTTTTGTACCGCTAAAAAGTACCGAAAAAAATGCGCTATTGGTACCTTTTTGAAAAGTAGTTTTTGCATACCTTTTCTAAAAATTCATTTTTTGAACCGCTAAAAAGGCACTCTTGGTACTTTTTTGAAAAGTACTTTTTGTATACCTTTTCTAAAAGCAAATTTTTTTTAACCGCTAAACAGTACTGGCAAAAAGGCACTTTAGGAACCTTTTTTGAAAAGTAATTTTTGTATACCTTTTCTAAAAAATTACCGGAAAAAGACACTCTGGGTACCTTTATTGAAAAGTACTTTTTGCTGAAGCTACATTTTGTATACATTTTCAAAAAATACATTTTTTTGAACCGCTAAAAAGTACCAGAAAAAAGGAACTTTAGGAACCTATTTTGAAAAGTACTCTTTGTATACCTTTTCTTAAAGCACATTTTTTTGTACCGCTAAAAAGTACCGAAAATAGGCGCCTTTGGTTCCCTTTTTTGAAAAGTACTTTTTGTATACCTTTTCTAAAAAAATGCCGAAAAAAAGCACTCTTAGTAACTTTTTTGAAAAATACTTTTCGCTGAAGGTACTCTTTGTATACCTTTTCTAAAAGGTTTTTGAACCTCTAAAAAGCACCGGAGAAAGGGCACTTTAAAAACCTTTTTTGAAAAGTACTTTTTGCTAAAAGTACTTTTTTTGTTAAAAGTATTTTTTGCTAAAAGTACTTTTTGTTTGTTTGTTAAAAGTACTTTTTGTATAACTTTTATAAAATTACATTTTTTGCACCGCTAAAAAGTACCAGGTACTTTAGGAACCTCTTTTGAAAAGTACTTTTGCTGAAAGTACTTTTTCGATACCTTTTCTAAAAGCACTTTTTTTTTCAACCGCTAAAAAGTACCCGAAAAAAAGGCACTTTAGAAACCTATTTTGAAAAGTAGTTTTACTGAAGTACTTTCGTTGAAAGTACTTTTTGTATACCTTTTCTAAAAGTACATTTTTTTGTAACGCTAAAAAGTTTGCTGAAAGTAATTTTTGCATATCTTTTCTAAAAGTACATTTTTTTGAAACTTTAGGAACCTTTTTTGAAAAGTACTTTTGCTGAAGTACTTTCACTAAAAGTACTTTTTGGATGTCTTTTCCAAAAGTACATTTTTTGTACCGTTAAAAAGTAGCAATAACGTAGACCCGCTAGACAACTCTGTAATCAAATTGACTCTGTTGTACGGAGACAAGGTTTGTAGTTAGCTCTTTGGGGAAAAGAATTCATAAAAAGCACCCGGTTTGAAGAATGATAGCGATATTGCGAACACGGAGTCTACAATGTGACCTAAGGGCAGTTATTGTTAACTAAACTTAACTGGCTTCCATGGGACACTTAATGTAAAAAAAATAAATTAGACTGCAAACATGCCAATGAGACTAAGCGAGCGAGCGAGACCAATAAAATATGAAAGCTATGTCAGGCTGTGCAATAATCTTGGGTACAGTTGATCTGAAACCGGCACCTAAGCTATCTTCAATCCTGGTCTTATACGAAAGTACCGAGTAGATCCGTTGACGTTAATGGTTTACTCTGCCCAGATAACGTAATCAATAAAACTCACTACCGGATCCAGACCTCATGACAAAGTCGCTTAAAGATCCTCACGGCGAAATAATAGCAATAAAGACAGCCGCTAAGCTAATTTAGCACCCGAACATATTGAGTAGCGATATGCGCATATTTGCAGATAGTAAAAGCGGCCAATAGATCACTTGAGAGCGGAAACATCATTGATGTTTTAGGAGGAGATGGCAAGATATTCCAAGATTATCCTCATGTGAGTGGGTGAGCACGGAAGAGTTTAATGTGACAACAAAGTCAAGGCAATTGGAACGGATAGTGGCCGGTGACTGGTACAAAAGCACATACAGAATGAAATGATACGTATGATTGTCATTTCGCTGTAGAGGGGATAAACTCTCATAATCCCAATACAACCCTTCAGTCAGGATTACACCCCAGTTTCTCACATAACTTACGTTGTGTGTGTTAATTTTATACATGAGTGGCGGGGCCATCTACAGTTTAAAGTCGACTCCGGACGGCAGATTTCGTTGAGATAATTTCGATAATCTGCTGAGAGGAAGTCGCCTAAGAAATATTTTCTCATATTTGTTTTTTTTTTTTGGAGATGCCTGACCTGGGGTTTGAACCCAGGCCTCACGTCTAATAAGCCAACACACTACCTACTAGACTACGACAGCTTTAACTCTACTCATTCGCAAAGCAATCCATAAATCTGGCCTGCCAGGGATATACTCAGAACAAGATTTGCCACCAGATAATCCTCCTAGAATTTGTCTTAAGAACCTCATAGGAGCCGCTCAATGGATCCTCGTCAACGATACTCCTTTCACTCGCGTCTCGATCTTTTCTAAGTCAGGCCGCGATAAGATCTCTATCGGGTTTCGTGATTAACTCTAGGATCGTTAGGGAACGTCGCCGCTGTCTCGACCTTCTCTCGGGGCGCTTCACCAGTGTCTCTCTGGTGTGGGTCCTCGGGCACAGCGAAATTCCGGGAAACTGTGGGGCCGACGAGCTCGCCAGGGCGGGTGCGCTCCTCCCGGAATTCTCTTCTGTTGAATTGGGTATGTCACTTGCCTCGGTCGAGTTGACCATTGCGCGGAGGTTCTTTCGGGACGACAACCTACCTAGCCTGGTTCAATCAGGAGACCTGCTCCACCGCTAGACTCACCTGGCCCAAGATGGATAGAAGGGGTACCAACCGATTACTTGGCCTTGGTAGTGATGTCATCTCGACTACAGTGGCAGTGCTTACAGGTCATTGCGTCATGGGTAGACACGCGGAAAGAATGAGGCTCCCTTTCAACGACTTCTGCCGTGGATGCAGGTCCACTGAGGAAGAGGAGACTGTTGTTCACTTTCTTTGCCAGTGCCCGTCTCTTGCTAAGTGTAGATACAGGTTATTTGGCTCCCCATTTCTTCTCAGCTTAACGGAGCTATCATCTATTGACATTAAGGATATAGCTTCGTTCATCAAACTTTCTGGCTGGTTTTCCAGTGCGGGGTAGTCGTGCTTTTGTTGTGCAGCCCTTGCGCTGACCAACTTCTTCCTTTTTCCTGATTTTGGTGGAACTTGGTTAGTACAGGGACTGCGTTCACCCGTGACATCACAACGGGCCACTATGCGTGCTCAATTGAGCTTTGTGATATCAGAGCTATCACTCCGACCTAACCTAGCCTAACCTCATAGGAGTCGTAACGAGACATTAGACATTGGATGATTTCTGAAGAAATTGTAAGAGAAGACGACCACAGCACATCCTCTCTGTGGTGGACACACTTGGGAAGCGAAAAAGGGGATTTCGTGATCACCCAAAAATTGTTAGCAGAAGATAGGTTCTGGCGAAGATTATTTGGATAAAATTCAAGCCTCTATAAAAGCATGAGGATGGTTAAGAAATATCAGCCAGGACTTATAAATAAATAGGACTCTAAAGCACCCGACTAAGCTATGATTTTGACCTGACCTAACCCAGGAAAATTTCTGGTTAAATTTTAAAGTCTTTCTCACTGTAGAAAAGCTTCCACTACTTTGACCATCAAAAATTAACGGTTAATACGTACGAACGAGCGGTAGACAGTTAGCCAGTGAAGCCTTAATAATCGCATAAAACAGTTTTAACGGTAACCTGCACGTTAAAATATCATTGACCTTAACGTACAGCGTACTTAAAAGAGAATACAACAGAGAGACTAAATAACGATACTGTACGTACGGGTGTCAATATTGGACCTCTTTTTCTCCCCTTTAGCCTAACGGCGGCTTATGTGGCTATTTATAAATGGTTTGCATGGCCTTTGGACCCCAAAGGTGACATTGCAGGGCAATTTGTAAAGCGAAAAGAGTTGCTTGAAATGAATGATTAAAATAGAAAAGAAAGAAAGAAACGGTATTTTTATTACACAAGTTTTGTTGCACTATTAAATCGCACTTAATCCAATTAAGAAAGTAACGGGTAAGGTAAACACCGTACTACGTATGGTGGAAGTACATACGTACAAAGCAATAACAGAGGATTTAAAGAAAGAAAAAAAAGGGGGAAAAGAAATCGAAAAAGGGTTATAAAAACACGTAAATTAAAAGGGTTAAATGTCATGAAACAGAATAAAACGGTAAAAGCGGTCTCTTCTAAATGAGGAATTAAAAAAAGAAATTAAAGAAAACTTGTGTTAAAAGTAATTGAAGTTTAATACAACTTAGTTTTTTTTTTCGTTAAGTTAACAAAACGTTATTAAATGAGTTATTCCACAACGGTAAATGCTGTTTAATAGTTCTAACGTAACATATATAAAAAATTAAATAAAAATAGCATTTTATAAGCCCAAAAAAATGATTTAGAAAGTTTCGTTAAGTTTCAAAAATTATAAAATTTTAATTAAAATTATTACAATTCGTAACCATACTACCCCAATACAGCCGCATTTCATCAACAGTATTGAAATTTCTCACAAATAATACGTTCGTTCTAGTTTCGTTAAGTTTCAAAAATCCCAAAAATTAATAAATTTTAATTAAAATTGTTGCAATTTGTAACCATACTACCCTAATACATCCACCTGTAATAGTATTAAAATTTCTGAAAAATAATACGTTCATTTTAGTTTCGTTAAGTTTCAAAAATTCCAAAAACTATAAAACTTTAATTAAAATTATCATGCCTTTTGCCTCTATTAGACTAATATTGCAAAAATATAAAAATTTCTTCAAAATAAAAACTTCGTTAAGTTTTCGACAATTTCAAAAGTCATCAATTAAGCATGATAAACCATATTTTATGTGTATAATTTAAATTAGTGACTATAAATTAATGAAAGGAATTAATATATTATAAAATATAGTTCAAATAAGACTTAACGAAACTTTATTTTCTTAACGAAACCTTATTTGATCGCAGATTTTGCTATTTTCTTTACATTTAATTACTGGACTAACCAATTCCGTAAACAGTTTTCATTATTTGCCTTGTTAAAAAACTTAACGAAACTTTATTTTCTTAACGAAACTTAATTAGACTGTAGATTTTATTATTTTCATTACATATAATTGCTGTATTACACAATTCCATCAAAATTTTTCATTATTTGCATTGTAAAAAACTTAACGAAACTTTATTTACTTAACGAAATAATTTTTATTGACAGGTCTTATTGTTTTCTTCGATATAAGTAAGATATTAACCAATTTCTTAAAAATATTTCTGTATTTTCCTTATTAAAAAACTTAACGAAACTTTATTTACTTAACGAAATAATATTTATCAACAGATTTTATTATATCCTTCGATATAAGTTAAATAGAGGCTAAATTCCTTAAACAAATTTCTGTATTTTCGTTATTAAAACACTTAACGAAACTTTATTTACTTAACGAAACAATTTTTATCAACAGGTTTTATTGTTTTCCTTGGCAGAAATAAAATATAAACAAATTTCTTGAAAATATTTCTATATTTTCCTTATTAAAACTCTTAACGAAACTTTATTTACTTAACGAAACAATTTTCATTAACAGATTTAATTATTTCCTTCGATATAAATTAAATAGGAGCCGGTACGTTGAAAATTATTCTTTATTATCCTTACAAAAAACTTAACGAAACTTTATTATCTTAACGCAACAATTTTCTGATCAAATATTTTACTATTTTCCTGCCATATAATTGTTATATTATCAATTTCATAAACAATTTTCATTATTTGCCTTGTAAAGAAACTTAACGAAACTTTATTTTCTTAACAAAACAATTTTTTACCGCAAATTTCTTAGATTCCTACTATATAAATGCCTTATTACTTCATTCTCTTACAATATTTCAGTATTTGGTTAAAAAAAAAACTTAACGAAACTTTATTTTTCTAATAATTTTATTTTTTTCCCGTAATTCTTAACGCATTCGTTGTGTTTAGTCTTGTTTTATTGCTATTAGTCCCCGTTTGAAAGCTTTTCAATTTAAATTTAATTTTTCTTTTAATGATAATTTATCACCATTCCCGGTTTGTTACATTTTTTTAAGCCATAATTCTTTTGGCCAAAATAAAATCATAGTGATTCATAATAAAAAAATCCAAAAAAAAAATTCGTTTTCTTTTAAATGTTTTAACGCAAGCCAAACTAATGACATTTGCCAACGAAAACGAGAAAGAAAAAAAGATCGCTGCCTAAAAAGATTTATGAACCCTTCGTTCGGTGTGTGTTAATGACCCGTTTTTTTACCCCTGCTGCCAGCCCAAATATTGTTTTTCTGAAAATGAGTACAGAGAAATGCATCATGAGCCACAATGGAAGCTGCCAAGCCAAAGTGGAAACAGAATAAAAAAAAAACATCGAAAAAAAGAGTGTAA
Organism: Sarcophaga variegata; assembly: GCA_932273835.1. Classification (NCBI taxonomy): domain Eukaryota; kingdom Metazoa; phylum Arthropoda; class Insecta; order Diptera; family Sarcophagidae; genus Sarcophaga; species Sarcophaga variegata. Next base: position 9,123,395 of record OW026358.1, read on the forward strand.
AACAAGAGCCACAATTTCAAATGAAATTTAATGGATTTGTTTTTGTTTTTTGTTTTTACGACGCTTTTTAACTCCTGACTGACTGCAGCAACGTTAAGACAAGACATGGCAATCACAGCAAACAGAACAATCGTCATCATCAGTATCATCGTCATCACCATCAGCATTGCCATCACCGTTGTCATTACAAAGAATGTGTAACAAAAGAGTTTTTCTGGCTTTTGAATTCGAGGTATGTATGTTTGAGAGCTGATGCTGCTGTGCTAATGCTGCCAATGCTGGTGATGCATTTCCATTTCTCTGTGTTTTGTAACCGTTAAGGTAAATCGTTTCAAAATATAAAAAAAAGAAAGAAAACCCTCCTGGCATCATTAATCTTTGGCTTGTACAGGTTAAAACTGACGAAAAACAGAAAAAAAAAGAAACGCATTCCATTTGAAAAATGTTCAGAGCGAAGAAACAATGAATCAGACAGCAGCCAAAGCCAAAGCCAACGCCAAAGCTGAAGCTAAAGTAATAAAAATTAAAATCGAATGCATTTTCAGCATTTTTTTTTTTCGAAACTGGAATTGCATTCATTTACTCTACACCAACATAACCGCAAAGAAATTTATGTTTCGTTAAGTTTTTTTTCCATACATTCAGTCATTCATTCAGATCAACATTTCAAACCAAATAAAATTTACCAGAAATTTACAGGAAATATTTTAATTTATTGCAAAAAAGAACAAAAAAAAGACATTCGTTAAGTTTTAAAGCAGATTTAAAAAATAAAAGGAAAAGAATACTTTCGTTAAGGTCCTTTTATAAAGCAAATAATGAAAAATTTTAATAGCATAAGCCACTTTTTTATGTATTTTGCAGGAAAATAAGGAAATCTGAAGTGAAAAACAATTTCGTTAAGAAAATAAAGTTTCGTTAAGTTTTTTTACAAAGAAAATAACGCAAAATTTCAAAGGAATATGATAATATCTCAAGTACTATAAAGAAAAATAAGAAAATCTGCTGTCAAAAATAGTTTCATTAAGAAAACAAAGTTTCGTTAAGTTTTTTTTATAAGGCACACATGGAAGATTTTTATCGAAATAGGTAGAATGTTACGTAAACTGAAGAAAACTAATCGAATCTGCAATCAAAAAGTGTTTCATTAAGAAAATAAACTTTCGTTAAGTTTTTTACAAGACATATAATGAAAAATTGTGATGGAATAATGTATTAAATCATATGTTATAAAGGAAAACAACAAAATCTATGATAAAAAATTATTTCGTTAAGAAAATAAAGTTTCGTTAAGTTTTGTTATAAAGCATATAATGAAAAATTGTAGTGGAATAATGTTTTACATCATGTGTTATAAAGGAAGACAACAAAATCTATGATCAAAAATTCTTTTGTTAAGAAAATAAATCTTCGTTAAGTTTTGTTATAAGGCATATAATGAAAAATTTTAATGGAATACTGTAGTATATCATACGCTATAAAGGAAAAAAACCAAATCTTTGGTCAAAAATTCTTTCGTTAAGAAAATAAAATTTCGTTAAGTTTTGTTATAAGGCATATAATGAAAAATTGTGATGGAATAATGCCTTAAATCATGTGTTATAAAGGAAAACAACAAAATCTATGATGAAAAATTATTTCGTTAAGAATATAAAGTTTCGTTAAGTTTTTTTATAAGAAATGTAATGAAAAATTTTGATGGAATAATGTCTTAAATCATGTGTTATAAAGAAAAACAACAAAATCTTTGGTCTAAAATTCTTTCGTTAAGAAAATAAAGTTTCGTTAAGCTTTAAAATTTTCCAAATTTCTCAAATTTTCTTCTGGAATTGAATCAAAATCAATTGCTGTTGTAACAATTCATAAATAATTGTTTTAAATATTGCTTTAGAAAACAAAAACAAGTTTCGTTAAGTTTTAATTTCAACAGTTTTATTCATTTAGGGGCTACATTTTATTCGAAGTATGAACATTAGTCATTAAAGTATGATAAAATCCATTTCCTTAAGGATATAAAAAAGTTTCGTTAAGTTTCAAATTTTTCCCAAATGGTTATTATTTCTGTTGGAAATGAGTTCTAAATAAATTTCTTAGTCACTGAATGCTAAAATTTCATTAAATTTGATGTCATCATAAAAAAGTTTCGTTAAGTTATTATTTTGCTAAAAATAGTTTCGTTAAGTTAAACCGTGTTTGTTCGAAGTGTGAAAAGAATGGTTTTTTCTTTTTATGTCCTACGTATCATAAAATTTTCAATTTTAACATCCTGTGTGATGAGTCATCTGCATTTTTAGGGATGAGTAATCACATCTCTTTGTCTAAACGAATGCCATTAAAGACGATGTTAATGTGGGTTTTAATGATTAAGACAGGTTTTGTATTTAAAGAAAGGTTTACTTTAAGGTCATTAAGTTTATTGAGCTACACAATCCGATTACTCAATGCACTAAAAAGACCTTTTGTTTGTGTTTCTTTCACAGAAATTTTATGTTCGTAACAGAATTTTATTTTGACTTTGAATTTTCTGAAGAAAATTAAAAAAAAAATTGCACTCAAAATCTACAAAAGTTATCGATAACAGTAATTTATTTAAAAATGTTATCGATAATTGATATAAAATCGATAATTGATATAAAATCGATAATTCTATAAAAACTAACTGCTCTTAAAAATTTTTATGTAAAATGTTTATCGATAACACACACAATTTGTTAAAAATGTTATCGATACCTGAAAAATATCGACAAAATATAAATGCAAATTATCTGTAGAATATTAACGATAACAGCAAACCGGGAAGTTACTGTTGGCAGGCACTTTAATAAATATATTTATCGACACCTAGACATTTTAATATTATATTTATCGATAATTAGTAAACAAGAAATTGTTATTGTTATTATATTACTGCAAAACTGACCAAGTTGTGTAAAAAGTTTATCGATAACTAGTAAATATTTTGGAATATTTATCGATAACTGCATATTTTTGACGAATACTTATTGATAACTAATATTTTCTATTGAATACCCAATCGATAACTGTTAAATTGTGTAGAAAATTTATCGATAACTAACCATTTTTTATAGTTTATCTAACCATAACGGACTGATAACTGATACATTTTTATTGACTACCTATCGATAAGTAATTAGAATAAGAAAATTTATCGATAACTGATAATTTTAGTGAACTTTTATTCGAAAATTTATTTATCGATAACTGCATATTTTTGATGAATACTTATTGATAACTAATATTTTTTATTGAATACCTAATCGATAACTGTTAAATTGTGTAGAAAATTTATCGATAACTGACCATTTTTATAATTTTTTTAACTAATAAACTGGCGTAAAATATGTAGCCAAACCGGACTGATAACTGATAAATTTTTATTAACTACCTATCGGTAAGTGAATATGTGAATAAGAAAGAAAATTTATCGATAACTGATAATTTTAGTGAACTTTTATTCGATAATTTATTTATCGATAACAATTTTTTGTAAGTCATATATTGATAAATATTAAATTGTGTAGAAGTTTTATCGATAACTGGTAAATTGTGCAGAATATTTATCGATAACTATGAAATTTCTTTAACTATTTGTCGCTAACTGAGAATTTTTACGCTAAAATTAAGATCATTAAGAAACTGTGTAGAATTTTAAACGATAACAAGAAATTGCTATTATATTACTGTACAACTGCCCAAGGTGTGAAAAAGGTTTATCGATAACTAATATTTTTTATTGAATACCTAATCGATAACAGTTAAATTGTGTAGAAAATTTATCGATAACTAACCATTTTTATAATTTATCTAACCATAACGGACTGATAACTGATACATTTTTATTGACTACCTATCGATAAGTAATTAGAATAAGAAAATTTATCGATAACTGATAATTTTAGTGAACTTTTATTCGAAAATTTATTTATCGATAACTGCATATTTTTGATGAATACTTATTGATAACTAATATTTTTTATTGAATACCTAATCGATAACTGTTAAATTGTGTAGAAAATTTATCGATAACTGACCATTTTTATAATTTTTTTAACTAATAAACTGGCGTAAAATATGTAGCCAAACCGGACTGATAACTGATACATTTTTATTGACTACCTATCGGTAAGTGATTAGAATAAGAAAATTTATCGATAAATGATAATTTTAGTGAACTTTTATACGATAATTTATTTATCGATAACAATTTTTTGTAGGTTATATTTTGATAAATATTAAATTGTGTAGAAGTTCTATCGATAACTGACCATTTTTTATAATTTATTTAACTAGTAAAGTCGCGTAAAATTTGTGTCGATAACTGATACATTTTTATTGACTACCTATCGGTAAGTGATAAATTGTGCATAAAATTTATCGATAACTGATAATTTTTGTGAACGATAACTCTATAATTTATTTATCGATAACAATTTTTTGTAGGTTATATTTTAATAAATATTAAATTGTGCATAATATGTATCGATAACTGCGATTTTTATGAAATATTTATCGATAACTGTGAAATTACTTTAACTATTTGTCGATAACTGAAAATTTTTACTTTAAAATTTCACTTTTTTATATGAAATGATTGCCATTAAAAAACTAATTATTTTCTGGCCATTAGAGATGTCAAAATGTATGCATTATTATTATTAAACTAGTTTTCAGAGTATTTTGGTAATCGGAATGTGTTTATATGATATCCCTGACCCCCTACCACCATGTCCTGTTCTTTTCTTATTCCATTAAATTTATTTCAATTGGAACAGCAGGCAGGCGAGCAGGCAGGCTTTTAAGAGACGCAGCGCAAAGTAAATGCAATAAAAATTTATTGCGAAGCAAAAATATTTTATTATCGCTTCCTTAAGCAAATAAAGTGACTAAAATTTATAACTTCTTTAACTAAGTTTTTATTTTCTTTATTGTCGTTGTTGTTGTTGTTGTAAATAAAAACAAAACCGGGGATGAAATTGTTGTTATTGTTTTTCATTTTCTTTTAAAGATTTTAAATGGATTTTTTTGGGTTTCTTGTTTTTGGGTCTCATCTTCTTTAAACGATAAATCAATTTATGGTTAATAAACTTGGTATGAGATAAACATACATATTTGAGGGGTTATTGTTTTAACTTGTACACTTCCCCCTTCCTTGTTGTCCTTACTCTTTCCCTTGCCCTCACCCTGCTCTTTTTGTTGTTGTCGTCAAGAATGAAGTCATCTTTTGGATGAGAAATGAAAATTTTGCAGCCAATGCTGCTGCTTTTAAAATTTTTGGGTTTTTTTCAAATGAAAAGTTTTCTTTTGTAATTTGTAGAAGAGGAGAAGGGGAAGGGGAAGAGGGTAAAATGTTTCTAAGAAAGGAGATATGAAGATGATGTCATCGAATTATCAAATTCATTGTAAAGAAAGTTCAGCGAAACTTTAGTTTTTAGTGCCAATTATTTCAAAATGAGTGATATTTGTTTAAAACTTTCCAACTTTGAAAATACTAGACCATTAATTTTGAAAGAGACCTTTAAAGACGAGGAATCATTTCATCTTTTTATCAAAAAAAAGTTTGACAAAATCGATTACATGGTTAGGGAATTATGAAATGTGAAACTCATATTTTAAAAAGTTTTCCAAAGGGCTTACGGTTAAAGCTGTATAACTTCTCATGGGTTAAAGGTATTTACACCTGGTTGTCCTCATTTGAAAGGTGTTTTATAACAAAACTTTACAAGCCCTCATGCAATAATATCCCCTCAAAAATTTCAAAGTTATAGACTTAAAAAAAAAAAAATCATTTTCCAATGTTAGTTTGCTTAAAGCTGTCTAACTTCCAAACGACTGGGTCAATTTGGTTCCGGATTGCTTTATTTGAAAGGTGTTTCATTCTAGGAAATTGGTATAATTTGCTTCAAAACAATCCCTTAAGCTGTATGCCTATTATGAAGCCACAAATTCATATCATAGTGTCATATAACATTTAAAGCATTACCTTACATGATTTTGTTTAAGACTTTCTAACTTAAAAAATTTTGAATCGATATTTTTGAACTAAAGCTCAAAAAACTTGCTAACATTTTAGCTTTTTATCACAAGAGAGTTTGATAAAATCGGTAAAGAGCTTACGGACTTATGTAGACGGAATGACAAAATATTAAAGGAAACAGTTTTTTTTCGTGCTTGTTTTGCTTTTAAGAAGGCCAGGTTAGACTTTAAAATTCAGAGCCGATATTTTTAAATCAGATCTCAAAAAACTGGGAATCATTTCAGTTTTCTATCAAAAGTATGTTTGCAAAAATTGATAACCAGGTTAGAGAATTATGAAGGCTGAAAAACACAAAAATGATACAAAATTAAAAAATTTTTATTCTCTAAAATGTATTTCCTTTTATGCAAAACAGCAGAACTTTTTAAAATACGGGCCGATTTTTCTCAATCGAAGATCAAAATATGTGGAATCAAATCAACTTTTTATCAAAAGAATCTCTGACCATCTCAGTGTCTCCATGCTAAGAAAATTATGAAGACTGGAAGACACAATATGAGGGAAAAAATAATTTTTTTTTTAAATTTTGTGTTGTTTTATGAAAAGCAACATAACTTTTGAAACCATGGTCCAATTCTTTTCAATCAAACGTTAGAAGATGGCGAATCATTTCAATTTCTTATCAAAAAAGAGTTTGACAAAATCGTTTTAGTTGTTAAGGAAATATAAAGACTGACGGACGCAATATAATGGAAAAAAAAATTTTTTTTTCTTCAAAATTTTGCTTTCTTTTACGCAAAGCAACCTAACTTTGAAAATCATAGACCGATTTGGCTCAATCAAACGTTAACAAATAATGAATCACTTCAGCTTTTTATCAAAACAAGAATCTGACAAAATTCGTTCCATCTCAGTCTCCTTGCTAAGAGAATTATGAAGGCTGGAAGAAACAATATAAGAAAAAAAAAAAATTTTTTTTTAAATTTTGTATAGTTTTATGCAAGGCAGCATAACTTTTGAAATCATGGTCCAATTCTTTTCAATCAAACTTCAGAAGATGGTGAATCATTTCAATTTCTTATCAAAAAAGAGTTTGACAAAATCATTTCAGTTGTTAAGGAAATATAAAGACTGACAGATGCAATATGATGGAAAAAAAAATTTTCTTTTAAATTTTTTCTTTTACGCAAAGCAGTCTAACTTTGGAACCCATGGACCGATTTGGCTCAATCCAACGTCAACAAATGTTGAATCACTTCAATTTTTTATTAAAACAAGTAAAGGGTGTTTTTTATAGAGGTATAGAACTTTAAGTTGGCATTACTTTTCAAGATGGCGACCGATTTAACAGCTGTCAAGTGATTTATTCTCAGTTTGGTTTGGCAATTCATCATGAATAGACTCACGCCTGAACAACGCTTGCAAATAGTGCAATTTTATTTCGAAAATAATGGTTCTGTGCGGAAAACGTATCGCGCACTACGTCCATTTTATCGTCGACAAAATCGTCCATCAGAGCAGTTAATTCGATTAACCATGGAACGTTTTTGCACAACGTTTACTCTTATTGATAACTCGCATCCCCAGAGCCGTTGTACGGTGCGTATAGAAGAAGCTATTGCTGCTGTAGAGCGTAGCATTGAGGAAGACCCGAATGAGTCCATCCGCCATCGAGCACAGGAATTGGATCATCAATAAGGCGTAGATTCGTCGAATGGGCCCAAAACGAGATTACCGTTGTTCCCGATTTTCATAAGCGAATTTTGTTTAGCGATGAAGCGCACTTCTGGTTGAATGGCTACGTCAACAAACAAAACTGCCGCATTCGGAGTGAAGGTAATCCTCAAGTGTATGTGGAAACACCGTTACATCCAGAAAAACTGACTGTTTGGTGCGCTTTATGGGCTGGTGGAATCATTGGTCCGTACTTTTTCAAAAACGATGGTGGCCAGAACGTTACAGTCAATGGTGATCGGTATAGAGCCATGATCACTAACATTTTCATTCCTGAATTGAATAACCACGATGTCCAGGAGATGTGGTTTCAACAAGACGGCGCAACATGTCACACAGCTCGTGCCACAATAGATTTATTGAATGACACGTTTGGCGACCGCCTAATTTCACGTTTTGGACCTGTGAATTGGCCTCCAAGATCTTGTGATTTAACACCGCTAGACTACTTTCTGTGGGGCTATGTAAAGTCATTGGTCTATGCGGTAAAGCCACAAACGCTTGACCATTTGGAAGACAACATTCGCCGTATTATTGCCGATATACGGCCACAAATGTTGGAAAAAGTCATCGAAAATTTAACGTCCAGATTGGACTACATCCGCGTAGCCGTGGCGGTTATATGCCAGAAATCATATTTAAAATGTAATGCCACAAGATTATCTTTCGGATAAATAAAATTCATGTCAATCGAATAATCCATCGTTGTTTTATTGCAACTTAAAGTTCTATACCTCTATAAAAAACACTCTTTATCTGACAAAATCCATTCAATCGTTAAGGAATTATAAAGGCTGTAGCCAAAAAAAAAATATTTTTTTTAAATGTGCTTTTTTATGCTAAACAGCCTAACTTTGGAAATTATGAGCCGAATTTTCTTAACGAAACATCAAAAAATTTTGAATTATTTCAGCTATTTAACGCAAGAAAGTTTGACAAAATCGGTTAGGGGATTAGTGTGTTATAAAGGCTGCAATTCACAATATGAAAGCCAAAATAATTTTTTTTAATTTTTATGCCTTTTTCGGCCTAAGTAGGGAGGCGGCGCTGAGCCTTAATTATAAGTTATTAGTTAATTTATTAAAGAAAAACATATTTTTCTTTAAATACTAAACAAAAATTCCACCTTAATTTGTGTAACATAATTCATATTTTTTATTAATGCCGGGTATAAAAATATTAAAAAGAATTTTCTGCTTCTGATCCCTTTTCTTAGAATTTTCAGAATATTTAGATTATCTCTTGGCTTTTTAAAGACCATATGGAAAGGAGGGCGGAGAGAGAGAGAGAGGGTAGATTTACAAAGTTAAACACAGCTGTAAAATTTACCCATAACACTCTTCTATGGCTTATCCATGTTTATTTCTGTTTTTCTCATTCCTTTTATCATTTCAAATAAAAATTCTTTGTTTTCTTTTTTTCTTGTAATTTGTTTTGTAACACAATTTGTACTACGAGGAAAGTATTTAAATTGTTTTCCGTAAATGTTTACATAAAATGTCAATTAAGGCTTATTTTTTTTTCCAAAACACTAGACAAGGGGAGACGGAACCACTAAGGCAGGCAGGGCGCAAACAAATATGATTTACAATGCACAGTTTTGTTTTTAGGGTGGTATGCGGCGATGGAGTGGTGTTTAACCATAATCTGTAAGTACTTTGCCATTTGGCTTGTTATTCATGGGAGGAAAATGGGGGAGAAATGCAATTGCTTGTCTCCAAAAAAAAATTTAAATGAAATGGAAATGGAATAGAAATGTCAGATAAAAAAAATTGTAGCAGACATATTTATGGCCATAAAAAACTCCATTGGTAATGTGCCTTAAAGCCATTAAAATTCTTTTCAAAATAGCATGCAGTTTTCTTAAAAAAAAAAAAAAAAAAAAAAAAAATGAAATTATATTAAAAGGTCAAAGGTCACGATGCAAAAGTTCAAAAATTTGTAAAGAAACTGTATTGGTGGAACTTTGTAAGTCATTTTGATGAGATTCTTTAATAAATTTCATACAGAAAATGAAGACAGGAGCACATTTTCTAAGGTCAAAGGTTGAAACAACAATCATTTGTTAAATAACTCGATTGGAAGCATCAACCATTAAAGCCATTAAAATTATTTTCAAAAAGCATGCAGTTTACTTTTAAAAAAATTAAATTATATTAAAAGGTCAAAGGTCACGATGCAAAAGTTTAAAATTTGTTAAAGCAACTGTATTAGTGGAACTTTGTAAGTCAGTTTGATGAGATTCTTAATTCTTTTTAAATGAAAAAGCAGCACATTTTCTAAGGTCAAAGGTTAAAACAACAATTATTTGTTAAATAACTCGATTGGAAGCATCACTTTAGGTCAAATTAGTTTAAATCCTTTAATTCTTCTTTTAAGAAAATCATAATTTTGAATTTCAGCTTCAAGTCAGAGGTCAAAGGTCATATCACACAAATTTTTTGGAATTACGCGATTTGTAGTATCCCTTAAAACGTAATCGTTTTTATTTATTTATTCCCTCTACTCCTAAGGCGAGTATAGGGCCACATTTATCGGAAAAGCCAAAGGTTAAAAAGTTCAAAGGCCAACAAACTTGTATAAAATATTTAATTATTAAAGATTATTAAACGATAAACTGAATGTTCTATAGAGCATATATCGATAACTAACTATTTTTTAAGGGTAACTGGTACATATATAATGGTATAGTTATCGAAAAACTAAATATTTGTAGGCAAACAAATTTTTTCCAATGAAATTTATATAAATTAGTTATCGATAACCAAGAAACTATAAAAATATATAGAAGATATACATAAATATCTGTAGAAATTGATAAATAGAAATTTCCTGTAAAATATTTATCGATAACTAGAAAATTGTATAGAATAGTTAACAGTAACAGGCAAATTGTGTAGAATATTTATCGATACCTGAACATTTTTGTATAGAAACTGTACATTTTTGTACCAGAAACAGTTATTATTATTGTAAAACATTTATCGATAATTATAAATCACTGTAGAACATATTGATAGATAAAAATTTTCTATAGAATGTTTATCGATAACTGGCCACTATATGGAATATTTATCTACAACTGAACATGTTTGTAAAGTATTTATCGATTACTAGAAATTTGCATTGAGTAGTTATCAATAGCAGTGAACAATTTTGTAAAATAAGTATCGATAACTAGAAATTTTCTGTAGAATGTTTATTGATAACTGACCATTGCATAGAATTCTTATCGATAACTAAACAGTTTTGTGAAATATTTACCGATAACTATAAAAAATTTAAAATATTTATCGATTGCTAGAAATTTGTGTTGAGTAGTTATCAATAGCAGCGAACAGTTTTATAAAATATGTATCGATAACTATAAATTTCTATAGAATATACATCGGTAACTGAATATTTTTGTAAAATATTTATCGATTGCTAGAAATTTGTGTAGAATAGTTATCAGTAGCAGAATATTTGTATATAATTTTTTTTTATCAATAACATTTATCAATAACTATTCTACACAAATTTCTAGCAATCGATAAATATTTTACAAAAACATTCAGTTACCGATGTACATATATTCCATAGAAGTTTATAGTTATCGATAAATATTTCACAAAACTGTTTAGTTATCGATAAGAATTCTATGCAATGGTTTGAAATATTTATCGATAACAAATTTTTTTTTATAAAATATTTATCGATAACTAGAAATTTTTGTAGATTATTTGACAATAACTATAAATTTCCGTAGAATACATAACGATGGATAGAAAATTTCTGTAGAATATTTATCGATAACTGTTTGGAATATTTATCGATAACAAGAAATATTTATAGAAAAGTAGAAATTTATATAGAATAGTTATCGATAATAGGCAAACAAAGAGATACAGACAAGCCATCCATCCATAATTTAATGAGTAGGTTAGTTAGGTTAGGTTAGAGGACATGTACTTGTCAATTAAGACAAGTACAGTACCCGGGGGTTGAACTGACCCATTTTACAACATCCTAGTTAATGAGTAGAATATGAGAAATAATTTTTTTTTTAATATAAATAGTGATCTGCAGTTACACTGAATACAGATCTCTTAGTGGAGTGGTAGAAGAAAATTTTTTTTATAGTTTGTCTGCAATTCAAATAATAATTAAGATTATTAAAATATATTAATAATACGAAGTTATAAAAACAAACTACATTTCATGGCTTTTAATTATTTTTTAATTTTAGTTTCTATTTTTTTTTTTTTTTTTCAACAAAACCATGTCTAACCTGATTACCACCACTCTTCTCATACTTAGTTAAACCAAGTATTTTATTAACAAATATGTGTGTACTGTAATGTAATGAATTTCCTTTTTTAATTTTTGTAATTGAAAGTAAAGCTGGTGTCTGAAAAATGAAAAAAAAATACAATTTTTTTCTGGCTTTCAGCCTCTTTTTTTTCCAAAGTTTCTATGTCATCATAAACAAACAGTGACGGCAGCAACAATAACAACAACAACAACAGAACTCCGTCATTCAGTTGTAGACATGATAAGCATGGGAACTAGAAAATATTTTCCCAGCCCTATATACAGTGAAGTGAGTGAGTCAGTGAATACATGCTGGCAGTATTAAAGCTTTAAAAAACCTGATGTTTTTTTTTAACAATTTTTCCTGTTTTTTTCTTTTTCAATAGAAAACTTTAAGAAAGAAAAATGTAATCTGACCGTATTTCCGTTTTCTTTATTAACAACAACGAACAACAACAGCAAACAACATTAATTTCAAAGCAACTGCTTTTTTTTTTCTTCTTTTCATTTCGTTACATTATTGCCAACTACAATCATTAACAAATCTTTGCTGTATGGGTAGTACACCATGGCAACACCATGTATTATCTGGTAAACATTACTAGTTACACTGTAACACATACTACACACACAGAGCCATGCATATACACTAACTCACTCACTCTTTCACTTTTGCTGTCTCTTTAATTTGCTCTCAGAGAGAGATTTATTTTGTGTAGCAGAGCTCATGTAAAGTGAACACAACACATAGAAATTAAACTTTTCATTACGACGAGTTTGAATGAATGAATGGCTTGGCTTGAATTGCTTTGGTTTCAGTTTTTTTTTTTTTTTTTTTTTTTTTTTTTTTTTTTTTTTTTTCTCTAAAGAAATTCTTTCTAATTTTTTTGTTAATTTCTTTTGTTTTCTGAATTTAATTTTATTACGAAATTCTATGAATCATGTTTAATTTGTTAGTTTTTATTTAAAAAGAAAAAGAAGGTACAATTTATTAAAACCAACCGGGTTATAAACACACTTTTGAGATCAACTAAAGAAAAAAAGAAAAATTAATTATTTTCTACTGCAAAAAAAAAAAAGAAAAACAAAATCAGACCAAAAATATGTACAAAATAACGCCTTTTACCATGACAGCCAAATTATGGCAATAAATTTTGTTAAAAGAAAAAATAAAATAAAAATTCTGGCTTTTAGAAGCGATAAAAATCTGAATGAAAAATTAAATTAAAACAAAAAAAAAATAATTAAATTACAGTTATAAATTATAGCACAATATAAACCTAGTTTAAGGTAATAACTATTCCAAGAAACTTTACTTAAATAATTAAATTCCTTTCCAAAAAAAAAAAAAAAAAAAAAAAAAAAAAAAAAAAAAAAAAAAAAAAAAAAAAAAAAAAATTGTGTTCAACAAAAGGAGTAATGCGTTAATAACCCATTATTGAAAGCATAATTTGATGTTGCCAACTAAATTTCTTTCGAAATTTTGCTAAAATGCAAGAAAACCTAAATTAGAATACAACCTTGGAGTTGCCAACTTCAACATCGTCTCACAAATGAATTTCACAAGGAATGGACACCTAGGCAAGTCTGGAATTGACCAGATAAACAGCCTATAACTAGGGTTCCGTTTAACGAGATACTACTTGAAAATTATTGTTATCAAGACGGGTTGGTTTTCTTCGCCACTCAATAAATGGATGAGTATAACCATATCACAGAAGATGTCGAGACATTTGTAGAATGGGTCAATTCGAGCTCCGGGTACTGTACTTGTCCTTATTGACAAGTACACGTCCTCTAACCTAACATCCTATCACATAATAGTGGAAAAACAAACCCTTTCGCAATTAAGGAATGCACTTCGGGAATACCAGAGAGATGCGTACCACTAATTGCGGAACCCCACCTGCCCTATCGTGCCTAAGAATATGACAAATGGTACCATCAGTATAAATAACGCAGTTCGTTAAGGCAGCCCATTATCGGCTTTGCTCTTCAATGTAATCACTGGCAACATACATGTACATACGTACATAATTGGTCATTACAAACCTTTAGTCAGGATTACGACCTAGCTTCTCACACCACTTACTTACGTTGTGTGTGTTAATTTTTGTACATGAGTAGCGAGAACTACAGCTTAACACGTTGACTGCCGCTGCAATTTTCAGAAAACTGGCCACGCAAGCCAACATTGACTTGTTGTTCTTTTCCCAGAAGCCATTTATCGATACTAGCACTGATATAATACGATTTTATTCGTAGCTACACATAAATGGCAGGTTTAGTGAGTACGAGATAACTCGTAGTTGGCTCCCTAGAAGGGAACGTAATCTACGAGTTATCTCGTAGTCGGCAGTCAACGTGTTAAAGTGTCGACTCTGAACAACAGAATTGTGAGAAACTTTTTCATGGCAATTTTATTTCATTCTCAGAGTTTATGCCAGAAATCTGCGGAGAGGAAGTCGCCGAAGAATATTTTTTATATTTCATCTGGTTGGAGATATCTGACCTAGGATTTGAACCGTGATCACACGTCTAATAAGCCAAGACACTACCTACTAGATTACGGCGACTACTATGCGATAGTTTGCTGACGTATTTCTGCAGGGTTTGTGTAGATAAGGAAACTATGTAGGTGTTTGTAAAAGAAGATTGAATACTCTGATATGGGGTGTAAGCGTTCAGTCCAGAGCCTTTTTCCAGACCCTTCTAAGGAAAATTGGAGTTGCCAACTGTACAAAATTGTGAACACACTCTGTTTAAGTACACATTAACAAGCCAAACAACTATTTTTACGTTCCAAACAAATTTAAAAATCTATTCTAGAACTTTTTAGAGTTGCCAACTATTTCTTTTTTTGTATTTTGCTTGAGGAAAAAATTAAAAATTGAATTTCTTCTAGAATATTTTGCCATCATAAAAAGATGTTGAAACACGTTTTAAATAAAAAAAATCCTACAATCATAATTTTAATCTCCTTTGAAGGTAACAGATAGATACAGTGTGTGACAATTTTTATGATCTATTTACAGGTTATATAAACAAGTTAAGTACCGAGACACAGATAATACTGATGATATAATCTAATCTTTAATTGTGTTTCTTTATCTAAGAAGAAAAATTATGTTAAAAATATCATAAAAATTCAAAATTATTTAAATAATAATAGTCGTAAAGCATTATTTAAATTGCGTAAGCAGTCATGGGGATTATGTTGGAATATTTTTTTTTATTCCATTGTTAATATGATATTAAATGCTCTTATTATTATTTGTTGATGAAAAATATTATTTAAATATTTACTCAAGTTAAAAAGATAAAAAAAGTTATGGAATATTTTCTTAAATAACAATATAAAGATAAAGATGCTTTAAACGAGTCTTATTTACTAAATAGCTTAGAATTTAGAGCAAAATAAACGTTTAAACAGATTGCTTAACACAGTTGCTTCGAAAAAAACAAACAAATAAATATTATTTATTAAAAATGAGTTCCGAGTTGCCAACTAAGCAATTTATTTTATCTTTCTGACAGTAAATAAATGCTTGTATTAAAATAATTGCTCTTATTGGGAATTTTTATATTTAATAGTAAAAGTATATATTTTAGAGTTGCCAACTAAAAAGTTATAATAATTTTACTATTCAGGAATTTTAAATGAATAGAAAAAATATGGTTTCCATGCTTTATTGAAAACAGATAATTTCTTTCAATGAAAACTTTAAAATTTAATAGAACAGATACTTATTTGGCGTTGCCAACTAAGCATTACTGATTAATTTATTTATTTTTTGTTAGAAAATAAATGCTTGTTTTAAAATAATTGCTTATATTAGACAATTTCTAATTTAAAACAAAAAATATGTATTTTGGTGTTGCCAACTAAACAATTTTTTTAAAAAAGAAAATACAATATTTATGATTTCTTTGCTTTCATTTTAAAAAGGAAATAATTTCTTCCTTTGAAAGCTTTAAAATTTAATAATAAAAAATAGTTTTAGCATTGCCAACTAAGTGCAATTTCTTTTATCCTTTTGGAAGGAAAATAAATGCTTATATTTAAATTCTATTTCTATTGGGATTTTTTATATTTAATAGTAAAGATATATATTTTAGAGTTGCCAACTAAAAAAATTTAATATTCAGGAGTTTTAAATGAATAGAAAAAATATGGTTTCCTTGCTTTATTGAAAACAGATAATTTTTTTCAATGAAAACTTTAATTAATTTAATAGAACAGATACTTATTTGGCGTTGCCAACTAAGCATTACTGTTAAATTTATTTATTTTTTTGTTAGAAAAGAAATGCTTGTATCAAAAAAACTGCTCACTTTGTGTATTTTCTAATTTAAAGGGAAAAAAATATGCATTTTAGTGTTGCCAACTGAACAATTTCTTATAATTATAAAAAGAAATACAACGTAAACAATTAATACGTTTTAAATGAATAGAAAAAATATGTTTTCTTTTCTTTATTTAAAAAAGAAATAATTTCTTCCAATGAAAACACTTAACAATTATTTATTTGGTGTTGCCAACTTAATCATTATCTTTTAATTAATCTATATTTTTGTTAGAAAATATATGCTTGTATTAAAACAATTGCTTAAATTAGAAAATTTCTAATTTAAAACAAAAAATATGTATTTTGGTGTTGCCAACTAAACACTTTCTTTTAAAAAGAAAATACATAATCGCTAATATTGAAGAGGTTTATTTATGATTTCTTTGCTTTCATTTTAAAATGGAAATAATTTCTTCCTTTGAAAGCTTTAAAATTTAATAATAAAAACAAAATTGTTTTTAGTATTGCCAACTATTTGCATTCTCTTTTATCCTTTTGGAAGAAAATGAATGTTTAAATTACTTTGAATAATTGTTCAAATTGGCATGTTTAGAATACATATAATAGAAAAAAAATTTATATTTTGGAGTTGCCAACTAAAAGAATTTCCTTTAATTTAAAAAATAAAATAATAACTATTATTGAATAAGATTTTAAGTTCATTTTAGAAAACAAAGAATTTCTGCCATTGAAAACTTTGAAATCTAATAACAAATATATTCTTTTGTGTTGCCAACTAATTTATTTATTTTTGTTATAGAACAAAATAACTACTTATATATGTTAAGAACTATAAAATTCTATAAATTTTGTTTCCAATTCATTTTAAAACTAAAATTGCTTTTCGCATTGCCAACTAAAAAGTTGTTGCAAAGCCAAAGTTTATTTATTTTTTTGGTTATTCAAATGAATCAAACCTTTCCTTTACAGATAGGATGTTTTCACTAGAATATTTTGGCTTTTCTGCATTGCCAACTAATAATTAACAATTTTAGTTTTAAAAGTAGCATACGATTTAAAAGAAGGTCCCTTCAAATTCAAAGGTGTTTAAGAAAGTTCTTTAATAGCATTGAAAACAAAATTTGTCATTGTATTAGTGTTGCCAACTATGTATAATAATTTTTTCAATGATTTTTATAACAATGTTAGGTTTAACAAAATATTAGAATTTTACAAAAATTTCACTGAAAATTTGTTTATGGAATTGCCAACTAAATATTACAATATTTTAGAATTGCCAATTGTTGCAAATTATTTCGGGATTATTTAATCCTTTGTTTTTGAAACATTTGAGAAATTGTTAAGTTTTCTTCAGAATTTTTGTTTTAAACGAGTTGCCAATTATTTTAATACAACTATAGAGCTATTGAATTTCAATTTTAATTATAAATTTTATATAAAATAAGAAACTTACCTATTAATACTATATTTATGTACAACAAAGCTGCTATAACAGTTGCCAATGGTTTAATATACGAATTGCCTATAGGCCCCATATTTGTAGATTTTCTAGATCGCGTTATAGTTGTTGCGCTGTATGGATGATGATAGGCAAAGTGCTCGTTTCACTGATGTAGTTTTGGTTGATAGAACAATTTATTGGTTTCACTTGTATTTTTTTTAAATTTTTTATAAACAAACAATAAAAAAGTAGACACTGTGTTGTTATATTTTTAAATTATTTTGTTTGTTTTGAATTGTTTTTTAAAGAATTTTTTTTTTTTATAAAAGAAAAACAATTTTAACACGATTAAATTTGTTTTTGTTTTGTAGACTCGTTTTCTTTATTTTTTAGTCGTTCACATACAAATGTTTTTTAAAAATAAGTTTTTATTTTTATTTTTTTTTAATTTCACGGCAGAATTTTTATTCAATAAACGCCATTTATTAAGCTGTAAAGAGAGTTGGAAAAAAGAAGGAAAATATGTGATTAAAATTTTAAAATATTTGATGTAAAAAGTATGAAAAAAAGTTCAGCATTATTTTAAAACTTTTTCATATTTTTGGCATTGCCAACTATGCTTTCATTTTTATAATTTTAGCATACATTTTTTATATTCTTAAAGTACAATGGAGATAAAATAACTAGAAAATGGAAAAATTACAATTTTATGAACTTTTAAAATTTTTGGCGTTGCCAACTATGCTTCCGTTTTTATAAATTTAGCACACATTTTTTTATATTTCAAAAGTCTAATGGAAATAAAATAACTAGAAAAAACAAAAACTTCAAATTTTATGAACATTTATAATTTTTGGCGTTGCCAAATATATTCCATATTACATTCTATCTTTCCATTTCACTAAATAAAATACAATTTTACCATATTCCTCTAATAATACTTAAAAATTTAAACAAAAGAGAAAAAGAAAACAATTTTGAAGATTTTTTAACTTATGGCGTTGCCAATTCTAATACTTTTCTAGGCATATCTTTTGAAAATACTTTCTCCACGCCGTTAAGATATTGTTATGAACTCAATTTTACTAGAAAGATAAATCTTATGGGATTTTTGTCTTTTGCGTTGCCAATTTTCTTTGTCAAACAGAGTTAAGATAACCAGAAAAAATTACAATTAGTACTTGTGGGGGAAATGGTCAAAATTTTAAAATATTTGATGTAAAAAGTATAAAAAAAAAGTTCAACATTATTTTAAGACTTTTTATATTTTTGGCATTGCCAACTATGCTTTCATTTTTATGAATTTAGCATACATTTTTTTATATTTCTAAAGTCTAATGGAAATAAAATAACTAGAAAATTGAAAATTTAAAATTTTATGAACTTTTAAAATGTTTAGCGTTGCCAATTATATTCCATATTACGTTCTAAAAAAATACAATTTTACCAAATTCCTCTAATAATACTTAAAAAGTTAAACAAAACAGAAAAAGGAAACAATTTTTAAGATGTTTTAACTTATGGCGTTGCCAATTGAAAGTCTTTTCTAGGCATGTCTTTTTGGTATAACTGTTGAATATTCTCTGCCCCCATGCCGTTAAGATATTGTTATGAACTCAATTTTACCAAAAATTTTAATCTTATGGTATTTTCGGCTTTCGCGTTACCAATTTTCCGTGTATTAAAAGTTTCTTTGTTAAACAGAGTTAAGATAACCAGAAAAAATTACAATTAGGATTGGTAGGGGAAATGGACCTAGTGGACTAAATAGCCATGATATCAACGATTCCAAAACAGGTTTCCTTACAGTCGAGCTTTACTAGGGAGCGAAGATATAGGCTATGAAGCTAATTGCTTTCTTTAAATGACCAAAAAGAATTTTTTTTTGTCGATAACTTGCATTTTTTTGGCCGATGACTTGCATTTTTTAGTCGATGACTTGCATTTTTTGATCGATGACTTGCATTTTTTGTTTGATGACTTGCACATTTTCTGGTTTTCTCTGTAAAGAGAAGAACATATCTTTCGCAGCTAACTTCACACACATAACCCAAGCTTTTAAAAACTTTATTTTCTTTAAGGCTAGCAAATTACGCTTTGTCGTTTAAAGTTTTAATTGTGTTTCCGATGCCCAAGTACGGGTTTTCCAAGACTATTGAAAAATTTTGGAATTTTAAAAGAAAATCTTTTTTTTGTTTTAAAGAAATTAAAAATTCCCGGAGAGTATCAAAAGGAAAAACAATTTTCAACATTTCCTGTAGTTACAAGAGACGGACAGACAGACAGACTAATGAAATCTAAACCATCATCATGAAAGAGTAAATGTGTCGCCATTAATGCCACAGATGGGGATTTTTTTCTTTTCTTTTCTTTTCGTTTTCTTTTTTTTTTTTTGCCTTTCTGCTGTGGTATGCACATTAAATGCCTGATTATACAGGTGGTGTTGGACTAGTTGCCTGGCTGGTTGGTTGGTATGGTTGGCGGCAATAACGGAAATCATATGGTGGTTATTGAGGCAAACGTGTGTTGTAAGAAGAAGCATCTGAAGAAAACACGTTTATGGAATGCTTAATGATGCAACACAAGACAAAAAAAAAAGTGCAGCAAGAAAAAAAAAAACAAAAACAGAATCGAGTACCATCACTGGCATGCCACCAGCAATATGGGGCTTAAATAAAAAGGATATTCTTGCTTACAACAAACAACATATGCATGCCAAACACTTTATTTTCGTTTTTTTTTTTCTTCTTCTTTAAGTATGTCTTCTTAGTGGCACGTCATGATTGTTATTTACCAATGTCTGCATATATGTGTGTGTGTGTGTTTGAGGTGTTGCCCCGTGTGGTGTTGCATTAAAATTGTGTGAAAATTATGCTCCAGGAATTTTAAAAAAATAAATTTGTTTCTCTTTTTTTTGTTTAAATTTTTATATTCAAAAGAAATCATGAATATTTTCTCGCTAAAGGTACACAACAACAACAACAACAACAACAACAACAACAACAACAACAAAAACAAAAACACAATAATTATAATGGAAAATGCCTTTATAAGGCATGAATGATGATCGTTATTTTCTTTTTGTTTAAAATTTTTAATGTCGTTGAGGAGAGGAGACAAGGGGGGAGTACTGTAATGAATATTTATGTTCGAATAAAATTACGTTTTGGTAGGTCAGGAAGCAATCTTCAGAAACGTTTTAGAAATTATTGTTCAAGGAAATGTTATGTGACATGAATTTACACAAAAAAAGGGGGAAAAATTCAAGAAAAAGTATTAGAATGTAAAAAAGTACCAAAATTTACTAAGGTACCAGAAATCAGAAACTTATCCAAATTCATCCCAAGTTAAAAAGTACCAGGATTCATAAAAGTACCAAAATTTAAGAGAGTACCAAAAATTATAAATGTATTCAAATTTGAAAAAGTACCAAAACGTTTAAAAAAACATCTGAATTTATAAAACTACCAAAATTTTAGAGAGTACCAGAAATTGAAAATGTATTCAAATTTAATTTTAATTTAATCAACAGTCTGGTTTTCGAGCTAAACACTCCTGCGAAACTGCGTTGAATATGGTTGTCGCTGATTGGAAAGATTTGATGGCAGATAAACAAGCAGTAGTAGCAGTTTTCTTAGATTTGAAGCGAGCATTTGAAACTGTGGATAGAAGTATATTGCTGATAAAATTGAAGCGAATCGGTATAAGAGGCCAAGAACTAAAATGGTTTGAAAACTACTTAAGTAATAGAAAACAACGCACGGCAATAGGAAATGTGATATCATCGCCACAGATGGTGGATATTGGTCTGCCACAAGGATCTGTTCTGGCACCATTACTTTTTTTGATTTATATTAACGATATACCGAAATGTTTAAGTAATTGTAAAATTGTTTTGTTTGCTGATGATGCTCTTTTATATATTAGTCATTTCAATCTCATTGATGCTGTAAATTATATTCAAGCTGATTTAAATGAATTATATGTATGGTTATGTAAAAATAAGCTAAAATTAAACTGTGATAAAACTAAGTATATGATATTTAATAGAAATTATGAAGAATGTAATAATATAAGGCTGAAAATTAAGGAGCATGAAATTGAAAGTGTTGATAGAATGAAATATTTAGGCATCATTATTGATAGAAAACTTAAATGGGACAATCATGTTGATTATGCTGAAAGTAACATCGCTAGGAAGATAGGGTTTATGTATCGATCATGTAAATATGTTAGCAAACGGCATAAATTAACTATTTATCGAACGATAATTGAACCTTATTTTGTTTATAGTCCTACAATTCTATTTTCACTTAATAATGCCCAAATGAATAGGTTTCAAATACAACAAAATAAAATTATGAGATTTATTCTGAATAAGGGGTATGATACTCCGGTTGCCGAAATGATTGAGAGTTTGGATTGGCTAAATGTAAAACAATTAATAACATACCACACATTGAAATTTATTAACAAATTAAGGTTAGGTCAATTACCAAGTTATTTATATGAAAGAATTCAGTATAACTTTGAGGTACATGATTATAATACTAGAAATAGGAATAATATGAGACTGCCGAGAATTAAGTCTGATCTTCAAAGGAAAAGTGTATTTTTTGAAGGGTTCAAAATGTTTAATGAGTTACCAGCTGAACTTAAGGAATGTCAGAGTGAAGATATTTTCAAAAGACTATTGAAAATACATTGTAAAACATTATTTATTTTAAATTGATAATTGTTTTTAGTTTTATTATATAATTAATTTATTATGTATAATGTATTATAAGGATAATTTTGTATCTAGGTCTAGGAGACCGTAATAAATAATAATAATAATAATAAAAAAGTACAAAAACGTTAAAAAAAGTACCTGAATTCATAAAGGTGCCAAAATTTAAGAGTGTACCAGAAATTGAAAAATGTATTTAAGTTTGAAAAAGTACCAAAACGTTTAAAAAAAACATCTGAATTTATAAAAGTACCAAAATTTGAGAGAGTACCAGAAATTGAAAATGTATTCAAATTTGAAAAAGTACCAAAACGTTAAAAAAAGTACCTGAATTCATAAAGGTACCAAAATTTAAGAGAGTACCAGAAATTGAAAATGTATTCAAATTTGAAAAAGTGCAAAAACGTAAAAAAGTACAAGAGTTCAAAATGGTACCCAAATTCAAAAATGGACCAAAATTTAAGAAAGAAAAAAATGCAAAAAGGTAGCAATATTAAAATAAGTACCAAAATGTTATAAAATATCAGAATTCATAAATGTATACAAATTTAAAAAAGTACAACAATCTAAAAAAGGTACGGATAACTAAAAAAGTACTATAATGCGAAAAATACCAGAACCAGAATTTAAAATAGTAACAGAAATTAAAAACGTATTCGAATATGAAAAAGTACTAAAATGTTAAAAAGTAGAAGTGTTCCAAAAGGTACCATAATTCAAAAATGGACCAAAAACTTAAGAAACAAAACCACAATGAAAAAAAGTACCAAAGAGAAAAAAATTAGAACTCACAAGTGTATACAAATTTAAAAGTCGCCGTAGTCTAGTCGGTAGTGTGTTGGCTTATTAGACGTAAAGCCATGGATCGAGCCCCAGGCCAGACATCAAAACAAAATACAAAAAGTATTTCTTCGGCTGCCTCTCCGCAGATTTCTGGCAAAAACTCTGAGAGTAAATCAAAATTGCTATAAAAAGTTTCTCAAAAATCTGTCGTTCGGAGTCGACTTTAAACTGTAGGTCCCGCCACTCATGTATAAAATTAACGCACACAACATTAGTGAAGTGAGAAGCTAGGACGTAATCCGGACTGAAAGGTTGTAATGACCAATTATGTATGTACGACAATCTAAAAAAAGGTACGGAAAACTGAAAAAAGTACCAAAATGCTAAAAAGTACCAGAAACAGAATTTAAAATAGTAACACTTATTAAAAACATATTCGAAAATGAAAAAGTACAAAAATTTTAAAAAGTACCAAAATCAGAATTTAAAATAGTAACGTATTCGAATAGGAAAAAGTGTTCCAAAAGGTATCATAATTGAAAAATTAACCAAAACTTATGAAAAACAAAACCACAATGCAAAAAAGTAATAAAATTAAAATAAGTACATACATACATACATAATTGGCCATTACAACCCTTCAGTCAGGATTACGGCCTAGCTTCTCACACCACTCATGTTGTGTGCGTTAATTTTATACGTGAGTGGCGGGACCTACAGTTTAACGTCGACTCCGAACGACAGAATTTTGAGAAACTTTTTCATGGCAGTTTATTTTACTCTAAGAGTTTTTGCCAGAAATCTGCTGAGAGGAAGTCGCCGAAGAAATATTTTTTTTTTCATATTTCATTTTTGATGCCTGACCTGGGATACGAACCCGGGCTTTACGAATAGTAAGCCAACACACTACCTACTACACCACGGCGACTTCAATTCAATTAAAATAAGTACCAAAGAAAAAAATTGAAATACACAAGTGTATACATATTTAAAATGTAAAAAGGTACGAAAATCTATGAAAATACCAATTTGCATAAAAGTACCAGAATGCAAAAGAGAACCAGAATTCAAAATATTACCAGAAATTAAAAATGTATTTAAATTAAAAAAATATATATAAAATTTCCAAAAAGAAAGAAGCAAAAATGTACCAGAATTCAAAACAATACAAAAATTTGAAAAGAGCAATAAAGCACAAAAAAATTTAAAAAGTACTAGAATACAAAAAAGTACCAAAATTGAAAAAAAAATACTAAAATTTAAGAAAAATTCTGAAGGACTCAAAAATACCAACATTTTGAAAAGGTACAAAAATGAAGGAAATATTAAAACCCATGAAAAAGTACTTTTCAAATAAGTACAGAAAATAACACGGGTACTACTTGTTTTTGTATGAACATAGTAAAAACAGGGGCCAAATTAATAAAAAATGGCGGATGTTTAACATTGAAAATGCTTTAAAAATTATTAAAAACACAAACCAAGCGTAAAATATTAACAAAACTTTCGAAAATTCCTTTTTTATCTTTCACGACGGCACGATTCTCCATACATCGTCGTCATTGCAACGCAAGTGATTAAATAAATTACTACCGCGTATAAGCGGCATCAGCCTCTTTGAACTAATAAGTTACTGTCATATTTACAGGACGTCAACCGCCGTGCCGTATATACATAGCAACCGTCCCGAAATAGTTAATAAAAATAATTGTTTACTTCTATTCGATCACTTCAATATTTCCAAAAGCCTGAGACGGGCCTATAGCGTTAATTGTATTTGAACACCCTCATTACAATAATTAAATATTTAATGTTTGCCTGAATATAATTTCTTACCCGCTTTATTTAAAGCATTTAACAACTTGCAATAGAACAACTCGAATGCCGCCTTGTGGTTGTATTGTGTTTGTGTCACTGCGTTTACTGTTTACTGTTTTATTTTTTTTTTTTTTTTGTTTTTATTAATTATGCACACACTCCGTTATAAAACAGCAAAAACTAAATTCATTCATAAAAAAAAAAACTTTGTTATTCAATTTCTCACATTTCCAATAATTTTAAACGATTTATTTAAAGATAAAAACGATCATAAAAATAAAAAATCAATAAAAAAAAAACGAAATCAAACAAGAAAAATAAGACAAGACACGATGAGTCATTGCTTAATAAACTTAATTTTAATGAAACATTACCGTTCATCTTCTCTCCTCTTGCGCTGTTTTTCTTATTTTGACTGGCACTTCTTCACTTTTTTTTCACTTAAGTACAGTTGTTTTTTCTTTTATTTCTTTCTTTTTTTATAAAATAATAAAAAATCTTTATCAATTTGTATTTATTTTTGTCTATATGAACTGTGACACAATTATTTAAAAAATTCTTTTTTAAAACAAATGATAAAAAACCACCAGAAACAATGAAACCCGAATTTACAACTGGTTTTGCTTAAAAAGCATACGAAAACTACACACTTTTATGCACGCAAATGCCGACAAACACTGCAATTACAATTGAATGGTACTGGTTCAGCTACAGCTTGCTCTCAAAGAATTTCTGTAAAAGAGAGTACAGCAGCAAAACAAAAAGAGCGATCATTATTTACTCAAACAGAGGGAGACAAAAGAGAGTGAGCTTCGTAGAGTTTCATTGAAATGCATTGCATACCTGTTTTATTGCGAACAAGTAGCCGAACAGGTTCTGAGTAGTCTTTTGTTTGTTTTTGTTTGTAATGACGTATGTACACCAGCAACCAACCAACATTCCATTTAATTGTGGTTTTTGTTTGTTTTTTTTTATTTTTTTTGCTTTGTTTTCGTTGAGTGCAAGTCAACCATAACTTAACAACTCAACTTGACTCTCTTTGTTTTTGCTCTACGTTTTTTTTTTAACTTGTATGTTCTTTTCAAACCTGTTGTTGTTGTTGGTTGTTATGTCTTTATCAAAACTAAATAACAAAATAATCAAATAATTACACCGGACAACAGGTTTTATTTTTCTTAAGCGCAATAGATGATAAATATTCAAGATAATTAAATCAAATCAAAATTTATAAATTAGCGTGTGGCAAGGCTAAAACTTATTTATTTAACGAATGAAATTTGAAAGAAAGGAAAGCTTTACAATGTACTTTCTGTTGAAAATAATTCTTCTGTTGCAGAAATTGTAGCAAAGAAACCGAATTTTTTTGATTTCCCTAACTGAGCCTATCTTAACAGCTTGTTATGAAGTATATGCACCCTTCCTCCATACAAAGGCACAATCTACGCCATAAATTAAAGCCGTCTAGGGTTGATTGAGTGCTAAAGCAACAAGTTTTCAATGCTGATGTCTTTAAAAGAAATTTTTCTGCAATGAAGCTCCACATTTCTCGTCTCGTGGTTACACCAGTCGCCTTAGTCTATCTTTAGTGAGAGCGCGTAGTACAATTCCTCGCTTAGACATTTCGAACATATTGCGAAATACGAATATTAATATTTTTTTGGCGCCTTCCTCTCAGCAGTCTTGGAACAAAAGCTCTGAGAAAAAAATGAAATTGCCAAGTAAAGTTTCTCATAAATTTGACGTTTAAACTGTAAGGTTAGGTTAGGTTAGAGGACGTGTACTTGTCAATTAAGACAAGTAGAGTACCCGAAGGTCGAATTGACCCATTGTACAACGTCCTAGTTTCCCACACCATTTATGTTGTGTGTGTTAATTTTATACATGAGTGGTGGGACCTACAGCTTAAAATCGACTCCGAACGAAAAAAATTTTTTTTGAGAAACTTTTTCATGGCAATTTTTATTTACTCTCAGAGTTTTTGCCAGAACTCTGCTGAGAGGAAGTCGCCGAAGAAATACTTTTTGAATTTTGTCTTGATGTCTGGCTTGGGCCTCGAACCCTGGCTTTACGTCTAATAAGCCAACACACTACCTACTAGAATACGGCGACTTTAAAAACTGTAAGTCCCACCACTTATGGATAAAATTAACATACACAACATGGGTGATGGTGTTAGAAGCTAGGCTGTAAACCCGATCAAAAGACTGGAATGATCAATTAAGTAAGAATACCATGCCGGCCTAATCGTTTAATACTGTTTTTTGTAATGCTCCCGAGTTTTTTTTTTTGGCAAGCCCTTATTGACTATGAAAATGTAGATCCACTCCAAAACACACCAGAACAGGTAGGAACAGCTAAAACAGTGGGTTTATCGAGGCGAATAGACGCCAAAGAAGAATGTTTCAATGGCACGCAGGCAATAATACGTGCACTGGCTGGCTGTCTTTGAAATGGCAAAGCAATCAAAGCCGAAATAAAGAAGATTTGGTCATGAAACCCGACCTTTTGCATAAGGACAGCTCAATGGCGCATATATGAGCCACTTTTCTTGGCAAGAATCCATAATAAGGCTCAAAAAGCTTCGTAATTCTCTGAGTTCAACTGCTCTTCCCTTAATTGACGTAAAGCGATTGATTTCCAACAATGAAATCTGCCAAAAGAGAATTTAATCTCAAATTTTTGGAAGAGAAAAGAGAAAAAATTGGAGAAACGTTGTAGAAGGTGTACACAGCTTCAAGGAGACTTTAGCCTCTTTTTAAACAAATAAGTACCCATGTTTAAGTCAAAACGTCACGATCTTACTGGCTCACTGCCACTTTATAGCATCTGTGCAAGGTTACACCCCCCCCTAAATAGAAGAATGCCCCACTATTTTATTTGTAAAGTTCATCATTTAGTTGTTGTATGTTGTTGTTACTGCTGCTGTTATACTAATTGAAGAAGTTATTTTTAGTTTTACTAGTTTGCCTGTGTAAATATAGACACCAGAGAGGCAAAGGCAATACACAACAAAACAAAGCAAAAATAATAAAAAACAAAAAAAAAATGCGGCTAAAATCCAGTTACAAAGGCCAAGAAGACATGTGAGCAGAGTTAAATTTTATATTTCTTCTTCATTTTTTTTTATTTTTTATTATAAATTTTTATTTTTAGTAATTCATGTTGTTGTAACATATGTACATATGTACGTAGTATGTGTGAGAAAAAAAAAAGAAAAAATAATGGCAATTAAAGTTGAATGAATTCAAGTCAATAAACTTCAAATGGTAATGAGTTCCGAAAAAAAGAAACAAAATTAAGGAAGAGGTTGAAGAAAATTTAGAAATAATAGAACTTGAAAAACTAGAAAAACAATTTAAAAGGAAAATGAATTAAAAATAAGCTTCACATTTGCAGCACAATTAAAATATTTTGCTTCAGAAGGAAGAGAAGAGAAATTCAGAAAATTTAAAAAGTACGATATGTATTTCGAAAAAGTACCAAACGTTAAAAAGTACCAGGAGTCGTGAAAGTACCAAAATTTAAAATAGGAAGTATTCAAATTTGAAAAAGTACCAAAACGTTTAAAAAAAACAGCTGAATTCACAAAAGTACCAAAATTTTAGAGAGTACCAAAAATTAAAAATGTATTCAAATTTGAAAAAGTACCAAAACGTTTAAAAAAAAAAGATGAATTCACAAAAGTACCAAAATTTAAGAGAGTACCAAAAATTTTAAATGTATTCAAATTTAAAAAAAGTACAAAAACGTAAAAATGTACCAGAAGACATAAAGGTACCAAAAGTTAAGAGAGTACCTGAAATTGAAAATTTATTCAAATTTAAAAAAGTACAAAAATGTAAAGAAGTACCAGAGTTCCAAAAGGTACGGTAATTCTAAAATGGATATTTAAGAAGAAAAAAAACTACAATGCAAAATAGTACCCAAATTAAAATAATACCAAAATGTTAAAAAAAAAGTACCAGAAACATTTAAAATAGTAACCTATTCGGATACGAAAAAGGACAAAAATGTAAAGAAGTACCAGAGTTCAAAAAGGTGCTGTAATTCTAAAATAGACCAAAATTTAAGAAGAAAAAACAATGCAAAAAGGTACAAAAATTAAAATAAGTACCAAAATGTTATAAAAATCCGATTTCACAAGTGTATACAAATTTAAAAAAGTACGGCAATTTAAAAATGGTACAAAAATCTAAAAAAGTACCAAAATACTAAAAAGTACCAAAAACAGAATTTAGAATAGAAACTATTCAACAATTAAAGTTGAATGAATTCAAGTCAATAAACTTCAAATGGTAATGAGTTCCGAAAAAAAAATAAAAAAATTAAGGAAGAGGTTTAAGAAAATTTAAAAATAATAGAACTTGAAAAACTAGAAAAACAATTTAAAAGGAAAATGAATTAAAAATAGGCTTCACATTTGCAGCAATTAAAATATTTTGCTTCAGAAGGAAGATAAGCTCTACCAACTACAAACGAGACTTGATTAGACCACGAGTCCAGTGAGTGAGTGATAAATGGCAAGTTTTAGCAGCATAATAACTTTAAGAAGCGTGCATCATTATTAATGATTAGGTATTTTACGTATTTCTTAATGAGATTTTAAAATTTTCCTCTGATTAGAATACATATATGAATTTTTGAAAAAGATTCCATTATTATTTTCCAAAATTCTTATAATGTTTAGATTATTTTCTTAGTACATTTTTTTATTTATTATTATTTTTTAATTTTTAATATTTATTATTTTTTTTTATATATTTCTATGATTTGTTTTTATAATTTATTTATTTTTAAAATATTTTAATATTTATTATTATTATTTGTTGAAATTTATTTATACTTATTTTAATATCTTTTATAAGTTTACTATTAATTTTATTATTTATTTTTATTTGTCTTACAATTGTAAATATTTTTTGATAATTTATGTGTCTTTATTTTAATTTATTTATATTTATTTGTTATGTTTATTTTTATTTTCTCATTCATTTTTAATTTGTCTTACAATTGTAATTATTTTTGAATAATTTATGTGTCTTTATTTTAATTTATTTAAATTTATTTATACTTATTTGTTACGTTTATTTTTATTTTCTCATTCATTTTTAATTTGTCTTACAATTGCAATTATTTTTTGATAATGAAAAAGTCCTTATTTTAAATTTTTGTCAACATTTTTATTTTATTTGTTTAATTTCATAGGTTTAGGAGTATTATTGATTATTATATTATTATATATTAATATCTTTTATTTTATTTCTATTATTTAGTATTATTTTTTTCTTTGGTTTTTTATCTTTTTTTTTAATATTTCTACGATTTGTTTTTATTATTTATTATAAATAATTTAATTTATTAAAATTTATTTATTGTTATTTATATTAGGTATATTTTTATTTTTAATATTATAGGTATTGTTATAATTTTCTTTATTTTATTTTTAATTTTTCATTCTATTCTTAATACGTTCACGCCGGCGCTTAAATTCATTGTTGTCGCCTAATGGCGACTGCTCTGAATGTTTTTCGCTCTATAGGACTGTTTTGTAACAATACAACGGTATCATTTAAAGTTTTGTGCATTTTTTTCCTGAATTCGTCTAATCCTCTTTAAATCTTTTGAATTTTTTCAGTGAAAATAGAACAGTTATTAATTATAATTGTTATTAAAAATAAATGCTTTTAAGGGAACGTAACTCTCAGGTATTTTTTTTTATCGGCAGTCTAACTGCTAATGATCTAAATATTTGGTATTACGTGTGTTCTAATAGCATGATCAAGTGCGGGCTACCGGTGGTACACGCCGTCCGATGAGAATGTCTAGTGCGGGTTTCGATGGTACTTGCCGGCTTGAGAACGCGTTAAAAAAATTGTTTAATACATTTTTTAATATTTCTACGATTTGTTTTTGGTATTTATATTAACTAATTTATTATATTTTTATATATTACTTATTTATTGTTATTTAAATTATTTATTTATTGTTATTTAAATTATTTATTTATTGTTATATACATTATTTATTTATTTATTTTTAATTAATTTTATTGTTGTAATTTTTTGTTTATTTAAATTTTTCGTAATTCTATTTTATTTATTTATTTTTTAAAATAATTTTTATAATTTTAATTTTAACTTTAAGTTCTACTTTTGTTATTATTTTATGTAGGTAGTATTTGTTGTTTTTTTTATTGAATATTTTAGTTTTATTTATTATTTATTTTGTTATTATTACAGTTCTTTATATATTTTAATTACTTTATAAAGAAAAAGGATCAAATTTGTATTGATTACGTTTTTTTAATTAATTAATATTGTTTTATACATTTTTTTTTTCAATACAGTAGGATCTTGATTATCGATTATCCGGGATGGAAGAAAAATTTTTTGCATCGACTTAATTTTATTTTGGACCGACTTAAATTTTTCTGCATCGTTTAACCCTGATTACCTCTATTATCCGTGATTATAAGCAAAAATTTTTTTTCTATTATTTTGGACAAACAAGCGAAAAGGGGGAATTCCCTCTTTAGTATACGATGAGTCAGAAGCATACGTGTAAACCTGTTTAGTTTAATTTAGAAATTTGAGAAGTGCGGTTCTTTTATATTTTTGAAACATGTATGTAGATAAAATCCTTGAATTATTTAGTTTTTATATAAATATATACATATTCATTTATTAATTAATAAAAATATCTATTAAAAAACTAGTCAAAAATTGTACTCAATTAACCGGGAAAATCGATTATCCGGAATGCTTCCGGTCCCGACCATCACGGATAATCGAGATTCCACTATATTTATTTATTGTTTTTTACATTATTTATTTATTTTTAATTCATTTTAGTGTTGTAATTTTTGTTCTTTATTTAAATTTATCGTAATTCTATTTTACTTATTTATTTTCAAAAATCATTTTTATAATTTTAACCGTTTGACTGCTTAGCTATTCTGGTGCGAGCGTTTGAAAACTGTTCGAAAACTACAATTATTATAATAAAAAATCTACAAAATTCTAATAACCTATATATAAAGAGCAGATCCTATATCTCGTCTTTTAATTTTATTTTTTGCTTTTTGACTAAATTTCTACACTGAAATTCGCAGCGCTAATGCGATTTTCGTAACAAATGAACGCAGTGCTTTTGCGCCGCGTAGCAGTCAAACGGTTAATTTTAACTTTAAATTCTCCTTTTTTATGTTTATTTTTTATTTTTGTTACTATTTTATATATTTGTTGTTCTTTTTTTTTATTGAATATTAAGTTTTATTCATTATTTCTTTTGTTATTATTCTAGTTTTTTTTTTTATTTATTTGATAAATAAAATGTAATAAATTTGTATTGATTTAGTTTTTTAATTAATTAATATTATTTTAAATATTTTTTGTTCTTTCAATATTAACTTTATTTGCTATTTATTTTTTTATTTGTTATTTTAGTTTTTTTTATTTATATTAATTACTTTAAGATAAACAATAAATTTATATTTTTTATAATTATTTTATATATTTTTTGTTTTTTGAATAATAGTTTTATTTTTTTTTTTAAATTTATTTATTTTGGGCTTTATATTTATTATTTATGTTATTATTTATTTCTCGTTTTTATTTATTTTAATAATTTTGTTTTTAATTATTTTAGTTAATTAATATTATTTTATGTTTTTTATTTTTGGAGTATTAGTTTTATTTATTCTATTATTTATTTATTATAGTTCTTTTTATTATAATGTAATAAATAAAAAACAATAAATTTGTAATTATTTATTACGTATTTTTATTTATTTTAATTAATTAATATTATTTTATCTGTTTTTTTGAATATTAATTTTATTTATTCTATTATTTATTTATTCTATCTTTAATTATTTATTTTAATTGCTTTATAAACAAAAACAATAAATTTGTATTTATTACGTTATTAATAATAATATTATTTTATCTGTTATTTTTTTGTTTTTTGAATATTAGTTTTATTTATTCTATTATTTAATTATTCTATTTTTTCCTTATTTATTTTAATTGCTTTTTAAATAAAAAACAATAAATTTGAAATTTAGTTTTTTCTTTATTTAATTATTAATTAATAAAAACCTTAGAAAATACTTTTTTATATTTTGATGTTTGCAAAACTGCAATATAATTCATGGAATTATTTAGAATTAATTTCTAACCTCAATTTATTAGAAATAACTTCTTATTTTTCATAGCAAAAATTTACCGCTTATTTTAGAGTTCAGTTTAATGTGGAAAAATAAAAAATCCAAGAATATTTTGCTTTAAAAAATATTCCTTAGCATGGAAAAAATTTCCCAATTCTTAAAAAAGCCGTTATTGCAAAAAAGACAATTTGATTTCATATAAAAAAACGTCTACTCTTAGTTTAGTGTGGAAAACTAACAAATTCTACAAAAAGTTTCCTCCGAATATTAAGATTTTTACATAGAAAATAAAAAAAATCATTTAAAAACCGTTAATATTTTTTTCCAAAACATTTTTTTTGTTGTCCAGTGTAAAATAACGTTTAGTACCCTCTGTTAAAATGGCTACAAAAATAATGAATTTGATAACGCTAGTTACAATTGTTTAGCCGAATTATTCTTCAGTTAAATGAATAAAAAAAAATTAGTCATGTTTTGTTAATAAAAAATTATAAAAACCTGGGTCACGCACCTTTTATTTGGAATTTTTTGCTTTAAATTCCGTAATTTTTTACAGAATATATCCACAGTAGCAGCGGCAGCAGCAGCACGTGAATATTTTAATAGAAAACAACAAAAAAAAGCTTGATTTACTGTTTTTTTCATCTACCGTAATTTTTGATTTCGTCACACACTAAAATTTGTAGTAAAAATTTTCTTTTTTCTTTCAATTTATTTGTAATTTGTAATATTTTCTTTAATAAAATTCGTTTTAAACAAATTCAAGTACAAGAAAAACATAAAAACACTTAAAAACTTTACAATAAAAGACGTTTAATTTCCAAAAAAAAATTTTTTTTCACTTTACTTTACAAATGGAAGAAGAAAAAATTCTTTCATTTTATTTTACACTTTTTTGTTTTTGTAACTTCTCTTCAAAACTACTACGACCCGCTTTCTTAAATATCAACGTTCTTAACACGTTCGTTATCGTTAAACAACTGAACGTTGGTTGTTTGAGCGTTAAAACTCAAACCCAAAACCGAAACAAATGAAAAATATATTCGAACAATAACAACAGCAACACACGACGTCTTACTCCACAACGAGTTGGAATGTCTCAACTGCTGAGTTTCTATTTAAAAACACTTACAACACGACAAGAGAAACAAAACAAAAAAAAACGTCGTATTTGAATTTTTCTTTCATACAAAACGCGCCAACACAATGCAATACTACTACGCACTCACATACAAGTAAAACGCACAAATAAATACTCTGACACCGCTAAACACACAAGAGACTGTGTTATGTTGCTAGCTTTAGTTGCTCTTTTTATTTTCTTTGGTTTGATTTGAAAATAAGGACAACAAACACCACCACTCCCGTTTAAGTTCGATACTTTGTTTTTAGCCGTTTTTTCTATTATGTTTTGTTCACTTGTTTCTTATGTTTTTAGCCTGGCTACCGTTAAACGTTTAAACAGAAGTTGTTAACGCTTTGATGTTTAAATGAGTACTGAATTATGGAAAACGCTCGTACTTATTGGACTCATTTTTACACACACTGTCACTCTTTTTCCAATTAAGTTCTCAGTACTCAGTAACTGTTTAGCAATTTCTGTTGAATTTTTTAATGTTTACAACAGCCAGCAACATTATAAACGTTGCCAAATTAAACCATGAGGGACATGTTGCTAAGCTGGAATTTTATAAAATATTTAAAATTTGAAAACAAAAAAAGGAGAACAAAATTGTTTATTATTAAAAATGATCGAAAACAAAACAAAAACTATTGATATCGGTGAAAAATAAATACAAGATATTTATAAATAATACTAAAAAGACTAAAGAAAGTATGAAAATGTTTAACAATTAAGAACACAAAATAATCGATGGCAAATAAATAACTGATCGATAACAAACAAAACGAGTTATCATCAACAGTAGTTAACAAAATATATTCCAGACTTTCTGAACAATATTAAAATGAACTGAAAATTTATACATGAACTGAAAAATTATACATATGAAGTTATCGATAACAAATAAAACAGTTATCGATAACAATAAATATTAGAATTTGTCAACAATTTTAAACTGAACTGAAGTCTTAAATTTGTAATAACAACACATAATTATCGATAACAAATATTAAACATGTTGATAACAAGTAAAAAAGTTGTCAATAACCATATACATATATGTATACCAGAAACTGATCATAAAATTTAATGTATGAAATTAGCGATAAAAATAAAAAAGTTATCGATAACAAAGAAAAAAGATGTTGGCAACAGAAAAATTATATGCCAGAATTTAAGAATAACATTAAAGCTAACGAATGTGCTATAACCTTAAGTAATAGAGCACATAAAATTATCGATATCAAAATAAGAAAAGTTATCGATAACAGCAAAAAATATATTCACAAATTTATCAACTTAAGTATGAAAATTTGTAATTAAAATGCTTACAAAAATATCGATAACAAAAATAAAAAAGAGATCGATAGCAGTAAAACAATATATAACAATATTTAACAGTAATATGGAAGGGAAAAATAAAAATTTATCACCTTATGTATGAACATTTGTATTAAAATACTCACAAAATTATCGATAACAAAAATAAAAAGTAATCGATAACAGTAAAACAATATATGCATAACAATATTTATCAGTAATATGGAAGGGAAAAGTAAAAATCATTACTAAAACACAAAATCAAAAAAGTTATCGATGTATAATTCACAAGCTATCGATAACAAAATTATATAATGATGTATATATATATACATACATTCATATGTATATGTACGGGTATATGCAAGCCTGTTAATGCTATTTTCTTTTCGTAAGTCAAGGGACATAGGTAAAGATTTCCGCTTTTAATTATCGAAAATCTGTTTAACATTCAATGTTGACCCACAAACAATTCTGCTTTGTTTTGCTTAAATTATAAAAGAATTCTGATTTATTAATATTGTTTTTAAGATTTTTATTTTCATTTCCTTTTCAACAATTTCTTTTAATTATTCTTAGAACTCATACTGTTCTCTCTCTATTTTGCGTTGACTTTTCCTTGCCACAATATTTTTCATATTTTTATGTCTTCTTTTTATGGCAGCAATCTCTTGTTATCGTCAAAGACTTTTGACAACAGGTGTCCGATATGTTTATTATTATTTATCATTGCTGTGTGGTTGTTGTTGTTTATGTTTTTATTTTCTCTGAAGACCACAAAAACAACATTAAAATTTTTTTATATTTTTTCTCCATATTTCCTGTTCTCCATAAAATAGCAACAACATCAATGGAAAAGACATATGACAACAAGAAAGAAAAAAAAAATGTTGCATGAGCTGTTTTAACGTATGATTTCTGTGAAATATTACAAGATTTCCGGCGAAATACAAGAAGCAACCGAAATGAGAGAATGGTATGTGAGTGCAGTCGTTTTGTGTTGGAGTGAAAACGAAAGGCAACATGTTTGTTAACGAAATGCCAATTGGATTATGGTGACTAAATCAGTGCATCAAACATATATCAAGGGAAACATGTTTATAAGGCTTTAACAGTGTTGAATGTAGAGAAACATGTTGGCTCATCAACATGTTTACTTAAA
The DNA here is from genome assembly GCA_932273835.1 of Sarcophaga variegata. Lineage (NCBI taxonomy): Eukaryota > Metazoa > Arthropoda > Insecta > Diptera > Sarcophagidae > Sarcophaga > Sarcophaga variegata. The sequence goes on from OW026358.1 coordinate 9,160,270, forward strand.
ACGTATGTCCGAGAGATGAAATAAAGTGTTTTGCTTGAAGTATGGATGCTTAATAACCGGAAATCTGGCAACATGTTGACAATGGTTTAAGAATTTATGGGGAATGTTTAGACTCATAAACAGAGATGGAAAATATGATATGCTAGTAACTTCTCCGGGCTTCTGGTCACAGAAATGGTTGAGTTGTCGTTTAGTTGAGTTGCGTATGAACTTGTCAAGCCGATACGCTCCTGCATATCTACCGGCAAAGCTACCTATTGTACCTAGACAGATTTTGTTTCATTTCCAGACAAACCTTGATCTTAATTACAGATTTTGTGATCGATACGTACAAATTAATTTAAATTGTACGAGTTTTTTATTTGAACTCAGTGCTGCAATAGCCAACCTAAGCCTATATTGTAGATACTTCCGCCTTGGAGACACTAAAGTAGCCTGGATTGAGTTAAGCCCTTCCATCAACTTTGACAAAAGGTTCCATCACTTACAGTTCTATTCAGTTTCAAACCATGAATTAAAAGTTGCTAAAATGCATTGAAACACTTTTCCAAGCCTAGCTTTCTATAAAGGATGTTCGGAACATATTACGATTTCACGCCGTAAATACTTTCGATAAGTTCGAAATTGCTTCAAGATCTTTAAGTGTTTTATATTTGATCCAAGCCACTGTACAGCCATCCAGTGGCTTAGTTCTAGGCGCTTAGCCTTCCTTAGCGGAATGACAAATTCTGTTTACATGCTCTCATCACGATTGAATTTATGTTTTAAAAAATTTAATTGTTGTTGCCACCAACCAAACTAGTTAAATTCTTATTTTCCAGCTCTGAATCTGAGAGAAATAAATGTTGAGATACATGTGTGTTGTTTTCTAAATAAAATTAAGGCCATAATGTTAACAGAAACATGTTCAATTATGAATTGCTAAGCAACTTTACTGCTAAGCAGCAATAATGTGTTCGTTTAATTTATTGTGTAGCAACATTGTTGCTTTAATCAGATTATTTCATAAACATTACTGTCTATCAACATTGTTTATGTGTATTTTTTTTAAGAGCTGGCTACAGATAATTTCCAATAATTATTAAATCTGGGGACATTTTTTAATAAATAATTCGTTTCCCAACCTACTTTTCAAAGACTCTTAATTTCGAGCCTCAAGAGAGGATTTCAATTCAACTAAGCATCAATTGGGGTAGCCCAGCCGGTATAGTGGCCTTGATGTTTATTGCAAACACGCCACCATTTGGGGGTGCATCTTTACATGACAATCATTTTAACTCCAAAAAAATTTGAAATCCAATAGTAGGACTTGAGTCCTGACCTGCAAATGGAGAATCTCAAGAAAAACGCTTTCACAATTAGGTTAGGTTAGGTTAGAGGACGTGTACTTGTCAATTAAAACAAGTACAGTACCCGGAGGACGAATTGAGCCATTGTACAACGTCCTAGTTTCTCACACCACTTATGTTGTGTGTTAATTTTATACATGAGTGGTGGGACCTACAGTTTTAAAGTCGACTCCGAACAACAGATTTTTGAGAAACTTTTTCATGGCAATTTTTACTTCCTCTCAGAGTTTTTGCCAGAAATCTGCTGAGAGGGAGTCGCCGAAGAAATAATTTTTGTATTTTGTCTTGATGTCTGGTTTGAGGCTCGAACCCTGGTTTTACGGTCTAATAAGCCAAAACACTACCTACTAGACTTCAAATCTTCACAATTTAGGCTCTCATAATAAAAATTCCCCATAAAATTCTGTCTATGAAAAAGAGTGAGAGGAAAAAGGATTGCTGCTAGTAAGAAACATTTGAACCGCATTTCGTTTTTTTCGAGATATCCGATCAGATTGGGAGTTACTATCCTCAATCAATTCCTGTATAGCCTAATGCACTATAACTACCTAGTAAAAGTTTACATTGCCCTAACACCGTTAGGAATGTGAAAAATCTTTGCCCCTCTTCATCTTTTAGGAGGTTCATAGCTGATAAAAAATTTCGTTGGAAAATCGCGATTGAAATTGTCACTGAACTATGCCGCAGAAGAAAATTGTCGTGGGTAGGACAGAAAGGGGGAAAAAAGGATTGAATGGATGTCCACAATGGGACACACAATTTAAAGAATTCCTCCGATAGTGAGATGATTGTGCCATACCCGAACAATTCATCAGCAGTGCAGACTACTTTTGCATCTCACGCTACTCACATAGTGTGAATGTCGCATCGTAGGGAGCGTGCTAGAGATCATTTTGTAAGAATCTAGCGGTCATCTGATTATCAGAGAATATTGTCTTTGTCTGGAAGAGGCTACAATATCGAGTGAGTCTTACCTGCCAACTATGAAAAGATGAACACATTTCCCTGCCACGTTTTTTCTCGTTTCTTTTGATACTAGACAAGGCATGTCGAATATTAAGTGCGATAATGATCGTAGATGTTAATCTCGGCTGGCAATTGCTTAATCGGTTCGTCAGTAGAATCATTTGATGGGAAATTGGTCTTTAAGTTGGGAATATTTCTGACTGTGCTGAAACCCCTCACCGCTTAATGGCTCGTCTTTTCAAGGACTTCTTGTCTAGAACATAATAGGATGACTCAACGACAGCAGGCATTACAACCCTTCAGTCAGGATTACAGCCTAGCGTCTCACACCACTCATGCTGAGTGCGTTAATTTTCTACGTGAGTTGCAGGACCTACAGTTTAACTTCGACTCCGAACGACAGATTTTTGAGAAACTTCATGGCAATTTTTATTTACTCTCAGAGTTTTTGCCAGAAATCTGCTGAGAGGAAGTCGCCGAAGAAATATTTTTTGATAATTCGTCTTGATGTCTGGCCTGGGGCACGAACCCTGGTTTTACGGTCTAATAAGCCAAAACACTACCTACTAGACTACGGCGAATTTAATATTTCTGACTGAGCCGAAACCCCTCAAAGCTTAATGGCCTTCTCGCCTTGTCTAGAACATAATGCGAAGACTGCGACAACAGCAGGCTTTAGATGTCTTCAAACGTTTATTATTCTTACTTATCTCTCTAACTGCGCAAGAGACCATTGGTCCTCAACAATAACCATGTGAAAGTTCCGGATTTGGGGCAACAAAAACTGGCCAACTGGTCTAGTTAGTAATGATGCATAGAAGTTGTAGATGACGTCAAGCTATTCTAAATTGTTGCGTTTCATGTATGGTCGCGTTTTTCTTCACCTTGTAATACAGTTGAGTCCTCTATTTTCACCACGTATTTGTCTTTAATTCCCTCAATTTTAGTTTTTCCCCGAAAACATATTTAAGCGGGTATTTGTCTAGGATTTAAGCAGAAAAAATATGTTAAAATGTGAGAGGAAATCTACTCCCCCCCCCCTATTATGGTAAAATTGTAAACTCATTTAACCCAAAAAGGTCAAGGGTGAGTATGTTTTCTATGTGGTGCTGCTGCTGCTGCTGCTATTGTTGTACCGTTACGCCCTGTCAATTTAAATTTTAAACGCCCTGTCTGTCAGTGATAGCTGACCAGTAGAGAGCAGCAATCAGCCAATTTGACTTGATTTGTTTTGATTTTAGCAGTGGATGGTAACGGTTTGGAAATCACTTGACAAGAGACGCAAAAGGAGGGGGAAATTTCAAGGGAAAGAGTAGCAGAAGAAAAGGAAAATTGAAAAAAACAAAATCCGTCGCTGGTTAATTAAAGCGATAATCCATTAATGAATTGATGAAATATTCAAAATCAATCTCACGAATCTTAAATTTCTTGTAGCAAATGAAGCTGATTATACAAAAAAATAAAAAAAAATAAAAAAAAACATTTTTTAGAGTTGACAACTTAAAACTTGACATCCACTTCCCTGGTACTGTGGGGAATTTCATTCAGGATTGACAATGTGGCATACGTATCCGTTAGCGGGCACGGGCAACTTAATAGTACAACTCAACTTGAATATTTCTTTCAGGAATAGCATCACTCTGCCGTAGAGCAGTGATACCCTAAAATATTGCAAAACATCTTCGATCACAAGCTCTATCGCACTAAACTCGCAGGGTAGGTAGGCGGCGTGTGGTATATTCTTCCAAGGAAATATGAAGCCGAGGACTAAACTAATTAGCAGGCACATCATGATCCATTACTAACTATTCGGCTGCAGTCTGGTCTCTCCAGAGGATGTGTGAGTGAGGCACGAGGATATTAGGGCTTCATTAGTAAAGCTACTCCACATACTATTCTCCCCGGCATTCTAAAATATTGCGAGACATCTTCGATCACAAGCTCTACTGCTTACTCCCGATGGCAAGAGGCACATGCGACCAAAGAAACGTAAAATCAAGGTATAAATTCCTAACGATATTAACAGACACATCATATGCTATTGGCAGATCCATCATTAACTATCCGGCTGCAGTCTGAACCTCCGCGGTATGCGATAAGGCCTCCAAATAAATCTGAATATTGCCAAGCGGAACTGGATGAGTAAGACAACTGAGAACGATCATCTACACGCGGATATTAGTCCTTCGTTAGTAAAGCTACTCCACATATTATTCTCCTCGGCATCCTAAAATATTGCGAGACATCTTCGATCACAAGCTCTACTGCTTACTGCCGATGGCGAGAGGTACATGCGACCAAGGAAGCGTAAAATCAAGGAATAAATTACCAACGATATTAACAGACACATCATATGCTACTGGCAGATCCATCATTAACTATCCGGCTGCAGTCTGAACCTCTGCTGTATGTGATAAGGCCTCCAAATAAACCCGAATATTGCCAACCGGAACTGGATGAGTAAGACAACTGAGAACGATCATATACACGAGGAAATCAGGGTTTTGTTTAGTATAGCTGCGCCCAAATACCGCTCTCTGAACAATAATTACCAGCCATCAACCTCAACTGCGACCAGTTATAGTATGAGCTCCTTAGGGGGCTTAGCAGCGGGATTCGAATCTAAAGAGTTTGGCATTGAAATTGATTACCAACACCGTGGTAGGTTAGGTTAGAGGACGTGTACTTGTCAATTAAGACAAGTACAGTACCCGGAGGTCGAATTGACCCATTGTACAACGTCCTAGTTTCTCACACCACTTATGTTGTGCGCGTTAATTTTTTTATACATGAGTGGCGGGACCTACAGTTTAAAGTCGACTCCGAACAACAGATTTTTGAGAAACTTTTTCATGGCCATTTTATTTGCTGTCAGAGTTTTTGCCAGAAATCTGCTGAGAGGAAGTCGCCGCAGAAATACTTTTTGTATTTTGTCTTGATGTCTGGCCTGGGGCTCGAACCCAGGCTTTACGTCTAATAAGCCAACACACTACCTACTAAACTACGGCGACTTCAACTGGATGAGTAAGACAACTGGCAACGATCATCTACACGAGGAAAACAGGGTTTTATTGGTAAAGCTACGCCCACATGCTACTCTCTGAACAATTTTTAGTGGCGTGCCACCAACCTCAACTGCGATCAGTTGTAGTACGAGCTCCTGCAGGGGCTTAGAAGCGCAATTTTGCTCCTGATAACGGGTTTCGAATCAAAAGAGTTTGGCATCGAAATTGATTACCAACACCGGGGTGTCTTTGTTGCTAAACATGTGGTGAAGAAAAGATATGACTCCACAAACCATGTCCCTAATCGTCTAGGAGAGCTTTTAAATGAGTGCGAGCCCTGGATCGTAGGGCTTGTGGATTCTGATAGGATTCTGATAAGGAAAAACGTATGTAAAGTTTGCATATTTTTGTATTCCACTATGCTTGACCTTTTTTGGTGGTCCTCTTGTAGGGAATAGAAAACACTTCTCAGTGTTTATATACTTTTATCTCCCACTGTACTTGTTACTATGTACTTACTTACAACATAATGTGATGAATGAATTATTTTTTCTTCTTCTTCTTTTATTTACTGCTACAACTGCTGCTGGTAGAGTCGTTTAATTAAATTAAAAACCATTTAACCCTTGGTTTAACCCCGAAAATGTACCCTTTTTTGTACAAAACTTTTTAAAGGTAGTTAGAGTTGATAACTCCACCACCAACAACAACAACAACAACAACAACAACAACAACAACAAATGTTTTTTTAAACTACAACAAACTATTAAATTTTACAACAACATTACAGTTATAAAATAATTTACAACAACAAACGGGTCATAAGGAAATTATAAAAGAATAGAATTGAGACGCACTTTACACACACACACTGTAAAGAGATTTTAAAACGAGACAGAGAGAGAGAGAGAGAGAGAGAGAGAGAGAGAGCAACAGAGTGAAAAAGATATGAAGAGCAGTGGTGTCCAAAAACTAAAACTGTGTCCGCGTAAGAGAGCGATTTAAAAAACTGCATTGTGAGGTTAGGGTCATATCCCCTATGATAGGGGATATGAAGCTATGAAGCTTCATTTATATTTCAAAAAAGAAAACACGTTGGACCGATTTTAAAAAGGTTAAGTTAGCTACCAGAAGTGCAGCTCTTGCGCTGACCAACTTCTTTTCCCTGGTTTGGGGGAACTGCGTTCATCTGTGGCGTGACAACGGGTCGCTATGCGTGCTCAAGTGAGCTTTTGGCTTTCAAAGCTACCACTCTAACCTAACCTAGCCTAACTACCACGAGTGAGACAGCCGCGTAGATTCAATGCTATTATGGCCATGAAGTAATGACGTGAGATGGCCGAGCAGTTTTGGATTCCCTAATCGGTATCATTAGAATGGAAGTCACCGTAGTCTAGCAGTTAGTGTGTTGGCTTTTTAGACGTAACACCACGGTTCAAACCGTGGCTTCGGCGACTTCCTCTCAGCAGATTTCTGGCAAAAACTCTGAGAGTAAATAAAATTGCCATGAAGTTTCTCAAAAATCTGTCGTTCGAAGTCGACCTTAAACTGTAGGTCCCGCCACTCATGTATAAAATTAACACGCACAACATGTGTGGTGTGAGAAACTAGGTCGGAATCCTAACTGAAGGGTTGTAATGACCAATTATGTTCGAATGTATGTAATCGTGACGCGGTAAGATTTGGGAAGCGGAAAGATTTCGTAAGATTAAGTCAGACGGCGAAAAGCCACCTTATTTTTAGGTCCAGAAACATATCTGTTGAGTTCCATACAATCCTCGCAGTTAACCATAATAGAGGGTCAGTCTTCCCTGCTTGGAACTATAGTTTGAAATCTCCTATCAAGTATAGGTTCGACAAGTTGTAGTGGATTTCAGCCAAAAGTTGGAGTCAGATTAAGTCAGCCGGTGAAAACCTACATTATTTTTAGGCACACAACCATATGTGTTGACTGCCACACAATGCTCGGGGTTAACAAGATAGATAGAATTCCAGCTTAATGTGACTCTCGCCGTGATGGCATAACCCACGGTGCCAGAAGAACAGTGAAATACAGTGCGTCTACCAACGCTTCCACACACAGAATGATGCAACCACATGGCATGCATAAGCATGTTATGGATCACATCACCACACCACATGTGAGTATCAATTCAAAGCCATGCATTTGGACATGACTTTCCTCTTGCTTAGGGTTCCGAGACCATCTAAACTCCTTTTAATGCGTTAAGAGTGTAACGCCACAACGAGAGCTCGCGCACTTCCCCTGATTTGGATTTAAACCACAGCCACCATGTTGCTGGCACAAGGGAGCCTCTGCAATCGCCGGGCAGAGGCAACTCTCTGGGGCTCCCGCGACACCCTTGGTACCAGATTAAGCCTCTGGGGTTAAGAGGAGTAGGAAGATTGGCCTCTCTGCATGGAATTTTAGCTTGAAATCTGCCAACAACTCTATGTACAGACAGGTTGTAGTGGATTTCAGCCAAAGTTTGGGTATCGTCAGATGGAACTAAAGAGTGCTCTGAGGCAAAAAATGTGTCAGGGCATAAGGTTGAGTTGCTACAAAAGCCCACTAGAAGGACTTTTGTAGGGAAAAGGGACTATTGCACCCACAATCTGTATCGCAACAAATCTCATCACTTTACCAAGGAACTTCACATTGCAAATTTTATTGAGAGCCGTTGACCAGACGACAAACTCCAATAGTGATTGAGTAGACATACCTAGAAGAAGAGAAACTACGTCATCTAATGGGAAGAGGAGCAGGAAGACTGGCCTCTCTGCATGAAATTGTAGCCTGAAATCTCCTATCAACTCTAAGTACAGACTAGTTGTAGTGGATTTAAGCCGAAGTTTGGGTATCATCAGATGGAACTGAAGAGGGAAAAATTTGTCAGGGCATAAGGTTGAGTTGCTACAAATGCGAGAAGAACTTTTGTAGGGAAAAAAGGGAGTTTTGCACCCACAATCTGTATCGCAACATATTTCAGCACTTTACCAAGGAACTTCACATTGCAAATTTTATTGAGAGCTGTTGAACAGACGACAAACTATAATCGGGGTGGAGTAGACATACCTAGATGGAGAAAAACTACGTCATCTAATGGGAAATCATGCTCATGTCGTGATCTTCAGAGCTGTCACTACTGAGAACACCGAATTGGGCAGCAACAGCTTGAAACAGAGATGACTTTGAAGATATTATTGACTAAATGAAGTCAAATTGAAGGGTCAGAGCTACAAAAGCAGAAAAAATGAATTGAAAAACACACCACCACCGATGTGCACACGTCGCTGTCTAAGTGACGACTAAATGAAAGAGCATAAGAATGTTCGTGGTGTGTTATCGCATGGACATCTCTGTTACAGCAGCAGCCGGTTGTTATGCTATCTCGGCTGCTTGGTCATGCATGTGTTTATCCTTTTTTAATTGAATTGAACTTTTATGATCTCTTACTCTCACTTGGTTATTCTCTTTTGATTTTTAATTTTAACTTAATAACACACACATACTGAACAAGAGAATGAGAGAGGGAGAGAGAAACCGGAATTAACATTCAAACATAATTATGGTCGCTCGGTCATACAATATAAATGTTTTCAAATTAACTCGACATAGATAACATCTCTGCTGGGCTCTGCTGCTGCATAAAATAACGTTTTTGGATTCAAGGCCAAAGTAAAATTGTTAAACGACGACACCCTGCTGAGCGTTGTGTCGCTTGTGTATGCGGCTTGCACTGAGTGTGTCAGCGGAACATTTAACACGAGCCAAGTGAAATTAAAACGAAAAATTGATGGCCTTTTGGGTTAAAAATTCAATTTTTTTTTTGTTATTAAAAATCATTTCAAATTTATTGAAACAGGAAAAGGAAATGGCTTCACACAAACGTACACATGTGGAGACAGAGTGAGAGACATAATAAAAATTGCCAAGAGTTTTAAACGTGACTGTGATGGACAGTGTGGTGGGTTTCAAAATGAAAATATGCTAGGAAAAGTATCCCCCGATCCGTTAGATGGATGTTGGCATGTTTTAGCAGAAGCTTCCAGATGCCTATGACACGCGCAGCTTTACTTGTTGGTCACATCAATCGATGACAGGTTTTCTGTACTCCAAAGAGTACATTTAGGGTTCAGGCTAAAGATAGGTTCCTTAGTTTTTCGACAGGGTTATATATGTAGCTCAAGAATTGTTAGTCATTCTGCATAAAGTAAAGGATCGAGGTGTTAGTGTGTTGGGTTCCGGGGCATTGTGATGGGTGGGGTAATGACGCTGATTATGAGCTCTCAAGAGGAGGGGGAGAACTGTGTGAATCGGACTCTTCCTTTTTTCCCAGGAACAAGGAGGTGTAACGGAATGTGAGCTCTTCTAGATGGAAGAGTATATTGCAGTATAGACCAATTTAAAATGGAATGGAACTTGAAGCTCTGAATTGAGCGCTAGGGCCTATATCTATAGCAAGGGCACCCCTTCTTTCTGGAGGGTTTGTAGTAATGTAGAGGAACTGAACTCTTTTGAGTATAGCATGTGTACAGTTCCTGGTTAAGAGTTTGATCTCTAACATTAATCGGGCTTTCTACGGCAGGTATACATAATTTTACATACATAATCGGTCATTACAACCCTTCAGTCAGGATTACGACCTAGTTTCTCACACCACTTATGTTGTGTGTGTTAATTTTATACATGAGTGGCGGGACCTACAGTTTAAAGTCGACTCCGAACGACAGATTTTTGAGAAACTTTTCATGGCAATTTTATTTACTCTCAGGGTTTTTGTCAGAAATCTGCTGAGAGGAAGTCGCCGCAGAAATACTTTTTGTATTTGGTTTTGATGTCTGGCCTGGGACTCGAACCCTGGCTTTACGTCTAATAAGCCAACATACTACCTACTAGACCACAGTGACTTCGAATCTATGTATCGCTTGAGGCTTTTCTTCCATTTGAAGGACACTGGCCCGACCATCGTAGTCAGTGGAGGAGAGGAGTTTATAAAATTAATTTTAACGATGCGAAAAGCAAGGCTATCCTGAGCCGAACTGTTGCTCTCGAACACAAAGTCTATGCATTCGCGCAATAGTAATGCACAGGGTGGCGTATTCACAAATACGCGCTACTGAGTGTATATGGAGGCTGTGTGTTAATTTGGATTCAGGAGGTCAAAAGAACTTTACCTTGTTCGCATATACAAGTTCCTTTTGTTCTTTAAGGAGCATGAGGCTGTAACAACCGAGTTCCTTTTCTTTCTAAACGCCTGCCAGCGGCTTATCTCAATCTACGATTTGACAATTCATATTTGGCTGCCACCGATTCCAGTTTTCGGTGCCACGTGTGGCTTCTGACGAATTCCCTGGGGATTTAAGTCAATTGCAGTCTTGGTTGTGTCGGAACGATCTGGATTGCTTAGATGTCCGTACCAACGACATCCGTACAAGACGGCGCTGACTCCATACAGCTACATACATATATTCAGTTTAGGGCGCCGCCAAATGTGTCGGGGAAGTTCAACGTTTTATAGATTCAGCTGTAGCCTGCAGCCGTCTCTGGATAGATCGTTTGTGTCCTGGGGATTCAAGTCAATTGCAGTCCTGGTTGTGTCGGATAGTAGTCGCGGCGGAACATGCCACTTCTGCGAACGAATCCCCATTCTAATTGGGATCTAATCTGACTTGTGTCCAGAGTTGAGTACTGCTTATAGTGTTTGGAGAGAAAATTCCGCTGTATTAGCCATGCGGCTGAGTTGAGAACAATCTGGATTGCCTAGATGTCCATTCCAACAACATCCGTAAAAGACGCCGCTGTCTCCATACAGCTCTATATACAGCTACATACAGTGGTGGCCTTATAATTAGAAACGACTTAGCAACATGTATGTTTGTTAATTTGTTTTACAGTTTTCACTGTGTACCTGGGATCAAAGGCTTTGTTTGGAGGACGTCTTACATACGTTTTTCCATCAGTTTGGGACAAATTAAACTTAGATTCGTCACTCCAGAGGACTCTGTTCCAGAAACATAGTTTCTAATTGTAAGGCCACCACTATATTCAGTTTAGGACGCCGCCAAATTTGTCGCGGAAGATAAATGCTTTATATCGTCAGCTGTAGCCTGTAGTCGTCTCTGGATAGATCGTTTGTGGCAATGAAGCTGCCCAGCTAACAAAATGGTGGGACCTGTTTTAATTTGCTGTTGTTGGAATGTGAATCGTTTGGTATTTCCTGTTTTAAATGTCATGGCCTGGCTTTTGGGTCCATATCCCGCCGCTTCAACTTCCAACTCGCTTAGTTCAGATAGTTATCAACGAAGTAATGCGGAAGCAGCCATACGTCGTTCTTGTTCTTGATGTATCTATCAGAGCACACCGTTTTCGAGTGTGCACGCTGGCAGAGCTATCGCTCTGCACTGACGTCGATAGTTGGGACGATCACGGCCGGTAACATTGTCGGAGTTATGATCGCGAGTAGAGAAAATTGGACCTCAGTGGCGAATTACGTGGAGAGCATTCTAAGACTGAAGAAGAGGAATCTTGAGGCTGCGGAACATGTGGGCACGCCGGAATAGATGAAACTGGCACACGTGTCAAGCGAAATTCAAAGCAGGGACCTGGACGAAAGGAATAGTGGAGACACTTAGATGTCTCTTCAACTTTCGACACGCAATCCGGACGCGGATATGAACACGCAGGGGCCAAAGGGGCAAAGGGACTCCACTCCGAAGTAATACCACCGTAGTTCCGGAGTGGGCACAACAAGTCCACGAGACGATGCATCGACTTCCGGAGGATGCGTCGACTTCCTCTATGGCGCGGTTAGTTTCATTTGCCCCTCCTCGGCGTGAAAACAAAGAAAAAATGTATCTTTCCCAATAATACTGCCAATGACAACCGGTAGTCTTGATGGACTCTGATATCCCAGCTTGTATGGCCGCTTGTCTGATTTTTGTTCACAATACGGCAGGTTGCGGTCCTATATGCTTAGTGGTATGAGTATGAGCCTTGCAGGGCTGAGCATTCCATCTTCTGGAATCGTTTAGAATGTTAAACACCTTCTCACAGTCGATGAAAACGAGGCATTATAGAGATCTCCACCGTTTGTTAAGTGATTAGGCGCAGACTGTAGTGGCCAATGCCAGACTTGCCTGAGCGTAACCGAGTTGTTTGGCAAGAGTTTCTGTCAATCTCTGTTGTGGAGACATTGGCGATCCTTGTTCCCCATACTAAGGAGAGTGATGCCCTTCCAGTTCTATCACCCACCTTTCTTTGGATTACCATCCCCTTATGCAACACAAAAATTAAAAAAAAAAACAAAAAGACGAGAAAATTGGCTTTTAAAGTAATTAATATACCCCAGCTCTGTTAGAAAATCATTTTCAAAAACCATAAATTTTCACAAGGCAAGCAGCAATTGCTTTCCTTTTTCACAGCAGGGGATATCACCGTTCGATGGTTTTGTCAATGGCTAGGCCCTGGCAATTTAATTTTCAATTTTTGATTCTTTCTTGTCGAAAATATTTTGGCAAATAAATCCAGAATAAAAAGGAGGGCAATTAATGCCTCATGTTTGCTTATTTCAAACAGACAGACATACTGGCTGGCGGACAGGACAGACAGACGAAATGAAAATAAAAGTTAAAATTCGAACAGAATTCGAAAACAATCGAAAACAATCGCAATTTTATGGTTTCAAAAACGGAAATCGAAATGAAAATGAGTTTTTCAAACAATGGGGGTGGGCAGCAGCAGTCAGTGGTGACACAATGACGGCGACGATGGCGATAATGGTTGAGGTGTTTATAACGTAGAGATAGAGAGGAGAGAGGGGTGGTTATTGTATAAAATAAATGATATTTGATAGTGTTTATTAAACAAAAGTCCTTAAAATGTTAAAAAAAAAAAAAAAAAAAAAAAAAAAAAAAAAAAAAAAAAAAAAAAAAAAATGAAAACCACGGAAATCGTTAAACAAAATCCTAAAGTTAGGGGGGGAGGAATGCATTAAGGCGACTGGGAAATATGCCATGAAAGAAAGGAAAACCAAGGAAATCATTAAAGGAAAGCCTATAGTCTTAAAAACAACAGCAATGTGAGTAAAGAAATTGGATTTGATTCAGTCCGTTTGGTGTTTATTACATCACATGAGCTTGATAGGTAGGCAGGAGGACGTGTTCCTCATAGAAAAGCGGAAAACTGAAAAGGAAAAGGTAGTTAAGAACAAAAACCCCACAATAAATATCAGAATTTCTAAATATTGGCTACAGACAGAGAGTTTAATTCATCCAAGAATTCTCTGCCTAGGATATTTGACCTCCTCCTATTCCTTAAGGCTTTATTGCCTTCAAGCCCTATTTCTTTTTCTCCACATACACTGCAGACACCAGTCAGAGATCTATACGAGTCTCGTGTAAGGATAGTGAACCAACTCCACAAGGCTCTGTAAGAAAACCAGTTACTTTCCTAAGGCCGCTATTGATACGATTCTCTCTCTCTAACTTCCCTTTGACAAGCACTGGGAGGAGCATGGTCGGTGGCTTCTGTATTCCCCTTGAAAACAAGACAGCTTTTCAACAGACCACTGACAATATGAATCTAAAAGCCACTGTAATAAGGGTTTCGGGAACGTCTAAGTCGGCTTACTACATACATACATACATAATTCGTCATTATAACCCTTAAGTCAGGATTACGACCTAGTTTCTCACACCACTTATGTTGCGTGTGTTAATTTTGTACATGAGTGGCGGGAACTACAGTTTAAAGTCGACTCCGAACGACATATTTTTGAGAAACTTTTCATGGCAATTTTATTTATTAAGTCGGCTTACATTCTTACTTAATTGGCCATTAACAACCCGATTATCGGATTTCGACATGCTTCAGCACATCTTTTCAGAGTCCTCAGCTTCTTGCGCGCCTTCTCTAGTTGGTCACACCAATCGATGCATCTGACGCTTTTCTTGACTTAGTGCTGTCATCGAGGGCTTCCTTGACTTAGTCTTTCCAACGCAAACAAGGTCGTCCCTTTCGCCGATTTCCGCAAATCCTATCATCAAATACCCGTTTCGTTGGAGCATCCTCATCCAATCGAAAGGCATAGCCGAGCAAGCGCAGCCGCCGGATGTTAATACGCTGCACAACGTCCACATCGTTAGGGAGCTCATACAGCTTATTTTTGGATCGCATGCGTAAATCATCGCCAGCTCGTATTGGACCGTAGATTTTACGTAGGAATTTTTTCCCGAATACTCTCAAGGCTGCGGCATCAGTCTATGTCGGCTTGGTATGCCTATTTTCGCAGATTTCTAGTGATGATCTCGGATTGAAGTTTCATTAGAGACCACAGCGTCTTTCAAGTGGATATGTTTGTTGTATGAAAGACCTCGCTTCTTCCAACAAAGGTTTTTACGTAGGTATCTTCGTTTGTCAGGCAGCTGTCAAGGGTACCACGTCGCTCTGGTGTAAGCTGGTTTAAGCCACGAGTGCTTCGTGACTACAATAAGTCTATAAAAACCTTCCAAACACATCCAATTAGTTTCTATTGGAGCTCGTTATTAACTTGGACTCAGGAAAACTGATGCCCTGGCTAGATTAGGTGCTTGTTTTAGGATTGTGGTGCATGCTAATCCTGTAAACTGTCAGCTTTACAGTAAAGGGCCACCAATCAAGAAATGACCTGGCGTAAGAGCATCCAGGCAATCGGCATTATCTGCCAAAGGACATAATGGACGCGAATTCAAACACGCTTCGACGCAAGTTAGGAGAGTGGAGAACTCCTCAAGAGAATACTTCAAGCCTCCTGCCAGTCGTATAAAATGGCGTTTGAAACTTTCGACACCGGCTTCACAGAGACCTCCCATATGAGGAAGATTAAGAAAATTTCGAAATTCGTCTTTCAAGATTTCTGACGCTCCTACAAAATTGGTCCCGTTGTCGGAATACACATCCGTAGGGTATCCACGACGAGAAATGAATCTAGCCAAAGCAGCCAAGAATGCAGACGTGGATAAATTACTAACCGTTTCCAAATGAATAGCCTTCGTAGCAAAGCAAATAAACAAACACACGTAACCGTTAGTTATAAGACACGCTCTGCCTGTGTAATTTCGAATGTCAAAGGGCCCAGCAAAATCTACACCAGTGCTAGCGAAAGGACGAGTGAAAACGGTACGAGACGTAGGTAAAGCTGCCATTATTTGACTCTGTGTCATTCCCTTATAGATAGTACAAGTCCTGCAACGCCCTACGATGGTCTTTATCAAATTCCTAGACCTGCGCATGTAAAATTTAGTCCTCAAGACTCTCAGCATTAATTGGTTTCCGCCATGCAAAGTCAACCTATGGATAAAATCGATCAACAGATAGGAGAACCGACTTGCTGTTGGTAAAAGAATCGGAAACCGTTCGTTGTACTTGAGATTAGTCGCATTAGCCAGCCTGCCACCGACTCTCATCAAACCATCTCCATCTAAAAAGGGACTGGGTGCGAAGAGCTGAAACGTTGAAAAGTTAGATTTGATTGCCATGTGGCTAGCCAATGTGGTTGGCCAATAGTTTCCTTACGGCACATTGTAATATCAACCTTGTAGGCTTTGTGGTAGTTAGGCCCATGGTAGAAGAAGGGTGAGCAGAATTCTTTGATCTTTTAATCAACTCTGAACTGTTATTTCGTCCCAACTCAATAGTTCCTGAGTTCTTTTGAATTCTGCAAAAAAATTAATTTAAAATAGTGTTGGTTGTCCATTTTTTTTATTAACAGCCATCAGCCTACAACCATACCCGCTGTATTGTACTGTTCTCCTAAAGAAATTCGTTACCCTGCATTAAAGTGTTGAAAAATATGAAAAAAAAATTAACACACACGCTTACAAAATTAACACAACAAAGAGTGTCAAGCAGTCGTTCTCTTTAAAACTGAAAAACTCTCATAATTTTTCCTATTCGTTCTGCTTGCAAAAACCCATTTAAAGAGAAACAAAAAGGCAAAAATTAAACGAGCAAGAAAACGAAAACACGCCATATTTATAACGGAAAGCTCATAAATTATAATTTCTAATAACACGAGAGAACGAGCGAGAGAGAGAGAGAAAGAGTAACAATACCATTCTACTGCACACAATAAAACACGCACACATGTACTCTCCTCTGTCTTCCTTTGCATTTACAATGAATAAAACAATAAATTTTCCTGCAAGAAATTTAATCTCTATATTGACTGGTTTACGTATTGATAAACAATACAATACAATAACAATAACAACAGCAAGAACAGCGACAACAACAATAGAAACATAAACAAAAAAATGTAAATCAAGCATAAGGCAGGAGTAGAGACAGAGAGTAGTATAAGGCAGCTTAAATTACGTTTTCACCACTGTGTGCGGGTGTCAGTGTGTTTGTGTTTAAAATTGTATAAAATTGCAATTGTTAAACCAATAACAACAACAACAACAAAATAAATAACAATACCAGTGTGTGATAAAGAAAAATAAAAATCGTCAGGAAACGTTTTAACAATAACAAGCAATAATATTAACAACACAAACAATAACAGCAACAATAGCAAAAACAATATCAATACGTATGCAATACTAATAATAAGAATAAAAAGCGTAAATAATAGCACAAACACACACACACGGATACCCAGTAACAATAACAACTAAAAATAAAACTCTCAATTACACACTCTCCTACTCTCCCTCATTCTTTTGTGCTCTTGATGTACGTACGCTGCACTGCCCCCATAGTGTTTAAAACAAAACAAAACAAAACTATCGATTGCTATTTGATTGCATTGAGAGAGAGAGAGAGAGAGAGATAAAACACTAACTCTCTTAGTGCATATCAGTACACTCAAGGAAAAATTGTTAGTAAACATATGCGAATTGAATGTTGGTTAGACTGAGTTACACAAGGTGACCCAAAGTTTTGATTAGATTGATGCCCTCTGAACAGCACCCGTAAACTCTATAAATTTGGAAAGTGCTTCGAAACGAGATTGAGTAACAAAACTGAGAGAAGTAATCCGGCATACTGGCTGCATACTCTTTTAAAATTCCTACTTCTGTCCGCAGACCTGTCCATCACCAATCTGTAGAAAAAACAATTCTTTTGTGGTATACAGATGGGTCAAGAACAAATCTGTGGACAAGGGTAGGAATTTTCAAAAAGATTGCAGCTCCCAAATTACTTCACTCGTCTATATACCACAAAATAATTTAATTTTCTGTGATCTGGTGACAGAAGTTTTTGGTTTCTGAGTGAAATGTTCCACGCTCATGAGGAACTCGCGAGTATCTTTAAAGCGGAAGTCCATAAAGTCGAAAGCTGGCTGGACACTATCTCAGAGACAGGCATCTATTCAAGAACTAGGCTCCTATGAGGTTAAATCGAAGATAATATGACACCGTCTAGGGAAGCTGAATCGGCTAGGAAGTGAAAATAAGGGTGGTACACAGATTCGTAAAGGACAGAATTGAGCCCATTGGGAAACTCCGGGAAATCTTCAAAGCTGAAGTCCATAAAATCGAAAGATGTGTTCAATTCAACTTGGTTACGAGCTACAAAAGATGGTACATAGTCTTACAGTGTTGTAGATAGGCAGCCACACGAGTTTTCGGCTCCTATGGGGTTAACTCGAAGATGATATGGCAACATCTAGGAAAGCTGAATTTGCTACGAAGTGCAAATAAGGGTGGCATACAGATTCACGAAGAACAGATCTGAGAACAGAGGCAGGAATTTTTGGCCTCAGACTAAAATATTCAGAACCCATTGAGAAACGATCAGAAAGATGTGTTTAATTCAACTTGGTTACGAGCTACGAAAGATGGGACATAGTCATAGGCACCCACTTGATCATTAGGCTTCTATGAGGTTAAATTGGAGATAATATGTCCCCGTCTAGGGCAGGTGAATCGACTACGAAGTGAAGATCAGGGTTTCAAATCATCTAGGAATTATTGGCAATGAGCAAGCAGATGAGCTTGTGAGGATGAGGGCTTCCATGTCCTTGACGAAACCAGAAACCTTCTGTGGCTTGAAAGCAAATGTTCTGAAAAGTTAGGCTCAATAAAAGGGAAGATAATGAAAGAGAAAGATTCTTCTCAAACCAAGTGAGTTAGAAGCAAGCAAAACTTTTGTTGGGATTGGTATCGAATGCTTTGGAAAGTTGTGCTCCACGAAGATAAAGAGAGGCAAAGACTCTTATGTTTTGAGGAAATCAGAACTCTTGTTCTGAAATTATAATAAGAGGAGACCTGTATCACCAAGCATCAAACTATCCAGGAATAACCTGAGATTGGTAAACGATCTTTTAACAAGGCACTGTATATTCAGAATACGTTACATATTTAGAATAGAGATTGCCCCGAGCTTAACATGTAGATTCTATGACGATGAGAATGAATTATCGAAACAAATTCTTGAAATCTGTGGGTAATGTAATGCATCTTGAGGTCATGACCATAATAAAAGCGAGACAATGCTTGTTGTAAGTCGCCGTAGTTCAATAGGTGGTGTGTTGTCTTATTAGACAAGAGCCTGTGGTTCAAACCCTAGCTCAGACATCTCAAAGATAACTGAAAAAAATATTTCTTTGGGCGACTTCCTCTTAGTAATCTGCTGGCAAAAACTCTGTAGGATTGCCATGAAAAGTTTCTTAAAATCTATCACGTGGAAACGACGTTAAACTCTAGGTACCGCCACTCAAGATTAAATTAATACATACGCAACATGAGTGTTATGAGAAGCTAGGTTGTAGTCCTGATTAAAGGATTACAATGACCAATTAAGTATGTAAAGAAAGAGAAGTAGGTTAGGTTAGAGGACGTGTACTTTTCAATTAAGACAAGTACAGTACCCGGAAGTCGAATTGACCCGTTGTACAACGTCCTAGTTTCTCACACCACTTGTGTTGTGTGTGTTAATTTTATGCATGAGTGGTGGGACCTACAGTTTAAAGTCGACTCCGAACGACAGATTTTTGAGAAACTTTTTCATGGCAGGTTTATTTACTCTCAGAGTTTTTGCCAGAAATCTGCTGAGAGGAAGTCGTCGAAGAAATACTTTTCAGATTTTATTTTGATGTCTGGCCTGGGGCTCGAACCCTGGCTTTACGTCTAATAAGCCAACACACTACCTACTAGACCACGGCGACTTCTTCTTCTATTAGACAAGAGCCTGTCGTTAAACCCTAGCTCAGACATCTCGAAGAAAACTGAAAAAAAAAATTTCTTTGGGCGACTTCCTCTTAATAATCTGCTGATAAAAACTCTGAGTGCAGATAGAATTGCCATGAAAACTTTCTTAAAATCTATCATGTGGAGACGACGTTGAACTCTACGTAACACATACGCAACATGAGTGGTATGAGAAGCTAGGTTGAAGTCATGATTAAAGGGTTGCAATGACCAATTAAGTATGTAAAGAAAGAGAGAAGTTTTAAAGGTGCTCTTGCCAAAATTCGGAAAATTGACGATTTGCACATACGGGAGGATCCTGCGACTGAATTCATGGCCCCATATGGTCAGGCTAAGCAATTGTGACAAGCTGACATTGGGGTGGTTTGTTCGTATAGGGGAACAATGGCGTGAAGCAGACGGTATACAGGATGGTGATGCGAAACATCGCGTATGTGAAGAACAGTTGGTACGACAATAAAGTCTGTGCACTAGTGCGAGGGTCTACTAATAGGAATGCAACATGCATACATACATAATTGGTCATTACAACCCTTCAGTCAGGATTACGACCTTGTTTCTCACACCACTTATGTTGTGTGTGTTAATTTTATACATGAGTGGCGGGGGACCTACAGTTTAAAGTCGACTCCGAACGACCGATTTTTGAGAAACTTTTTCATGGCAATTTTTATTTACTGTCAAGAGTTTATGCCAGAAATCTGCTGAGAGGAAGTCGCCGAAGAAATAATTTTTCGTATTTCGTTTTGTTTTGATGTCTGGCCTGGGGCTCGAACCCTGGCTTTACGTCTAATAAGCCAATACACTACCTACTAAACTACGGCGACTGTAATAATTGCAATATCTGCTATGAGTTTAAGATCTCCACAAATGCAAGTGCAAAATGACAAGTCAAGCTAAGCCAAGCCAAGCCAAGCCTACAAAAGCGAAGTGAGTGGCAAAACAAAATAAAAAATCGATTAAAGCACGTTCAAAATGTGACAAAATTGCTGCAATTTTTAAACTTATGGTTGCAGTTGCCGTTGTTGCTGTTTTTAATAAATTATTCCACAATTATCACTGCAAAAAAAATTCTAAAGCATCGTGCATCGTGACAGTACGTGCCCAGTGAATAATTTCCGAGTGAAACTGAAAGTATAAAAACTTATTAAAATTTCCAGTCACAACATCAGTCGATTACAAGCTTAGCTTCGCGGTTCATTCAACTTTACGCAAGAAATTTATTCATTTCCAAAGCCAAGGGAAAAAATGCGTGCATTTTTAATGATTGCCTTCATCATGGTGGTACTTTTCAATGGCATTTGGTGTCAGCCCTTAGATTTACTAAAGGCTTTACCACTGCCAGCCCTACCAATACTGGGTAAGTATTTTCTGGGGTTCCATTAAAAGGAAAATTTTGCGATCTAATCTGGTTGCGTACATTTTATTTCAAGGTGGTGCTCATGCAGGTTCCGGCAATGAAAATGGCGGTCCCTTAGACCTGGTGCAAGGTACTGTGGATGGAATTTTGGGCGGTGTTTTAAATCCCCATGATTCTCCATTGGGTTTGCTGGGTTAAGAAGGGAATCTAGAGATTGTAGACCCCGTTTAAATAAATAAAATTGAAATTCAAATGAAAAAGTACTTTTATTTGTGTTACTTTTATTGAAAAGTACCATCATTTTGGTACTTTTTTTAATCCAAAGTAAAGGCTGCTTCAAAGTGGTTAGGAAATATGGTTTCCAAATCAAGTTTTTTGCGCGATTTTGAAGAAGAGGGAAGTATGGAGAATGTTAAGTGTGTTTATGAGACAATCTTTTGAATCCTGTACTGTAAATACAAAAATAGCCTGGATGTACTCCACATCCCTGATTGACAAGAGCTTCTACCTCCTGATTTTAGATCCATCAGTTTATTCTTATTTCTGTTTAAGGTACTTTAGAGCAACTTAAACGTCTTAAGGTTCCAATTGAGCAACGCTCTTAAGAGCGGCAGTCAATTGACCTTAAGCCGCCTGATTTTATCCATGCCACTTAACTCCGGCTAATAAAAGCGAAAGCCGAACTGGTAAAGAGGACATCAAAACAGTGGAACACTTTCTGGATCATTGCTCAACCTTTGAACGCATGAGCTCTAAATACTTTAGGGATGACATTGAAGCTAGTAATCTAACAAGAGTGATTTGGAAGAAACTGGGGAAATACGCGTCATGTGATTGACTTTAGCACTGACAAGTGGAGGTTGGCGCTGGTGCTCTGGTTTTTTTTTTCACGCCGAGGAGGGGTATATGTACCTAACCGCACCATAGAGGAAGACGTCACGTCCCCCGTGTGTGGGGCCCTCGCCCACTAAATCCCCCCCTCGTCTCGTGGACTTGTTGTGCCCACTCCGGAACTACGGTGGTATTACTTCGGAGTGGAGTCCCTTTGGCCCCTGCGTGTTCATATCCGCGTCCGGACTGCGTGTTGAAAGTTGAAGAGACATCTAAGTGTCTCCACTATTCCTTTCGTCCAGATTCCTGCCTCGAATTCCGCTTGGCACGTGTGCCAGTTTCATCTATTCCGGCGTGCCCACATGTTCCGCAGCCTTAAGATCCCTCTTCTTCAGTCTTAGAATGCTCTCCACGTAATTCGCCACTGAGGTCCAATTTTCCCTACTCGCGATCATAATCCCGACAATGTTACCGGCCGTGATCGTCCCAACTATCGACGTAAGTGCAGAGCGATAGCTCTGCCAGTGTGCACACCCGAAAACGGTGTGCTCTGCGTCATCAATCAACTGGTGCTCTGGTAAACTTTAAAGATGGTGTCCAGCTGCCCTAACAGTTTCCTGATGAGTGTAATATCCTCCAGGATCGGGTATTCGCAGTTATTAAATTGGCACAATTTGTCTTTGAAGTCGCCGTAGTCTAGTAGGTAGTGTGTTGGCTTATTAGACGTAAAGCCAGGGTTCAAGCCCCAGGCCAGACATCAAGACAAAATACAAAAAATATTTCTGCGGCGACTTCCTCTCAGCAGATTCCTGGCAAAAACTCTGCGAATAAATAAAAATTGCCGTCGAAAGTTTCTCAAAAATCTGTCGTTCGGAGTCGACTTTAAACTGTAGGTCCCGCCACTCATGTATAAAATTAAAACACACAACATAAGTGGTATGAGAAACTAGGTCGTAATCCTGACTGAAGGGTTGTAACGATCAATTATGTATGTATATATGTTAGCCAGACTGAGCATTATGGGTTCGAGGATCGCAGAAATATGTAGGGAAATAGAAGGGCAAATGACGTATGTTCCCCTTTACACGTAAAATTCAATGTGATACTAAATGCTCGGAATAGAAAACGGGCAGTTATAACAAGTGGATTGTGCAGCCCTCGCGCTGACCAACTTCTTCCTCTTCCCTGATTTTGGTGGAACTTGGTCAGTACAGGGACTGCGTTCATCCGTGGCATCATAACGGGCCGCTATGCGTGCTCAAGTGAGCTTTGTGATATCAGAGCTACCACTCCGACCTAACCTAACAAATGGATTACCAGGCAATTACAGCTCCATACTGACAATAGTAGGAGAGTTATTGCCTTACTGGTGTCCACAACTACCCGGGGATACTGTATCATTGAATATAAGCTCAGCTTTTGCGTGGAGAGTACTATGAGTAGCATTACGCATTTACTTTACGGTGCAGGTATAATCATTGTATTGATTCGATTGTTTTCCTTGTATTCGATCCATTTTAACTTTTTTCTCGAGTGTATTTGTTTTAAGGCATTTTAATGTGATAATTTTTATTCCATTTTCTAACACTCACACACAATTACGCTTTCGCACAATCGTGTGTTTACTTGTGTCCAAATACTCGCTCTCTATCTCTCTCCTTCTCTCTGTAGTTTTCATAATGAAAACAAAACAAGTTTCTAAGAGTGCATATGAATACATGGAGAGTACAAATGCTAAACTAATGTTGTATGTATGTGTGTGAGCGAGTATTTCCCTTTTAAGTCTGCAATCCACAAGGGTTTGCAAGTTTTTTGTTTTTCGTTGAGTTGTTGTGCAATTTTTATTAACAATTTTATACACTCTCAACCACGCATACACACACAAACACATGCACATGCTTTTCGTGAATGCATTGCAATACTGGATCTCTGTGTTGTTAGCATGTAGTGAGTGAATGAGTGCAATTGCTGATATTGATAATGCTCTAGTCTTTTCATTGTTATTGTAATTGTTGTATTTGATGTTATAGTTGTTGTTGTTATTGTTATTGTGCATATATTCCCTGTTATGCCAAATCATTTGAAGTGTAAAAAATCCAAAAACTTACACAAACAGGAGACACTTTCGCTGTGAAAGAGATACGGGACCGATGACAATAAAAAAAAATTGCAAGAGTGCAAGAGTACATCACAATATGGGTCTTTCCATACAAAGGATTTAAAAAAGCAAACACAAAATTGTGTGTAAGACTACAGTATGGGCCTCTCCATTCAAAGAATTTAAAGATAAAAAGAAAAATGAGTTTAAGACTACAATATGGGCCGTTCCATACAAACGATTTAATAAACAAAAGCAAAAGAGTACAATCTGGGTCCTTGCATATAAAGGACTTAAAAAACAAAAGTAAGAATGAGCGTAGGAGTACAATATGGGTCTTTCCATTCAAAGAATTTAAAAAATAAAAAGCAAAAACGAGTGTAAGACTACAATATGGGCCATTCCATATAAACGATTTAATAAACAAAAGCAAAAATGTGTCTAAGAGTACAATATGGGTCGTTCCATACAAAGTAATTAAAAAACAAAAATGTGTGTAAGAGTTCAATATGGGTCTTTCCATATCAAATGATTTACAAATTAAATGCAAAAATGTGTGTAAGAGTATAATATGGGTCTCTCCATATCGATAAGTTAAAAAATAATTATTTTATAAGGAAAATGGAAATATCATTTGAAAAGTAAAATGTTTATGGATAAAAATTTGTAAAGAAAGAAAAATAAAATTTACTTACCGTATGGGTCGTTCCATGAAGAAGGACACACAACCTGAAAGAAAAATGTTGTAATTAATATTTGAAAATCGTTTTAAAAGTAAAACTTTTAAAATAAAAATTTTGAAGTCACTTCCTCTCCACAGAGAGTGTAGTTTTCATTATAATATGGGTCTTTCCATGCAAATAGTTTAAAATTTAATTTTTAAAATGTGTTCCAAAGTAGATTAGAGACTGAATTAAAGACTTTATTCAAATTAAAATCCAACCTTACCATCCACTTAAGGGTGTTTAAAGGCTGCAGTATTCTCTGCGCACGTAATAATGTTATATTGAATCAATCTCCAATGTTCTCTATACCTCTTCGACATAATGTATTCCCCTATGGAACATTCGAACGGTAGCCGTCACGTTAGAAGTTAGTGATCCTCAAAATAGAGTACTAAGATCATCTGCAGTTCTTGTCATTAGAACGCTTATGCCGCTTCCATCTAAAGTAGGATGCTAACATTAATGCAGAACTTAATATCTCAGGCCAGATATTCTCTATGATCTTTTGACATGGTCCACGGAACATAAGTTCGATGCCTATCTATCGAGAAGACATTTATGCTTATAGTGGCGTTTAGGACAATTTTAATAAATGTTCTGCAGATGATCTAAAACTCTCTACAATTTACTTGATAGCAAAAGGAAAGAAGCAAAAAAGGGAAACGATTACCGTTTTAAGACTGAGCGTAACTAAAATCTGATCTGGGGTATCAGGTCTTTCAACAAGGACTTTCGAACTTTGACATTTGCCAACGACCATTCGGTTGAAGATATTTCTTCCAATTTAGTTGCCATTTATTTAGTCGGCCTTGGCAAATCGCCATGGAAGCGTATAGCATTCAACAACTAGTGGAAATAATAAAATTGTGTCAACAAAATAGGTGTCCTATTTGGACAACGTACCGCGCGCTTTGTCTATTCTAGGATTCCCATAATCATCCTATCAAGAGGGCTATTTGCATTGTGGTGTATAAATTCGAATCCATATTGGTTCAGTAAACGATTGATCAACACACCCGTTAGCGTTGACGAAACATAAGATCTGACGAAAACACTGTCTCTGACCGTGAAAGTGTGCAGGGGAATCCAAGGTAGCCGCCCACAAGAACTCGGCCTTTCGCAAACCACAGCTATCGAGAGGACTATTGTCAATGTGGTGGATAAATTTGAGCCCACACTGGTTCAGTAAATGATTGATCAACACACCCGTTAGCGTTGACAAAACACAAGATCTGACGAAAACACTGCCTCTATCCGTGAAAGTGTGCAGGAGAATCCAAGGTAGCCGCCCTCAAGAACTCGGCCTTTCGAAAACCACAACATGATGAATTTTGCGTCGTGATTTGAACGTGCACCCTTACAAAACTTAATTGGCCCAGGAACTAAAGATAAACAACCATAGACGTCAACGAGTGTTCGCTGAATGGGCTCTAGAACAGTTGACAATTGACCATTATTTTCAACGCAATATTATCTTCCACGATCAGACCAATTTCTGGACGAATGAGTACGTAAACAAACAAAAAAAATTTTTTAAATTGGGCCAATATCAAGCCCCAAGGGAATCAAGCATTCAATGCATTCAGAAAAATATACTGTCTTGTGGATATTGGGCTATCAGCGTCATCGGTCCATGTTTCTTTGAGAACAAGCAGTCAATGCATTCAGAAAAATACTCTGCCTTGTGGATATTAGGCTACCGGCATCATCGGTCCATGTTTCTTTGAGAACAACGTGAGCCCAATACATCACTGTCAACGGCGAGCACTTTAGCTCGATGAATACCACCTTCTTTTGACCTGAATCGAATGATTTGGACACGAACGATATGTTATTTCAAAAGGACAACGCTACTTGCTATGCAGCTCCATTGAATATTCTGCATAAGCAATTTGAGGGCATGGATATCTCACAAGGGAATAATGTGAAAATACCATCGGTATTGCGCGATTTGACCCTGTTAGACTTCTCCCTGTGGGGTTTAATGAGACCGTAGAATAAGCCACAAACCGCAGTGGTTCTCATAAGTCAACCTAACCCATATTATCGTTTAAATACTGCCTGATTTATCGAATCATCAAAAATTTAACATTTCGAATGCTTTCTGACCAGAAAGGCAGTGGCCGACATTTGATCGATTTTGTATTCCGCACATAATGCCATCGCTTGAGTTACACAAACTTCGCTTGACAGTTAATTAATCCAGCTGAGTTCTAGGCATCTCTACAACTGCAGAATTTCCATCGACAAGAGCTCAATATATTTATCATGTCTTCATAAATAAAATAAAAATGAATTTTTTATTGTTTCTCTCTTAATAAATGTGCATCATTTTACATTTAAAACCAATATCCTTAGCATTCTACGTCTACAAATTGATGTGGAATGCTCTCCCTTGCACAAATAAAATTCAATTTTTTTCTTCTTCTTTGTTTGCATCACTTGTGTTGGTGCCGTTGTCGGTGGTGGTGATGGTGGATAAATTGTTATTGTTACGCTTAAAACGTATGAAAATTGTTATTTTTCTCGATAAAATTCATTCACTCGTACTAACACACACATAAGACACCCACATAGCATTAAAATCGTTGTTATACGATCTGCATGTGTCAGTCGTACGTTTCCATTAGAGAGAGGGCCGCATCCAATCATCCATCGATTTCGGTAAATGCTTGCTGCGGGTTTTTATCGTTTTTTTTTTCTTGCTGGCAGAACGAAATATTTACTGCAAAAAACTTTTTTTATTACGAACGTACGCACACGGATACATGCACACGTGCTTACATCGTTAGAATTTCTTCCCACTCAGCCACACACACACACACATATGCACAGGAATCTATAATATTTTCATTGCATTTGTTACAATTGCTGACATTTAGACAGTCAAGTCTCTTGTTTTCCGTTATTTTTTTTTCTGTTTTTTGTTTCTGTTTCGCTCCTTTTTTTCTGGCTGTCATTTTATTTGCATGCTCTTCGCTTTTTTTGTTGCAATTGCAATTGCAATTGCAATTGCATTGTCATTACAAAATGCATTTCAAAATGAGAAAAAAAAAATAAAATGCGAGAGGAGAATGTTCTCTTTTTTTTCCCATTTCCCAATTTTATTCATTTCAATGCCAAGTGAATTTTGTTTTTGTCTTGAAAAATTTCTCTCTCGTTTTTGGGAGACAGTTTTATTAAAATAGAACGACAAGTTAATTTAACTTAGAAGAGAGAGAGAGAGAGAGAGAGAGAGAGAAAGAGAAAGAGTGAAAATAAAGTGTGCAAGAGAGTGTGCTTTTCAATTCCAAATTGAAAATACATTTCTTAGGAGTTTTTTTTTTTTTTTTTTTTTTTTTTTTTTTTTTTTTTTTTTTTTTTTTTTATTAAATAAACGGGTTTAGTGTGCTTGTGGAACAGCACCGTTTATTATACGAAGCCATCTATTACTGTCCTGTGCAGGTCTAAGAGTGCTGAGACCATACGATCGACTATAATGACCTCAATCTGTGTATGGTATTATTACAATCTCTACATACATACATACATAATTGGCCGTTACAACCCTTTAGTCAGGATTACGACCTAGTTTCTCATACCACTTATGTTGTGTGCGTTAATTTTTCTATACATGAGTGGCGGGACCTACAGTTTAAAGTCAACTCCGAACGACAGATTTTTGAGAAACTTTTCATGACAATTTTATTTACTCTCAGAGTTTTTGTCAGAAATATTTCGTTTTGATGTCTGACCTGGGGTTTGAACTCGGGCCTTACGTCTAATAAGCCAACACACTACCTACTAGACCGCAGCGACTGTGTATGGTATTCTTATAATCTCTACTTCCCCCCAATCTTGAAAACCAACCATTGCACAGGTTCCAATCATATGCTCTGATAGTTCATTCTCCTCTTCACTGAATCTATATATTGGGATTGAGACAACCCCCCCCTATTCTGCACAACTATTCCTTGCGTCTACAGTAAACGTTCGGAAGGACCATAATTAAATATTCTCAGATTGCTTCTGGCTAGTCTGAAGCATGGCTCAAAGCTTTTTTCACTGTCATAAACCCAATGGTTTGAGAACAGTCGCTGCAATCTCAATCGCTTCCTCCTAATTAGCCGAGTGTATTATTTCAAACATCTTTTTCCCCTGTACAGAAACGTTTTGGAGACGTAGAATCTTACACTTGGTAAGGTTAGGTTAGGTTAGAGGACGTGTACTTGTCAATTAAGACAAGTACAGTCCCCGGAGGTCTAATTGACCCATTGTTCAACGTCCTAGTTTCTCACACCACTTATGTTGTGTGTGTTAATTTTATACATGAGTGGTGGGACTTACAGTTTAAAGTCGACTCCGAACGACAGATTTTTTGAGAAACTTTTTCATGGCAATTTTCTATTTACTCTCAGAGTTTTTGCCAGAAATCTGCTGAGAGGAGGAAGTCGCCGAAGAAATACTTTTTGTATTTTGTCTCGATGTCTGACCTGGGGCTCGAACCCTGGCTTTTACGTCTAATAAGCCAACACACTACCTACTAGATTACGGCGACTTCAGCTTGGCAAGCTCATCTGTCTCCTTGAATGAAACTGTTTCTCCCGTCTAATTGATTCAACTTGACCAGTCAATTCCATCTTATGCTCAAGGGAAGTTCCTACAAGCAAAGTGCTTGTACGACGTTCTGACTGTCACATAGTATTGTAGTATCACGCCTTCTTTAATGGGCCTTTGATTAAGCGCTTCCTAACGTTGAATTTAAATAAAACAGAATGTGTCTTTGAGATATCTGCGATATTTTTTGTATTCATTCGAAAGACCTATTGATACCTCTGTGTGGAATAAAGCAAGTATCCTCCACGGTTTCTCCGGGGGGAGTGCATTCGAAATCTTAAATATGCCAGACTGTGGCGCATAAATCCAACTGAATTTGATCGTTAGCATAGGTAATATTGGCTTTGAGGATCGCTACGTTTGTATGACTTATTAGCCTACACCTGGAACTGAAGAAAACCCTACATGGAAAAGTGTAACGAAGACAAATATAAGGATCTTGGTGGGTAGTTCACTTAGCTTCCCCGTGTGTCATGAACTGTGTAGCAAGCAGAGCCGTTCTGTTGAAACCACATGTCATTGATCATTCCAGATCATCCAATTCAGGCCAGAAGTTGGTTTGGAAGTTGGTAATCATCGAATTATCGTGCTTACCGTTGAAAAGGTAAGTCGTTGTAAAAGAAACATGGACCAGTGTCAGCGGTCAGTACAAAATTCCCACCAAACAAAGATGGTCTTCGATCTCATGTGAATTGGTATCGTCCCAAATACGACAATAGCTGACGAGGATTTTTCGCATGATACGTCGCTCGAACAGAATATCCATTTTGATGAAAAAAATGTTACTGTTTGCACACGAATAACTGACAGTTAACTTGACAGATTTAGCCTCAGCAAGATAACCGTTATCAACTGCTAAAGTTTGGAAGTCTCTGATGGAAGATCAGTACAATGAAGACTTCATCTAAAACTATAGTTCACAGCGGAACAGGGAGATATTGAAGGCAAAAAATAAACATACAGTGACAGCAGGAGTGCAAAGGATATGACTTACTGACGTAATATTTAAGCGGTGGTTCTAGGAGTATTAAACTGCCTGACATCAGTCCCACACTAATTGGGGCTTCCAACTGTTTTAGATGCATTTAGGTTAGGTTAAGGTAGGAAGTCGCCGTGGTCAAGTAGGTAGTGTGTTGGTTTATTAGACGAAAAGCCAGGGTTCGAGCCCCAGGCCAGACATCAAAATAAATACAAACATCAAAATACAAAAAGTATTTCTTCGGCGACTTCCTCTCAGCAGATTTCTGGCAAAAACTCTGGGAGTAAATAAAAATTGCCATGAAAAGTTTCTCAAAAATCTGTCGTTCGGAGTCGACTTTAAACTGTAGGTCCCACCACTCATGTATAAAATTAAAACACACAACATAAGTGGTGTGAGAAACTAGGTCGTAATACTGACTGAAGGGTAGTAATGACCAATTATGTATGTATGTAGGTTAGGTTAGGTTAAGGTAGAATAGGTTAGGTTCGGCTAGCGAGTAGCTTACCTCTCACAGGCAAGTTCACTTGGTGGCCCATATGGCACATTGAGTTACCCTATGTGAGGTAAGCCCCCTTGTCATGAATCGTTTGTGGTGGGTTCGAAACACTGAGCTGTGGATGAAACCGGCCAGTTTCGTTAGTGGCACGTTAACCACCTTGCTGAGATCTTTAAACGTTCTGCAAGCCAAAAACCAATGACGTCTTAATCTAAACTGCAGGGCACTCGCCTAAAATAAAACACAAAAGAATTGAGATGGCTAGCTAGTCAGGTTCCACACTAATTGGGGCTTCTTTAGATCCTGTTAGGTTTGGTTTGTGTTACCTTTAATAGGCAAGTTCACTCGTTGGCCCATATGGCTCATTGTGTCACCCTATGTGAGGTATGCGCCCTTGTCATGAATCGTTTGTGGTGGATTTGAAACACTGAGCTGAGGATGAAACCGGCCAGTTTCCTTAGTGGCACGTTAACCACCTTGCCGAGATCTTCTTCTGTCACTCATAAACCAATGACGCCTTCCTCTGAACTGCAGGGCACTCGCGTAAAATAAAACACAAAAGAATCGAAATGGTCAGCTCACCTATGGGGGAGAGTAAAAAAGAAACGATTACGATCTAGTTTCTCACGCCACTTATGTTGTGTGCGTTAATTTTATACGTGAGTGGCAGGACCTACAGTTTAACGTCGACTCCGAACGACAGATTTTTGAGAAACTTTTCATGGCAAATTTATTTACTCTCAGAGTTTTTGCCAGAAATCTGCTGAGAGGAAGTCGCCTGAAGGAATACTTTTTGTATTTTGTCTTTGATGTCCGGCCTGGGGCTCGAACCCTTGCTTTACGTATAATAAGCCAACTCACTACCTACTAGACTACAGCAACTTCTAAGTGTTTGATTACGGCGTTCAGAAGCCTAGAGAACCGTGTGTTACTGTTTTAATGAGAAGTGACTCCTTTTTACAACCAAATTAAAGCCAAAATAAAACAAATTTCCCTCACTCTCTCTCTCTCAAGAAATTTAAATGAAATTTAATGCCATAATTGGGTCATGCGAGATACGAAACGCAACTGAGCATGTAAACAATTTCACAAAAGACGGCTTTTAAAGTATCACTTACAAGAAGGAGATGGATGACATGCGAGATATTCATTCATTTACTCACTCACTCTCATTTATACTCCCAATTATATTGTTATTGTTGCTGTTATTTATTGTCTCGTTAATTGAACATATTCTGAATAGTTTCACTTACAAATTTTGACAGATTCATTCGAAATTTCTCAAAATTGACAATCAACCAGCAGCAGTGGTAGTAATAACAACAAAATAGGCCTCCACAATAACAAGAAAACAACAACAAACAAGAAAACAACAAAACAATACATTGACAATACATTACGATGATGATGACGACGACACATTGACACAATGTGTGAGAGTGTGAGTGCAGGAATACTTATAAGAGAGGATGTGTAAGGAAAACTAAAGGGTGTTTTTTTATAGAGGTATAGAACTTTAAGTTGGCATTACTTTTCAAGATGGCGACCGATTTGACAGCTGTCAAGTGATTTATTCTCAGTTTGGTTTGGCAATTCATCATGAATAGACTCACGCCTGAACAATGCTTGCAAATAGTGCAATTTTATTTCGAAAATAATGGTTCTGTGCGGAAAACGTATCGCGCACTACGTCCATTTTATCGTCGACAAAATCGTCCATCAGAGCAGTATATTCGATTAACCATGGAATGTTTTCGCACCACGTTTACTCTTAATGATAACTCGCATCCCCAGAGACGCTGTACGGTGCGTGCAGAAGAAGCTATTGCTGCTGTAGAGCGTAGCATTGAGGAAGACCCTAATGAGTCCATCCGCCATCGAGCACAGGAATTGGATCTGTGTCCATCCACTTTATGGAAGATTTTGCGGAAGGATCTTGGTTTGCGTGCTTACAAAATCCAACTCGTGCAAGAATTGAAGCCAAACGATCATCAAGTAAGGCGTAGATTCGTTGAATGGGCCCAAAACGAGATTACCGTTGTTCCCGATTTTCATAAGCGAATTTTGTTTAGCGATGAAGCGCACTTCTGGTTGAATGGCTACGTCAACAAACAAAACTGCCGCATTTGGAGTGAAGGTAATCCTCAAGTGTATGTGGAAACACCGTTACATCCAGAAAAACTGACTGTTTGGTGCGCTTTATGGGCTGGTGGAATCATTGGTCCGTGCTTTTTCAAAAACGATGGTGGCCAGAACGTTACAGTCATTGGTGATCGGTATAGAGCCATGATTACTAACTTTTTCATTCCTGAATTGAATAACCATGATGTCCAGGAGATGTGGTTTCAAGAAGACGGCGCAACATGTCACACAGCTCGTGCCACAATAGATTTATTGAAAGACACGTTTGGTGACCGCCTAATTTCACGTTTTGAACCTGTGAATTGGCCTCCAAGATCTTGTGATTTAACACCGCTAGACTACTTTCTGTGGGGCTATGTAAAGTCATTGGTCTATGCGGTAAAGCCACAAACGCTTGACCATTTGGAAGACAACATTCGCCGTATTATTGCCGATATACGGCCACAAATGTTGGAAAAAGTCATCGAAAATTGGACGTCCAGATTGGACTACATCCGCGCCAGCCGTGGCGGTCATATGCCAGAAATCATATTTAAAATGTAATGCCACAAGATTATCTTTCGGATAAATAAAATTCATGTCAATCGAATAATCCATCGTTGTTTTATTGCAACTTAAAGTTCTATACCTCTATAAAAAACACCCTTTACATGCCAAGAGAGAAGAGTATTGTAGTTATTACAAGAGTATAATGACTGTTTAAGGATTCCCTTTTTTGAATCACATTTGTGTGTGTGTGTGTGGCTGTGTATTTAGGCGTATGCCTATGTGTGTTTACAACATTTGCTAGGTTTCCGTCTTCCGGGCCAATGTTGTCAGTCATTTTCTCTAATTCTCGAAATCAAATTCAATGTTGTTTTGTTATGTATGTGTGTGTATAAGTGAGTGCGTGTGTGATATGAATTACTCACCCATAGGCAAAAACACAATGTCAGCGTTGGATAATAAGTATGTATGTGTGTTCCCTGGCATATGCTGAGGCATAAATTGTTACTTTTTTCCACCATTTGCCTTAGTTTTCTAAGCCGAAAATTTAATTCAACGGTACAGGGGAGTAGGGGGATATATGTTACACACGTGTGGCCTGTTATTATAGATTTGCTTCCCCTTTGTATTGGCGGCATTATTATTATCAGCTTAACTTTATAATTTTTTCCTTTCATTTTGCTGCTCTAATTTGGTTTCTAACAGGATTTCTTATGTCAAAATTTTGTTTTTCTTCTTTCTTGAACTAAGGTAAGGGGAAGGGACCTCTAATTGTATTAAATATCTAACATCAGTTGTCATCACTTTATAACTTAATTAACGCGCGCTCTCTCTCTCTCTCTCTCTCTCTCTCTCTACACACAGTGTAAACAAAGCGCAAGGGAAACATTTCTGCCTTTCTTCAGCTGCTCTATTGAAAAAGTTTCTTTGAAGCAAAATGACAAAAAGTAATCGAGAATAATAACCTTTTGTCCCATG
Organism: Sarcophaga variegata; assembly: GCA_932273835.1. Lineage (NCBI taxonomy): Eukaryota > Metazoa > Arthropoda > Insecta > Diptera > Sarcophagidae > Sarcophaga > Sarcophaga variegata. Next base: position 9,194,480 of record OW026358.1, read on the forward strand.
TTGCCTTTTGAGTTTTCCTTCCACAAAACTATTCATTTTCAATTAATTAAATTATGATAATTTCGTTTTCATGTGTGTGCTTCCATGATAAGCTTTTCAATCATTCCAATCCCGCATATTTGTATGCCCAGAATGCTGTCAAAGTCAGTCAGCTTAAATGAAACCCATTAAGGCGCATAACATTTCATTGCAACAATTCAATTAAAATATGGTTTTAATGTTGGATTAAGTCTGCCAGAGAAAGAAAGAGAGAGAGAGAGACATATGGATTGAAAAACAAAGGCAACAATAACTCTAAGCCGTAGGTGATAGAGAAATGATGGCAGCAAGACTTAGACCCGAGTTAATGTTTATGAAACTGCTCCACTCCAACCTCGCTATTATTACGCTGTCCTCCAGAGACGATGTTAAATTGTAGATCCCCCTGGTATAAAAATTAACAGGACACATCATGACTGGTGTAACAAACTGGGTTGTAATCCTGACTAAAGTGATGTTAAATTGTAGGTCCCCCTGGTATAAAAATTAACAGGACACATCATGACTGGTGTAACAAACTGGGTTGTAATCCTGACTAAAGGGTTGCATTAACCAACTATGTTAGTAAGAATACACACATGCATACATAACATAAGTGGTCATTACAGCCCTTTAGTCAGGATTAGGACCTAGCTGCTCACACCATCCCATTTGTGTGCGCTAATTTCTTTAAATATGTGTGGCGGGACCTACAGTTTTAAAGTCTACTCCGAACGACAGATTTTTGAGAAACTTTTCATGGCGATTTGATTTACTCTCAGAATTTTTGCCAGAAATCTGCTGAGAGGAAGTCGCCTAAGAAATATTTTTTCATATTTCGTTCAGTTGGAGGTGCCTGACCTGGGGGTTTGAACCGAAGCCTCACATCTAATAAGCCAACACACTACCTACTAGACCACGGCGTAGTATTAGTCAGGATTACGACCTAGTTTTTCACATAACTCATGTTGTGTGCGTTAATTTTTTTATACATCAGTAGCGGGACCTACAGTGTAAAGTCGACTTCGAACGACAGATTTTTGAGAAACTTTTCATGGCAATTTTATTTACTCTCAGAGTTTTTGCCAGAAATCTGCTGAGAGGAAGTCGCCTAAAATTTTTTTTTATATTTCGTTCAGTTGGAGATGCCTAACCTGGGCGTTTGAACCGAGGCCTCGCGTCTAATAAGCCAACAAACTACCTACTAGACCACGGCGTAGTAATAATACCGCTTCTGACATATCCCTGTGTCCTGAAACTCTGATTGACCTGAGAAATCCCCTTCACTAGTAGAAGAGGACGTGCATCGAGGTTACATTCGTAGGGGCCTTTAACGCAGCCTATCTGCCTGTATAAATCATAAGTCTTTCAGGGAAAATCCCATCACTCCATAGGCATTGTGCTGCTTTCAATTTTTCGAATACCACCATCTACGAAATTCTAATGTCAGGATCCTTAATGCATTGGGTCCTTCATTAAGCGCTTGCTATTCTTAATATGAAAAAATAATTTTTAATTCGTTTAAAAGATCTGTTGGTGCCATTATGATAGAATACATTTAGGTTTAATTGTCCGCCACGTCTTCCGTGGGTGGAACTATCCGATATGTTAATTTTTGCTTGATTTTGGCGCATAAATCAGGTCGAATTTGACTGATTGCATGGGTTATGATGGCCGTGACATACACCGGAGATTTATGAAAACCCCACAAGCAAAAATCCAAAAACCCACTTCAAATCACCTCCACCTGGGATGACCAAGCAAAATTGCTCGCACAGCTGTGTAGCACGTAGCGCCATCCTTTAAAACTCAAGTTGTTGGTGTCCAGATCATCCAATTCTATACGAAAGAAGTTGGTAATCATCGTCTTATAATACTCGCCATAGTCAGAGACCAGAGCACACTGTTTTCGAGTGTGCACGCTGGCAGAGCTATCGCTCTGAACTGACATCAATAGTTGGAACGATCACAGCTGCTAATATTGTCGGGTTTATGACTGCAAGTACTGAAAATTGGACCTCGGTAGTGCATTACGTAGAGCGCATTCTGAGACGGCAGAAGAGAGATCTTGAGGCTGCAGAACGAGTAAGCATGTCGGCATAGGTGATACTGTCACACGTGCCAAGCGTGACCGAGACGATGATTTAGACGAAAGCAGTAGTGGAGACGCTTAGATGACTCCTCAACTTTCGATTCGCAATCCCGAGGCGGATATAAACATGAAGAGGCCACAGGGCCAAAAGGACTCCACTCCGAAGTAATACCACCGTAGTTCCAGAGTGGGCACAATCAAGTCCACAGGAGACGAGGGGGGGATTTAGTGGGTGAGGGCCCCACACACGGAGGATGTGACGACTTCCTCTATGGTGCGGTTAGATACATTTACACCTCCTTGGCGAAAAAAAAATAGTCAGAGACCGCGTGACTAATGTCGTAGTAAAAGAAATAAGGACCGATGCCGATGTGGCAGCCCATAATTCACAACAAACAGTGACTGTTCCACAATGCATGCGAGGCTTTTGAACCTCGTGTGTATTGGTATCGTCCCCAAATTCAACAATTTTGTGTATTCAAGTAGAAATGGGTCGTCTTATCGCTGAAGATATTTTTTTGTTGAAAATTAGGATCACTTCGTCATCTGTTCCAAAGCCGATTAAGTGAACACAAGTCGATGTCTATGGTAGTTTACCATTAATTCCCGGGTCAGTTGAATTTTGTACGTATGCATGCCCAAGTCAGGACTTAAAATTTACCGAATTTCGCTTTACGAAAAGCTGCGCTTTTATGTGGGCGAAGCAAAAATCACTGCCTTATACGGTGTTCAGTTATGCACCTTGATTGCGTAAATCGCAATAAACGCCATTATTAAGCTCAATATTTCATATAAAGTTTCAATTAATTATTGCGCAATAAATACGCAAATTGTTATAATATTGAGTAAAACTTAAAATACAACACTGTCATAAGTGTGTTTAGTGCGCATATTACAATTATCTGAACACTTTCAACAACGACAAAAAACAATGTTGTTGGAACGATCAGCTGTTCTGTTTACCAGCTGTCAAATGAATATTGAATAAGCAGCTGAACTGCTTAAATTATTATGTCTGAACACTTCAAATATTGTACTCAATAAAGCGAATATTGACTCAATAAAAGTGCATGTCTGTACATAGTATTAGATTCTCCTGCACACTGTCACGGATTCCGGTAATGTTTTCGGCAGATCTTGAAGTAAATATGTATTGTTCGATTGTTTGTTAAACCAATGGACTTTAAATTATCCATCACAGTCCTCTCGTTAGGGCGATTGTAGCGATCACAAAGTGAGCAAAACGTGTGATATGTCACCCGAACAGAAACTCAAATTTTCCAATATTTCCACGCGTGTCTTGTTGAATTCTTAAGTCGTCCCTGGTGATTTGACAATACAGAGCGAATAAATGGCAACTTATTTGAATGATTGTGCTCGAACAAGATGGCATGGTCCTGAAGTCCCTGTTAGAAGACTCTATATTATGATTACGGAGTCGTAAAGCCCTAAATTTCCATAGTTTTTCAATCTTTAACCTCGAATTGTAAATTCTTTTACAGCAACAACCAGAGAACAAATTACAGTTTTGTTTACAATAAATACTCCCCCTCCCTCCTCTGTGCTTAATCTTTCCCTTTTTGTTGATGTCTTTCAAGGCTTATATGAAATTTTTGTTGAATTTCAAAGGAAGAGAGAGAGAGAGAGGGAGAGAGACAAAGGTTTTTCGTTACTAGAGTTGGTGAATTATTAAAAATCAATTTATCAGAGAAGCTTAACTTTTTAAAACCTTGAAAAACTTTACTCACGACATGAAAATGAAATTCTTTTTGTACAAACGAAAATCCTACCAGCCTCCTGCCTTCTGCCAGCATAGCCTGGCAAAGCATAAACGGAGCAACACACGCTGGAGCATTCACTTACTCACTTCGACTCACTTCGGCTGGCTGCCTTAACAAAAAAAAAAAAAAAAAAACAAAAAAAGGGGGAAGAAAGGGAAAATGAATGAAAATGAAATGAAACCATTGTCATTAATCATGGCAATACAATTCCATATTGTTGGCTACTCCCTCTCTGTCTCTCTCTGGTTCTGGAACCGGCTTATCAAACTTAAATACGTTGCTGCTCACGTATGTGTGTACTTTGGTGGGACGTGGGAGAATAATGATGGAATACTCTGCGTCACTGAATCCAAAGAAAAATTTTCAATTGAAATGGAAAGTTTTTTTTTAACGTTTGTGTGCGGAGAATAATTTTTTGCAAGGAAAACACCGATGATGGTGACATTGATATGGAGAATGATGATGACTGTTGGTATCCCTTTTACGGGTAGTTAGCGGCTTTCGGAGGGTGGGGATGGTATACGTGTGACATGATTTAAAAGTATGACATGCCATGTGAATGAATTTTGACAGTTTGAACACAAAGGAATAACAAACCAGGGGAAGGAAAATTAAATTTTTAAATAAAATTAATGGCGAAATGAAAAATTAATGAAACACATACACAGGCAAAATGGAAGATGGATGGGGGGCGTTGGAGCAAAAAAAGGGTTCCACAAGTTGGTAGCTGGTATTCTATGGCAATGAAATGGTTTTCAGAAGTAATCTATGATGGATTATGCACAGTTGACAAGAAAATAAAGAAACTTTGAAGGTCCTTTTGAATCCACCATCCCCTCATATTTTTTTTTTTTTTTTTTTTTTTTTTTTTTTTTTTTTTGTAAAACCAGCACTCAGGGGATGGCCCCTACTCATGCAGTGCATTGTGCAGGTTTAGGAAAATAGGTTATAGGAAGGTGGAAAGAGGGAGTAGTGTTTGTAGACATTTGATTTAAACTCAAGATGCGAACGGCAAGGAAACGAGTTGCTGCTAGGTGACTATATAATGGCCAGTGCTATACCTTCACCATTAGACAATGAAACTGAAGAACAACATTTCCCTTGGAATACAACACATGACGTACATATTGTCACGTATTATTGCGTGTTGGATGTTGGCAGATCATAACGGTCTTCATCACGACCGAAGTAGTCTAGTAGATAGGGCTTAAACCCCATTCCAGACATATCGAAAAAATTTTTTTTTGGGGAATTCTTCTCTAGCAGCCTTCTGCCCAAAAATTATGTGAGTATTGTCATGAAAAGTTTCTCAAAAATCTGTCGTTTGAAGTCAGTCGCCTGTAAGCTGCAGAGCCCGGCCACTGAGTGATCAAATTAATACACACAACGTGGGTGATGTGAGAAGCTCGGTTGTAAACCTAACTAAAGGGTTGTAATGACCAATTAATCTTCATGATCAGTGTTACATTCCGCTTAAGTGCCATACAGTATTGCTTCGAAGTCTGTAGTCACCTTCGTCTTTTAGCCAAACTGTCTTATACAGCCTATGATGTGGTGACAGCCTTGCGAATATTCTCTGCTATTCCTAGTGCTTCGTTAAAAGATTGAATGAACTTCTCCCACAGCGTTTCAGGTTATTCAGAAGCAATAGCATTACTTCCTTGTATTGTCTATTCGGCTGTTACTGGCAGTGGTGTTGTCGAGCCGGAACGCTCCGGAACGTCGTTCCGGTACTTCCTTTTTGGACAGCAACGCATTCCGGAACTAAAGATAATTCCTGATAACGAGAATTGGCGGACGTTTTGAAAAAAAGAATTAAAAATAATTGCTGATTCTTTTCTAATTTTTGACGAATTTTTATAAACCGAACCCGAACCGGAACAAAAACCGGAACGAACTGGCTTGTTTTTCCGAACCGTGAACCGGAGTCCGGAACGCCTTCCGGTAGAAAAAAATTACCACAACACCACTGGTTACTGAACTCCATTTCCATTTAATTTGTATTGTCTACCATAAGCATCTATTCAATCATGGACTTGATGGACTCTCTCGTTTACCAAATCTCTGGCATTAATCTTTCACGACAGTGTACTTGTACCACACTTTGAAACTTTTCACGATGGCGCGACAGGCCAAACATCGTCGTCTTCGTTTGCGAAAACGTAAATAAAGAAATAAATGACTGGCATGTATATGTGTACGAGTACATCAGCCTCTATGGACCCATAAGTAACTGACGTTATACGGTGTTCAGATATGCACCTTGATTGCGTAAATCGCAATAAACACCACTATTGAGCTCAATACTTCATATAAAGTTTCAATTAACAATTGCGCAATAAATACGCAAATTGTTATAATATTGAGTACAATTTAAAATACAGCACTGTCATAAGTACATATGTTCAGTGCGCATATTACAATTATCCGAACAATATTTGTTGACATTCGACAACTCAAATGTCAACAACGACAAACAAAAAATGGCGACCAAAATAAAATCAATGTTGTTGAAACAATTAGCTGTTTTATTTACCAACTGTCAAATGAATATTGAATAAGCTCAACTGCGTATATTATGCCTGAACACTTAAAATATTGTACTCAATTAACCGAATATTGACTCAATAAAAGTTCATATCTGAACATAGTATTAGGCGCTGTGAGGGAGCAAGTGAGTGCCGTATAAATACGGCATCCGTCGCGAAAGTGTTGAAGGGCCTTAGTGCACTTTACTTAACAAAATTAGTTTAAACGAGTGACTGCCGTATAAACACGGCAGCCGTCCCGAAAGAGTAGAGAGGCTTTAGTGCACTTTACTTAACTTTAATTAGCTTAAACATGATTCCTCTGCTCAAGATTAGGAACCCTTCGGCTTGTCACTGATTATAAACAGAAAATTTACTTTCCCCTCCAGTTTCTATGTGCCCCCTCTGCGGGTTTTTATGACATGAATTTGAAAGTTTGATTGCACCTAAGTCTGAAGAAGAGAAAATGCCAGGCTTAGGTTAGGTTAGAGGACGTGTACTTATCAATTAAGACAAGTACAGTCGGAGGTCGAATTGACCCATTGTACAACGTCCTAGTTTCTCACGCCACTTATGTTGTGTGTGTTAATTTTTACACATGAGTGGCAGGACCTACAGTTTAAAGTCGACTCCGAACGACAGATTTTTAAGAAACTTTTTCATGGCAATTTTATTTACTCTCGGAGTTTTTGCCAGAAATCTGCTGAGAGGAAGTCGCCGAAGAAATACTTTTTGTATTTTGTTTGGATGTCTGGCCTGGGGCTCGAACCCTGGCTTTACGTCTAGTAAGCTAACACACTACCTACTAGACTACGGCGACTTCAGGCTTGCTGTCAAACGAATTGCAACTTTGCCTGCAGATCCAAGAAGAGTACTGAATTGCCCGTACAATTGGGGCAAAAATGAATCCGGAATCCAACGGAATTGTGAGCCAATATTTCTTTAATAAGTCCGCCTTATTCAAGAGATGGAATCTATTTTTTTGTACTTTGTTCCTCCTAGTTTAAGGCCATTTTCCTAAACAATATATTCTTGCACCTTCACCTCCACCTCCACCACAGCAATCTTTATCCTTTTCGTTTTTCACTCCCATTTTTCATTTACTTTTTCCACAAGGTTTTCCTTTCATTTTTCCTGGTATTGTTCCATTGTTTGGTTATGTATTCCTGCGGCCAAAGCTTTTGTTTCATTTGGAATCCCGCGAGAATAAAGAAACATGAAAAAAGGAAAGAATCGCGCAAAATCGTTCATAAATTCCTAATCCTTGTTACGTGCGGTTTATGATTTTTTAGAGCCTTAAAAAAGGGGGGAGGAATACTGACCAGCACACCCTCCATTGCAATTTAAAGTACTTGGATTGTGTGTGTATTAAGTGCCAGTGTATTACGAGATTATTGAGATGAACGAAGAGTTAAGGAGATTTCATTTGGAAAAGAAACTGGTTTTCAGTTTTAATGGCAGCTTAAAGAAGAGTGGAATGAGGAGAATTTGAGGATAAATTGGTTGACAGTATTGTCCACTTTCTCTATTTGTTTCATTCGCTCTCGATATCAAATCGATGACCAAACTTTCGGGCGGATTTTCAACATGGTGCTATTTTTTTTTCACTCCGAGGAGGGGTAAATGTAACTAACCGCTCCTTAGAGGAAGTCGTCACGTACCCCGTGTGTGGGGCCCTCACCCACTAAATCCCCACTCGTCTCGTGGACTTGCTGTACCCACTCCGGAACTACGGTGGTATTACTTCGGAGTGGAGTCCCTTTGGCCCCTGCGTGTTCATATCCGCGTCCGGACTGCGTGTCGAAAGTTGAAGAGACATCTAAGTGTCTCCACTATTCCTTTTGTCTAGGTCCCTGCCTCGAATTCCGCTTCTGGTGCTATGGAAGTCATGCTTTAAGTGTGAACCCCTATTCAGGCTGATCACCAAGCTAATAAACTTTCAGGCTGGTTTCCAGCATGATTCTGTGGAGTCATGAGCGATGAGATTATCCAGACCGATCAATACTTTTTTTTTTTGTAACACGCGCACTCAGGGGATGGCCCCTACTCATGCAGTGCATTGCATGGCGAAATGAAAAATTAATGAAACACACACACGCAAGATGGGAGATAGATGGGGTGTTGGCGCAAAAAATGGTTCCACAAGTTGGTAGCTGGTATTCTATGACAATAAAATGGTTTTGATAAGTAATCTATGATGGATTATGCACAGTTGACAAGTAAATAAAGAAACTTTGAAGGTCCTTTTAAACCCCCATCCCATCACTTTTTTTTTTTAAACCGAAAGTTTTTTTTTTTTTTTTTTTGGTAAAACCAGCACTCAGGGGATGGCCACTACTCATGCAGTGCATTGTGCAGGTTTAGGAAAATAGGTTATAGGAAGGTGGAAAGAGGGAGTAGTGTTTGTGGACATTTGATTTAAACTCAAGATGCGAACGGCAAGGGAACGAGTTGCTGCTAGGTGACCATATAATGGCCAGTGCTATACCTTCACCATTAGACAGTCTACAGGAATCGTCCCCAAGAAGTCCGCATCATAAGGTTATTTGAGTTCAATTGTCAGTTGAGTTCGTTTCGCAGCGAAATGTTACGTGAGCTCAAGTGAGTTCTGTTGTTAATAAAGCTACCACTCCGTCCTAACCTAACTTATCCTAACACGGTCAACAAATGTCACAGTGTTTGCAACACTTTGTGTTGCTTTTGTTGTAGCTGTTGTTCATATCACTTTTTAGGCCTCATTTTTTAACTTCTCTTAATGAAATCTACCACACATCTAATCCGATTTTGACCACGAAATTTTATTGCAAAAAACAAAACAAATCCTAAGAAGGGAAAACCCAAGAGCATCAGAGTTCAACGAACTCCTGTTTGCCATCAGATGGTGTTGTAATAAAAAATTTTACACACACAATATGCTGTGGAATCCTTTTTTTCCACTTGTCGACTGCAATGGCAGTGGCAGTGGCATTGCCAGTACAAGCAGCAACAGTGGCCATCAGTAAGCAATAAAACGACGCAGAAACAACACCAACAACAATCCCATTTAATAGTGATGATGAGGGTCATTATTTTTACAACAAAAGCCATTTCAAAAGAAGTACAAGAACAAGCATAGAAGAGAAGAGAAGGTATTTTATGTGTCAACACTTAACTTGACAAAACACAGGACATGTACACAGGATTTGCCAAAAAAAAAAAAAGGAAAGAAAGCGAAAAACAAGGGAAAAAAGACGGGAAACGAAAGGACACTCACAAATAACCATTAACAGGCAACAAGAGCAGACAAAATGAAAGGGGGAAACACAAGCCATACAAAATGTCAAAAAAAAAAAAAAAAAAAAAAAAAAAAAAAAAAAAAAAAAAACATCCTTTATTGGATAAATAATAAAAAATAATAAAAAAGAAGAACAAGAAGAAAAGAAAAGAAACATCCCGAGAATGACAACAAAAATGAAAAACATGACGACCAAAGGAAGCCCATCATAACAACACACACACACTAAAGGAGTGAAGCGAAGGGCAGTCACTTTAAATTTATAAGGGCGGGCGTGAGTATTTTGTTCGTGACACTTTTTTTTTTTTATTTTAATACGAGGATCATTATTATTATTAAATTGTGTTTTTGGTAAAGGATATGTAAAGGATATACAGGAAGAGTACAGAGCATATTTTATGCTTTCATACTCTGTCTTTTTGGCTTGTTTTAGAAGGGAGGAAGAGAGCAGAGTGTTAAAAGCCTTTTGTAATTGCAACTTGTGTACACAAGGGATAAAAAAGTTTTTATTACTGTTTCCCTATCCTTTGTAAAAAGACAAGCTAACCGGGACAGTTAAAAAGGACTTTAAACTTCCATTCCATGGTTCCATGGCGTCCTCTTGTTTGTGAACATTTCATCGCAATACCGGGCTGTTGGCATTTCTAACACTTCAATAGAGTTTCTCAATATGCCACAGGAATTTTTCATGCCACAATTTCCTTCCTCCAAGAGAACGCAACCATAGTCAGAGACCGCGTGACTAATGTCGTAGTAAAAGAAACAAGGACCGGTGTCGATGTGGCAGCCCATAATTCAGAACAAACACTAACTGTTCCACAATATATTGGACTCTCTTGAACCTCATGTGGATTGATATCGCCTCCAAATTCAACAATTTTGTTTATTCAAGCAGAAATGGGTCTGCTGATCGCTGAAGATGGTTTTTCGTTGAAAATTAGGATCACTTCGTCATCTATTCCAGAGCCGATTAAGCGAACACACGTCGTTGTCTATGGTAGTTTACCATCACTATACATGCCAAGTCGCCGTGGTCTAGTAGGTAGTGTGTTGTCTTATTAGGCGTAAACCCAGGGTTCGACCCCAGGCCAGACATCAAGACAAAATACAAGAAATATTTCTTAGGCGACTTCCTCTCAGCAGATTTCTGGCAAAAACTCTGAGAGTAAATAAACCTGCCACGAAAAAAGTTTCTCAAAAATCTGCCGTTCGGAGTCGATTTTAAACTGTAGGTCCCACCACTCATGTATAAAATGAGAAACTAGGACGTTGTACAATGGGACAATTCGACCTCCGGGTACTGTACTTTTCTTAATTAACAAGTACACGTCCTCTAACCCAACCTAACCTATCTGCTTGATGGGATTTTAGCTCTTCAACTTACCTCCTCTAATTATAACAGTGCCAGACGGAGAACAGAACTGAAACTGCAATAACCAGCTTTAGCATCTACAGGTCCAGCATCTATTTCATGGCATTTTTGAACTCTTCAACTAACCTCCTCTAATTGTAGCAGTGCCAGGCGGAGAACAGAACTGAAACTGCAATAACCCGCTTTGGCTCCTACAACTCCAGCATCTATATCATGGCATTTTTTATTCCTCAACTGACCTCCTCTAATTGTAGCAGTGCCAGGCGGAGAACAGAACTGAAACTGCAATAACCAGCTTTGGCTCCTACAACTCCAGGATCTATTTCATGGCATTTTTTATTCCTCAACTGACCTTCTCTAAGTGTATCAGTGCCAGGCGGAGAACAGAACTGAAACTGCAATAACCAGCTTTTGCACCTACAAGTCCAACATCTACGTCATGGCATTTTTAATTCCTCAACTGAGCTCCTCTAATTGTAACAACGCCAGGCGGTGAACAGAACTGAAACTGCAACAACCAGCTTTAGCACCTTCAGGTCCACCATCTATTTCATGGCATTTTTACTTTTCAACTGAGCTCGTCTCATTGTACCGGTGCCAGGAGAGAAGGAATTAAAAAGTCTGCCATGGTCCATAGCAGTATTGGAAGACACAATCAATGCCTTTCGCCCTCCTTAACGTGTTGTTTCGTATGAACCTGAAATTTGGTTGAAAGTCAATTTCGGTGCTACAAATAAGTTTTCCTGACGAAATCAATGCCAGTTGGTTACAAAAAGAATTCGTGACTGTAATAAAACGGCAAACCATGTTAAATAGAGGTGATGGTTGTAGTTTGTGAAATCCTAACTCTAGTTGCTCTAGCTTTTTCAGAGCTCAGCTCAGCTACTCTAATTTAATGCATTTGTAAGGAATATGAATTTGATTGAGGACAGAACATACAAGTAGTCTCATCTCATAACACTAAACTATCGCAGAATTGATATTTGGACTCAGAAATTGTGGACTGAAGGTGCTGTTTACGGACCTAGTGGGCTGGAGAGATATTAGGTCAACGATTCCAGTTTTCATTGAGCTCTGGTAACCTTTGGAACTGGAGATATAGCCGATGAATTTAACTTTTTTATAAGAGCATAAAAAGGGCCCTCCATTTTTTTCACGCCGAGGAGGGGTAAATGTACCTAACCGCACCATAGAGGAAGTATCACATCCTCCGTGTGTGGGGCCCTCATCCACTAAATCCCCCTCGACTCGTGGACTTGTTGTGCCCACTCCGGAACTACGGTGGTATTACTTGGGAGTGGAGTCCGTTTGGCCCTTTGGCCCCTGCGTGTTCGTATCCGCGTCCGGATTTCGTGTCGAAAGTTGAAGAGACATCTAAGTGTCTCCACTATTCCTTTCGTCAAGGTCCGTGCTTCGAATTTCGCTTGACACGTGTGTCAGTTTCATCTATTCCGGCGTGCCCACATGTTCCGCAGCCTCAAGATCCCTCTTCTTCAGTCTTAGAATGCTCTCCACGTAATTCGCAACTGAGGTCCAATTTTCTCTACTCCCGATCATAACCCCAACAATGTTACCGGCCGTGATCGTCCCAACTATCGACGTCAGTGCAGAGCGATACCTCTGTCAGCGTGCACACCCGAAAACGGTGTGCTCTGCGTCATCAATTATCTCCCCTTCCTCGTAAAGACAGTAAGGGGAGGCGGTCTTGCCCATTCTGTGCAGATATTTTCTCAAATATCCGTGACTCGATAGCATATGTGTGTAACGTAGTAATTCACCTCTCCAAATTTCCGACCAATCCATGGCCTTATGTCTGGAAAAGTCTCGCCGTCCATAATTTGGGTAAAATTTAAGAAGGTGCAGGTGAACTGCTATTAGATTAAGGATTCCAAAACAGGTTCCCTTACGATCCGGCGTTACATAGAACCAGAGATAAAGGTGGTGAAGCTAATTATTTTCTTCAAGTGAGCAAAATAAAAGTGCTAAATGGGATAAAAATGGGTATGTGGGGGGGAAGTAAACCTAGTGGGCTGGATAGTTATGGTATTAAGGATTCGAAAACGACTTTCCTTACGGTCAGACATTACTTAAGGCCGGAGATATAGGCGACGAAGCTAATTGTTTAATTAAAATGAGCTAAATCGGATAAAAAATGAACTTGTGGGGGGAATGGACCTAGTATACTGGATAGCCGTGGTATCAATGATTCCAAAAGAGCTTACCTTACTGTCGAGCGTTAATTGGGACCGGAGATATAGGCGACAAAGCTAAATTTTTGTAAATAAAAATGAAATTGTGGGTAAATGAACTTAAAAAATGTTAATAATTCTCATTGAGTTAATAGGCATTTACGTATATATAGACTAAAAAATTTTACTTTTTCGCAAGTTGCATTTCATTTTGCTTGATGACTTGCTTGTTTTTGGGTCGATGACTTACAATATTTTTGGTCAATGACTTGTATTTCTGAATTTACTTTTTACCGAATTTTACCTGATTTAAGAGGGCCCGTTTATGGTCTTATAAAAAAGTTAGCTTCGTGGGCTACATCTCCGCTCCCAAAGGTTACCCAAGCGTAACGAAAACCGTTTTGGAATCCTTGATCCAATAGCTATGCAGCCCACTAGGTCTAAAACCGCAACTTTTTAAATTTTATCGAAATTTTACTCGATTTATATCACCTATCGTGACATCATCCTGACCACAGTGGCCATGCTTACGGGCCATTGCGTTATGGGCAGACACGCGGAAAGGATGCGGCTCCCATTCAACAACTTCTGCCGCGGGTGCAGATCCGCTGAGTAAGAAGAGACTGTGATCAACTTCTTCTGTCAGCGTCCGTCACTTGCTAGGTGCAGGAATAGATTATTTGGCGCTCCGTTTCTTGTCAGCTTGACGGAGCTATCATCTATTGACATCAAGGATATAGCTTCGTTCATCAAACTTTCTGGCTGGTTTTCCAGCGTGGGGTAGTCGTGCTTCTGATGAGCAGCCCTTGTGCTGACCAACTCCTTCCTCCTCCCTGGTGTTGGTGGAACTTTGTCAGCATAGGGACTGCGTTCACCCGTGGCATCTCAACGGGCCGCTATGCGCGCTCATGTGTGCTTTGTGACATGATCAAAGCTACCACTACGACCAAAACCTAAACCTAATATCACCTATTCTGGCATGTAAAAGGTACGGTTAAATGGAATGCCTACTGGCAATTAATCTCTACAAATAGCTTAAGCAACTTATGAATCCAATTTGCACAAATAAGATGTGTTTGACTTCCATATTCCTTTCGGAAAGAATACAACACACTCTTAGAACTTAATAGGTTCCAGGTGGCTCTTGAGGTATAGAAAATTTTCTGAAATTTTAACTGAAAATTAATCTTTAGGAACTACATAACTAGGCAAAGCTAAAAACTACCATATTTAGACACCTTGGACTGCTATATTCTCTAAGGAAGCCGCCTCCCCTTACTGTCTTTACGAGGAAGGGGAGGTAATTGATGACGCAGAGCACATTGTTTTCGAGTGCGCACGCTGGCAGAGCTATCGCTCTGTACTGACGTCAATAGTTGGAACAATCACAGCCGCTAATATTGTCGGGGTTATGACTGCGAGTAGTGAAAATTGGACCTCGGTAGTGAATTACGTAGAGCGCATTCTGAGACGGAAGAAGAGAGATCTTGAGGCTGCAGAACGAGTAAGCATGTCGGCATAGGTGATACTGTCACACGAGCCAAGCGTAACCGAGACGATGATTTAGACGAAAGGAATAGTGGAAACGCTTAGATGACTCCTCAACTTTCGATTCGCAATCCGGAAGCAGATATGAACATGCAGGGGCCAAAGAGCCAAAGGGACTCCACTCCGATGTAATACCACCGTAGTTCCTGAGTGGGCACAAACAAGTCCACAGGAGACGAGGCGGGGATTTAGTGGGTGAGGGCCCCACACACGGAGGATGTGACGACTTCCTCTATGGTGCGGTTAGGTACATTTACCCCTCCTCGGCGAAAAAAAAAAAATAAATATTCCCTAAGGAAAGCATGGATGACATTCGTTTCTTAAAATTATTTTTGCTCTGAATTTCAACTTTTTTTCTTAAATTCTAAAACGTTTTTCTGATATTAACAAACAACTCCTTGACCTCTTTCCGATATCTAAACCAGAAAGTAAAGTAAAACCAGAAATTATCTTGTCTGATGACCTGCCATCAATTACTAGCTCATTTTTCTTTTGATTAACTTTTGTTGCAGATTTTTTTCTCGGTCACAATATTATTAAGATCCTTTTTTTTCTTCCTTTTTCGTCCTTTTTACAACTCAATTATTTAACATTTTGCTAATTGACGAACAGTACAGAAGAAAAGAGAAGAGCAAGTAGTAAAGGAGCAGGGAAAAACTAATTTCATTCGGAGTTTAACTAAGAAGTATCGAACAGGATACAGAAATATTTGACAACAAAAGAGAAAAAGTTTTTGAGAGAGAGACAGGGACGAACACATTTACACGTATTGTAATAACCACAGGATATAAGGTAACGGTAACTAAAACTGTAAATAGGAAGAGAAGAAACACTGTGACAAAGAACAAAACAATAGAAACACATTAAACAGTAGGGATTCCAAAAAGTGAATAAAAATACAGGATACAGGATATACAAAAACAGAAATTAAAACCAAAGAAATCTTGTAAATAACACAGCTGTGGTGGAAGAAATAGCAGCCCGCTTGACTGTCTACACAGAATGCAAATACATACACTGTCGGACGGTATAAGAAAATAGTAAAGGCCAGGTCTTTAGAGAGGGAGAGAGACACTAAAGCTAGAAAGAAGGCTGTGAAGTATAGTCTGAAGTCGCCGTAGTCTAGTAGGTAGTGTGTTGGTTTATTAGACGTAAAGCCAGGGTTCGAGCCCCCGGCCAGACATCAAGACAAAATACAAAAAGAATTTCTTCGGCGACTTCCTCTCAGCAGATTTCTGGCATAAATTCTGAGAGTAAATAAAATTGCCATGAAAAAGTTTCTCAAAAATCTGTCGTTCGGAGTCGACTTTAAACTGTAGGTCCCACCACTCATGTATAAAATTAACACACACAACATAAGTGGTGTGAGAAACAATTCGACCTCCGGGTACTGTAAAGGGTGTTTTTTATAGAGGTATAGAACTTTAAGTTGCAATAAAACAACGATGGATTATTCGATTGACATGAATTTTATTTATCCGAAAGATAATCTTGTGGCATTACATTTTAAATATGATTTCTGGCATATGACCGCCACGGCTGGCGCGGATGTACTCCAATCTGGACGTCCAATTTTCGATGACTTTTTCCAACATTTGTGGCCGTATATCGGCAATAATACGGCGAATGTTGTCTTCCAAATGGTCAAGCGTTTGTGGCTTTACCGCATAGACCAATGACTTTACATAGCCCCACAGAAAGTAGTCTAGCGGTGTTAAATCACAACAAGATCTTGGAGGCCAATTCACAGGTCCAAAACGTGAAATTAGGCGGTCACCAAACGTGTCTTTCAATAAATCTATTGTGGCACGAGCTGTGTGACATGTTGCGCCGTCTTGTTGAAACCACATCGCCTGGACATCATGGTTATTCAATTCAGGAATGAAAAAGTTAGTAATCATGGCTCTATATCGATCACCATTGACTGTAACGTTCTGGCCACCATCGTTTTTGAAAAAGTACGGACCAATGATTCCACCAGCCCATAAAGCGCACCAAACAGTCAGTTTTTCTGGATGTAACGGTGTTCCCACATACACTTGAGGATGACCTTCACTCCAAATGCGGCAGTTTTGTTTGTTGACGTAGCCATTCAACCAGAAGTGCGCTTCATCGCTAAACAAAATTCGCTTATGAAAACAGGGAACAACGGTAATCTCGTTTTGGGCCCATTCGACGAATCTACGCCTTACTTGATGATCGTTTGGCTTCAAATCTTGCACGAGTTGGATTTTGTAAGCACGCAAACCAAGATCCTTCCGCAAAATCTTCCATAAAGTGGATGGACACAGTCGATGCCGGATGGACTCATTCGGGTCTTCCTCAATGCTACGCTCTACAGCAGCAATATCTTCTTCTGTACGCACCGTAAAGCGTCTCTGGGGATGCGAGTTATCAATAAGAGTAAACGTGGTGCGAAAACGTTCCATGGTTAATCGAATTAACTGCTCTGATGGACGATTTTGTCGACGATAAAATGGACGTAGTGCGCACAGAACCATTATTTTCGAAATAAAATTGCACTATTTGCAAGCGTTGTTCAGGCGTGAGTCTATTCATGATGAATTGCCAAACCAAACTGAGAATAAATCACTTGACAGCTGTTAAATCGATCGCCATCTTGAAAAGTAATGCCAACTTAAAGTTCTATACCTCTATAAAAAACACCCTTTACTTGTCTTAATTGACAATTACACGTCCTCTAACCTAACCTAACCTAAGAAGGCTGTAGTGATTATTTAAATGCAGTGTCAGAGTCGGTGCGATCGCCAGTGTTTGGCAATTTGCAGGTGAGAAATCTTTCATCCTGTAGGATCTCGAAAATATGATATGAGGCGGTCTAGTACGCTAATGGCTTACAGTAGGGGCAACGGAACCACTCTGGTGGTTACAGTCCGCTAGAGTAGGATCTTTGGCGATTGGTTTTTGAATGACATCTTTGGGTCATCATTTGTTGCTCCAAGGGGACCTCATACTAATGAATTGGATTTGAGGTAGACACAGATTTTGGCAAGTTCGAGTGCTGTCGTAAACACAGTGTTTTAGGACACTACTGAGCATACGTAGTATTTATACGAGGCCATAGAAACCAACCAACCAGCCGACCTATATAGTCAAGGGATCATGTAAGTTCTGATGACAGAATGATGAGACCCTCTTCAGGAGGACCTCATACTAATGAATTGGATTTGAGTTGCACACAGATTTTGGCTATCAGAGTGATGTCGTAAACACAGTGTTTTAGGACACTGCTGAGCGTACGTAGTATTTGTACGAGGCCATAGAAACCAACCAACTAGCCAACATATGTAGTCCAGGGATCATGCAAGTTCTGATGACAGCATGATGAGACCCCCTTCAGGAGGACCTCATACTAATGAATTGGATTTGAGGTGGACACAGCTTTTGGCTATTAGTGTGCTGTCGTAAACACAGTGTTTTAGGACATTACTGCCAATCTATGTAATCAAGGGATCATGCAAGTTCTGATGACAGCATGATGAGACCCCCTTCAGGAGGACCTCATACTAATGAATTGGATTTGAGTTGCACACAGATTTTGGCTATTAGAGTGCTGTCGTAAACACAGTATTTTAGGACACTGCTGAGCGTACGTAGTATTTGTACGAGGCCATAGAAACCAACCAACCAGCTAACATATGTGGTCAAGGGATCATGTAAAAACGTTTAAAGTCAAGTTTTATTGCCTCCAAGGAGTGTAATTGATCTCTCACTAAACAAGAGAACAGGTTTTTTTTTTGAGTTTCAATACCGATTTGTAAAATAATCTCTTAAACCTTAAGTGTCACAATTATTTCGCCCACCACTGTTGTAAATGGCAATTATTTACGAAAACTATTGTCCAATTGTACTGTTATTATTATGGCTTTTCACATTATTATTGTTGTTGTTGCTGTTGTTGTTGTTTACCTTGTAGAATTCCAATTCTTGTTTATCACTCTCTGTTCTCATGCAGGCAAACAATACTTAACACGCATTCAATTTGAAATGAGAAACAAAGAACAAGAGTCAGAGAGAGAGTGAGAGTGTGTGTGCATTCATGTTGAATTAAAATTTTTCCATAAGAAATGTAAACACAAATAACACACAATAAAACCAAACAAACAACAACAAGAACAACAACGGCAATTACAACATATTGTAAACAAAGGACCTGACATAATAAAACATGAGCCTACTTTTCTAAGGGGCATCTAAAGTTACAATTTTTAAATGGATTTCGTTTGTTTTCTTTTTTCTTTTTTTTGGTTCTTTAAATGCTAAGCTCTCAGTAGATATCAGATTACAGTTACATTAAGGCATGCTCTCTCTCTCTCTCTCTCTCTCTGTTACACACATTCTCACAGCATAGGGAGAAGAAATTCTCCCGTAAATAACAAGTTTTGCTTAACACACACTCACTTAGTTGCTTATTTTATAAATAGGATGAGAACATACTGTCTCTCAATGGCTTACTAAGATAATGCAGGCCAT
Organism: Sarcophaga variegata; assembly: GCA_932273835.1. Taxonomy (NCBI): domain Eukaryota; kingdom Metazoa; phylum Arthropoda; class Insecta; order Diptera; family Sarcophagidae; genus Sarcophaga; species Sarcophaga variegata. Next base: position 9,213,776 of record OW026358.1, read on the forward strand.
GTAGAGAAAGTGAAAATTGCAATCTTAGAGAGAGAGAGAGAGAGAGAGAGAAAGAGATAGAGAGTACAAGTAATATTTGTTGTATAATTTTAGATGGTATACGGAATCCCAAAAAAACAAGAGCCAGCTGTGTTTGCTTGAAAATCTCATGCATGTGAGTAGTAGGAATAGAGAAAAACCGTAGGAGAGCCAATTTTCAAGATTTTAAACATTTTGTGGGGATGTGTCACACATTCCTTCTGTGGTCTACTGCATTTTTAGGCAAATGGAAATGTAAAGGAATGAAGTCGCCGTAGTCTAGTAGTAGGTAGTGTGTTGGCTTATTAGACGTAAAGCCAGGGTTCGAGCCCCAGGCCAGGCATCAAAACAAAATACAAAAAGTATTTCTGCGGCGACTTCCCCTCAGCAGATTTCTGGCAAAAACTCTGAGAGTAAATAAAAATTGCCATGAAAAAGTTTCTCAAAAAATCTGTCGTTCGGAGTCGAATTTAAAGTGTAGGTCCCGCCACCCGTGTATAAAATTAACACACACAACATAAGTGGTGTAAGAAACTAGGTAGTAATCCTGACTGAAGGGTTGTAATGACCAATTATGTATGTATGTAATGTAAAGGAATGCATTCATCAAAAAACTATGAACTTTAAAACTAATAACGGCCCTTCTGAAATCCCTCATAGGTCCATTCACTAAGTGGCTGAAGTCTCTTCAATAGGTACTTCGTACTCTTTCAATGGTAGGCCCTACTAGAGACTAAACTAGACAACATTTCTGATAAAATTGCTCAGATTTTTTGGTCTCATTATTCTTAGAAATACAAAATGAGCTTCTCTTGCCAAATAAATTAAATTGTATTGCTTCAGCTGCTCTTTTGGACGAGTAATCTCGAAAATTAGTTTTTTTGGAAATCTAATATCATTTCGATTGCAAATCTTGCAATGAATTCCATGAAAACTTAATGGTTTTTGAAGTCGCCGTAGTCTAGTAGGTAGTGTGTTGGCTTATTAGACGTAAAGCCAGGGTTTGAGCCCCAGGCCAGACATCAAAACAAAATACAAAAAGTATTTCTTCGGCGACTTCCTCTCAGCAGATTTCTGGCAAAAACTCTGAGAGCAAATAAAATTGCCATGAAAAAGTTTCTCAAAAATCTGTCGTTCGTAGTCGACTTTAAACTGTAGGTCCCACCACTCATGTATAAAATTAACACACACAACATAAGTGGTGTAAGAAACTAGGTAGTAATCCTGACTGAAGGGTTGTAATGACCAATTATGTATGTATGTAATGTAAAGGAATGCATTCATCAAAAAACTATGAACTTTAAAACTAATAACGGGCCTTCCCAAATCCCTCGTAGGTCCATTCACTAAGTGGCTGAAGTCTCTTCAATAGGTACTTCGTACTCTTTCAATGGTAGGCCCTACTAGAGACTAAACTAGACAACATTTCTGATAAAATTGCTCAGATTTTTTGCTCTCATTATCCTTAGGAATACAAAATGAGCGACTCTTGCCAAATAAATTAAATTGTATTGCTCCACCTGCCCTTTTTGGACAAGTAATCTCGGAAATTAGTTTTTTGAAAATCTAACATCATTTCGACTACAAATCTTGTAACGAATTCCATGAAAACGGGTTTTTGAAGTCGCCGTAGTCTAGTGTAGTAGTAGTGTGTTGGCTTATTAGACGAAAATCCAGGGTTCAAACCACAGGCCAGACATCAAAACAAAATACAAAAAAGGATTTCTTCGGCGACTTCCTCTCAGCAGATTTCTGGCAAAAACTCTGAGAGTAAATAAAAATTGCCATGAAAAGTTTCTCAAAAATCTTTCGTTCGGAGTCGACTTTAAACTGTAGGTCCCGCCACTCATGTATAAAATTAACACACACAACATAAGTGGTGTGAGAAACTAGGTCATAATCCTGACTGAAGGGTTGTAATGACCAATTATGTATGTATGTAATGTAAAGGAATGCATTCATCAAAAAACTATGAACTTTAAAACTAATAACGGGCCTTCACAAATCCCTCATAGGTCCATTCACTAGGTGGCTGAAGTCTCGTCAATAGGTACTTCGTACTCTTTCAATGGTAGGCCATATTAGAGACTAAACTAGATAACATTTGTTATGAAATTGCTCAGACTTTTTGCTCTCATTATCCTTAGGAATACAAAATGAGCGACTCTTGCCAAATAAATTAACATCCTTTCGATTATAAATCTTGTAATGAATTCCATTAAAACTTAAGGGTTTTTAATGCTAGCTATAGTAACCGTTTTATGTTACTTTTTCCTGTGGGCCTACAGGTTTTTCTCGTCTGTGAAGTCTTAAATCTTTTACTTCTTAGGGCATACCTGACAACTTTCTATAGAAATTGTTTATTACAGATCAGATATCTATACAAACAATCAAACTCTTTCAAATTCGATTGTCTAGACAGAGGAATGCTGATGGACTGAGAGATTCTGGATAAAAACGCAAATAAAAATAAGAGAGGTTTCTCAAAATGTTGCATTTTGTTCTGGTTTGGATTTGCTAAAACGCTTAAATACTGCTGAACAGGTTCAAACAATTTCTAGGAAAGTAATTGCCTAAGTCGCCGCACTCTATTAGGCACTGTATTGGCATTTTCGACACCAGCCTGTAGTTCAAATCCTAGCTCAGACATCTCCCATAAAACCATCCATATTCTGTACGTTAATTTGTATCCAAGTGTGGCGGGAATTACAGTTTAAACGTCGACCCTGAACAACAGATTTTTGAGAAACTTTTCATAACAATTTAATTCACTCTCGAGAGTTTTTCCACAAAACTGCTGAAAGGAAGTTGGCGAAAGACTTGTTTTTTTTTTTGCATATTTCGTTAAAGGTCCGTATGTGAGTTAGGCTCACACTGTATACTAGAGTAAGGCGCCTTCAACGTTGCATTCTGTTCAGCCATTAATTCTTATCTCTTTAACGCCTCCGATCCTCTTGTGCTTACTTAACGAGGGCTGCATACTTGCCAGCCCTGCAATACTCAAAGAATTTTATCTCAACATGTTTATGTGGCTCCCATTTTTAAGGTTCTTTCTCTCTCTTTTACTCTCTTCGGTTTTTTAATTTGAAATTGAAATGATTTTTAATTTATTTCTAACTGTTGTTGTTGTTGTTGTTGTTCTACTGTTACGGTGGCCTAAGAAAAGTAGACATACAGTATTTTAATGTTGTTATTGTAGTTGTTTTTGCTTTTAACAGGTAAAGGATTTAAGCAATTTTTGGAAAACTGGGCCAAATCATTAAAACACAAAGAGAAGAGAAGAGAGGAAAAAGGACACAAAAACCAAAAACCAAAAAAATTTTTTTAACCAGCCAGGCATTTAACAACCATTGCATACAGACGTACATGCATACAGCCAAACAATACTCTTTTCTCTTTGCGGTTTATTATTTCCGTTACAGATTGTTTTTTTTTCTTTCTTTTTTTTTTGTATGGGAGAGCTATGAACATGGCTACATGGCTCTTCTGTGCTGTTTGCTGTGAGTAAACGAGAGTAAATAACAGTTTCATTTTCAAATCATGTTTTATTGGTTTGCATTTGTTGTTGTACTAGTCGTAGTCGTTGTCGTCATTGTTATTTGCCTAAACCCGACAAACAACACTGAATGTTTCAAATGAAACGAAAGAAAAATGTGTGTATGAGAGGGTATGAGTGGACCTTTGATGTTATTGTTGTAGTAATTTTAGGTGACTTGTTTGTTTACTTGACATTGTTGTTGTTGCTAGGAAAACTTAATTAATGTAGTTGCAATTGTAGTTGTGCATGTACGAGTATGTAGATGCTGTTGTTCCTTTTTCTTTCTTTCTTGAGAGAGCACAGCACTTAACTACTTTTTCTTATTGTTTTGAAATGATTTTTGAACATTTTTTTTCTGTGTTCATTAGGTAAACAAAGGGGAAAGAGAAGGTCTCTCAAGGTGAGAAAGAGAAAGAGAGAGAGAGAGCATAACAAATTAAAGGAAATATTAAATCCGAAAGCTGTTACTAAAACAGAATTTCATTATTAAAGAGCCAAAGTATTTACTGTGTATTACGAAATGAAAATTTCTTTTGTAATCTTTGAGATTTATTTACCGTTATTTTTTTATTCTTTTAATTACTGTAAGAGAGTGACAGCCACAGCCACAGTAACTGTAAATAATACATTAAAGTCGTGCCTTTTCTTTTAAAGGAAATTCAAATAAATTTTAAACAAAACTTTGCTCTTTTTTTCTTTCTGTTTCTCTTTTCTAAAAAAAAAAACAAAAACAAAAAGGAACTTAATTTTTCCTGTATGAAAATGAAAAATTCCTTTTGTTACCACATGCATACACTCCTCCCCACACTTACTCATCTTTGAAACGTCCTCTTTATAATCCATTGTGTGTCTCTCTCTCTGCTAACACTTTCATCTGTTGTGATGGTTATAGGCAAAGTTTTTTTTGTTTTTGCTGTTGCCGCTCTTCTCATTGTTGTTTTTGTTGCTGTGGGTACAGATTATATTGTAGAGACTGACTGACTAATTAACATCTGCATTCTTTTGTACGAAATCTTTCTCTCTCTATCTCTTTCTCACACATAATTAACACTTATGTTAATATTACGAGCAAAACAAAAGAGAGTACAACAGGGGAAGGGGTAGAGGCAACAGCAGCATTAAAAAAAATATGCCAGACATCATAAATTTTTGTTATAATTTTTCTCCGACACTTTACACACACTTTCACACATACGTTTACCAACGACAAAACGTTATTTTTTGTTGGGGAAATAAATTTTTTTTAACGGAAGAGCATAAAACAAAAACAACAGGTAAAAAGTATATTCTGCTGTTAATTACCACATAAATACTGATTTAATGGCTACACAGTGTAGCCAGACTTAAGGGAAGTGCAATAAGAAAATTAATTAAGGGATGGGAAAAACAAAGGAAAATTTAAGTTTTTATCTCTTTTTCTTAAGCTACAAAATCGTGTTTCTGGTACTTTTTATATTATTTTCAATTGCCATTATCTATCTTATATGGGGTACTTTATATTTCTGGTACCTTTTCGGTTTTGGTACTTTTTAAATTTTGGTACTTTTTTTTATTTTGGTTTGACTTTTTTAACTGGTTACTAACGCTATCCATTTTATAATTTATAGGTCTAGTACTTTTTGATGCTGGTGCTTTTTAAGTTTAGGTACTTTTTATTTTTGGATGTGAAGTAAAATGAATAGAGTATCTTACTTCAGATACTGTATATGTTTGAAACCTTTTAAGTTTTGGTGCATTTTTATGTTTGGTACTTTTTATTCTAGAAACTTTTTATTTTTGGTACTTTTTTTTGGTATTTTTTATGTCTAGTTCTTTTAATTCTCGCTATTCTAAGCCTATCCATCTTACTTAGGATACTTTATAAAGGGTGTTTTTTACAGAGGTATAGAACTTTAAGTTGCAATAAAACAACGATGGATTATTCGACATGACATGAATTTTATTTATCCGAAAGATAATCTTGTGGCATTACATTTTAAATATGATTTCTGGCATATGACCGCCACGGCTGGCGCGGATGTAGTCCAATCTGGACGTCCAATTTTCGATGACTTTTTCCAACATTTGTGGCCGTATATCGGCAATAATACGGCGCATGTTGTCTTCCAAATGGACAAGCGTTTGTGGCTTTACCGCATAGACCAATGACTTTACATAGCCCCACAGAAAGTAGTCTAGCGGTGTTAAATCACAAGATCTTGGAGGCCAATTCACAGATCCAAAACGTGAAATTAGGCGGTCACCAAACGTATCTTTCAATAAATCTATTGTGGCACGAGCTGTGTGACATGTTGCGCCGTCTTGTTGAAACCACATCTCCTGGACATCATGGTTATTCAATTCAGGAATGAAAAAGTTAGTAATCATGGCTCTATACCGATCACCATTGAGACTGTAACGTTCTGGCCACCATCGTTTTTGAAAAAGTACGGACCAATGATTCCACCAGCCCATAAAGCGCACCAAAACAGTCAGTTTTTCTGGATGTAAGGGTGTTTCCACATACACTTGAGGCTGACCTTCACTCCAAATGCGGCAGTTTTGTTTGTTGACGTAGCCATTCAACCAGAAGTGCGCTTCATCGCTAAACAAAATTCGCTTATGAAAATCGGGAACAACGGTAATCTCGTTTTGGGCCCATTCGACGAATCTACGCCTTACTTGATGATCGTTTGGCTTCAAATCTTGCACGAGTTGGATTTTGTAAGCACGCAAACCAAGATCCTTCCGCAAAATCTTCCATAAAGTGGATGGACACAGTCGATGGCGGATGGACTCATTAGGGTCTTCCTCAATGCTACGCTCTACAGCAGCAATAGCTTCTTCTGTACGCACCGTACAGTGTCTCTGGGGATGCGAGTTATCAATAAGAGTAAACGTGGTGCGAAAACGTTCCATGGTTAATCGAATTAACTGCTCTGATGGACGATTTTGTCGACGATAAAATGGACGTAGTGCGCGATACGTTTTCCGCACAGAACCATTATTTTCGAAATAAAATTGCATTATTTGCAAGCGTTGTTCAGGCGTGAGTCTATTCATGATGAATTGCCAAACCAAACTGAGAATAAATCACTTGACAGCTGTTAAATCGATCGCCATCTTGAAAAGTAATGCCAACTTAAAGTTCTATATCTCTTTATAAAAAAAACACCCTTTATGTTTGGTACCTTTTTAGTTCCATTATTTTTTATTTTTGAGTCTTTTTTATTTTTGGTACCTTTTTGGTACTTTTAATTTCAGTTACACTAACCCTATCCATCCAACTTAGGATACTTTATATGTATGTTTGGTAGCTTTTAAGTTTTGGTACTTTTTATTCTAGAAACTTTTTATTTTTGGTACTTTTTTTTGGTATTTTTTATTTCTAGTTCTTTTAATTTTCGCTATTCTAATCCTATCCATCTTACTTAGGATACTTTATATGTTTGGTACCTTTTTAGTTCCATTATTTTTTATTTTTGGTACTTTTTTGGTACTTTTAATTTAAGATATACTAAATCTATTCATCTAACCTACGATACTTTATATGTTTGATCCTTTTTGATTCTGGTGCTTTTTCTAAATTTTGGTACTTTCTTATTTTGGTACCTTTTTGCTATTGGGCACTCTTACACAATTTTACATTTTCCCTTTCCCTTCCTTATAGCTTAACTTACAACCTTTGCTTGCGTGTTTCTTCGAATTTGTCATTCACATTAACGTCACGTGACCACAAGCAACGTGACTGACTATCTCCACGCAATTTATGTATTGTACAGCGACTGCACAAGAAGGCTTCACATTGTTGAAAACATTTTTTTTAACGAATATTGTGTCTTACCCCCAGAGGGCCTGCCTTAACAAGCAACTGTATGTGGCATGTGGTCATCGAATGAAACCGTTGGCAACGTTTATGGCAATGATGACGGTGATCATTAACACATGCTGGCCGGCCCATATGTTATCCTTTTTTTTTGTTTGTTTGGCAACATCTAAGGTTTCCTCTTTTAACAACCTTTTATTTTAACATACACACACACAGCAGGTGAAGTGTGATGTATGGTGTGATGGTGTAGTGTGTGATAAAGTGCAAAAATTTTACGCATTCCAAGGGACAAAAAAAAAACGTTGCTGCTGCGTGAGTGTATATACAGCTGGGCGTTTGAGAGGTAACGTTGGTTTTTAATGAAATTTTTTTTTGTAATTATATTTGCTTAAAAAGGACTTTGTTGTTATTGTTGTTTTCTCTTTTATAAGATTAATTTTGTTGCCAGATTAATTATGCCGAAAAATAAAGAAAAAAGCTTTTGTGGGGGTGAATGGGGAAAACGAATAAAATAAAATATTTGGCGAGAGTTGGGGTAAATAAAAATACAAGGTATTAGTCTTAAATAATCAAATATTATTTATTTATGTACAAAACGTACCTTTCGGGTTGGGGTTGATCGGGTATTGATCTCTTTTCGTTTATATCACAACAATTCTGTCATATTATTAATAATTCACAATATTATAAACGTAAGTACAGGGGTGGTTTTTACACTTCAACAAAACTTAAATCTAAACTTAAAGGTAGGGTGGCCAGCGTGAACAGCTTTCGTTTAAATGGAACGAAATGAAGTCAAAGGCATTTCGTTAAATGGATAATGAGCGCAGTGAAGTCAACCATACTTTCTCCGATGAAGCGAATTTCCTTGTGAATGCCTTACAATACCCAGAACTGTTGTTTGGAGCTCAGAATATCCTCCTGCAATCCATACGTACGCAGAATGAGCAACTATTTGTTGGAGACAAAAATCTGAATAAAAACAGATGCCGAGATTGGTCTTTACTTTTTGAAAATGAGATCGAATTGGCAATGACAATGAAGGATATTCGTTATAGGAACACAGCAGCGCAGTTCTTGTAGCCGCAATTAGATGACATGAGCCCGAACGACTTGTGGCTTCACTGTACTGCAATCAATATATTGCGGCATTGATTTTCAGAACAACTTATCTTAACAAAGAAATTCTGTCCTCATCTAGCCACCAAGAATATACGATTAACTCCCAGCGGCCAAAGTTAATGCCTGTCTCTGGGCAATTGGACAGTGGCATGGATCAAGTACTGGTCACGCAAGCACCATGAAAGAATTCGGGACTATCAGGTGTAGTGATTACATGATAACGCGCTACAACTTCTCAATAAGATGCAGGACAAAGAGAGAAAGATTCAGTATAAAGAAATTTAAATTAAATGGTGCAGTAGCACACCTCGTAAAGGACTCCGTGTATATCTTCAACGATGATTTAAAATTGAATGCAACTCTGGGTGGTGGGATTTTTTCGGAATTAGTTGGTCCAGTCTATGAGGATGTCAAATATTTGTAGACTCTTTTAGCAAAATTTTTAAAAAATGAGGCGATAATGTTTAGAAATTCAAGGCCCATTCAATTCGGCAGCTATCAAAGCACTGAATTCCAACGTAATAGTTCGTTACGGAGTTCTAAGGTGGTGTATAATAGTCGCAGACATCTCAGTAGGACAGGGGAACGATATGATATTCATAGCTCGGGGATGTAGGTAACTGTTAAGCGAGTAAACTGTGGCACAACCATCGAACTTTTCGATAAATTCTTAACTTTAGGACCTTTCAGCTAATAATTATTCACAATGCAGTCAGGGATTCTGTCAACTCTAGATAGGCGGATTCTGATACGGGAAATAGGGCACAGAAAAGTCTAAAGAAGCATGCTTAGTATCGTTGTGGGGGTCATTATGGTCATGCATGTACAGGGGGGGGAGGGTACTGCCGGTAGTCACCTTCCAAACGACTTCTACAGAAAATACAGACATAATTAAGAAAGGGAGACTGTTGTTTACCTATTGCATATGTGGCCATTACTATGTCGAAGGAGAAAAAGGCAGCTTGGTGCCTCATTGGTAGATAATCTTGAGAAAATAGCACGCATTGACATTGGAAGTCTGAATCGCTTCATCAGAAGCTCTGTGTCATTTCGGGAAATGGGGATGACGGTATCTCTATGGGTCCCAAATGACATAAGTGTGTCTATAAAACTACTTTGAATGGACAGCCACATCAATCTAATTACCTACTGAGAAACATTTTAATAGTCAATATAAAATGTATTTACGTTTTATTTAATTTTTTTTAAACTAATAATTTAGCACAAATAAATTCGAAAAAAAAACAATTTCAAATAAAATGAAAAAAAAATAAAAATTTTAAAAAATCCATTGCTGGAAAACTTCTGTAAATGACTGTATATTGTCATTTTTTCACACTTTCCATAACAAGGCTGGTATTTTTGAGAGAAAAACAAAAACAATTCTATGTAAACAAACAGCCATATTGGTTGTCTTATAAGTATTCGTACATATGATTTCAATTATACTCTTCATTGCTTTTTTTTTAACATACAAATTGTAAAACAATAACAAACATAAGTAATTACATACAATAGGAGGAGAGGTATAGTATTAATAACACAACTATTACTAGTGTTTGCTTATGTGTATGTATGTGTGTATGTATACAGAAATAAAATAAAAGAGTTTAGCAAATTGCTTTGAAAAACTATGTCTCACTCTCTCTCTCTTTCTTTTTCTTTTTGTGTAAATACAATCGCGTATTTTATTATTCTGCCTCTTTCTCCTTCTTTTTGTCAGAATACAATCATTATTTTATTTACATACACTTATGTACCTGTGTCTTCTCTTTTACTCCTCTAGCTAAGTTAATACCCTTTTATATTCCGAATACTTTTTCAAAAGACTGGTTTTACTTTGCCCTGTAAAACAAAAACAATTCTATGCAAAGAAGCAGCCATATTGGTTGCTGCCTCATAAGTACTTGAACACATGATTTCTTTTCTATTTTCATTGCTTTCTTTGAACACACACAAGAAATAAAATAAAATAAAAACAAATGTACACTAAATAACAAGGCCTTTACCACTCACTCACATATCGTTTTGCAGAAACGAAGTTTGCTTTGCTACGATTCCTTCATATGTGTTCCTTATAAGTACTAAGTACTCATGCACTTGATTTCAATTCAATATTTTCTTTAACTTTCTTTTAACACAGCAAAAAAACACTAACAAATACACTAAACGAACGAACCCTTCTTTATTAATCCCACACGATAGTCTTTACATTAACGACACTTGTTTTACTACTGATCGCAATTACAACTCTCCAGGGATAAAAACAAAAAATTCACCATTCAAGAGCATTGGAAATTTTCTTATTAAATTTGCTCTTTTTTTGGGTGCTGTAGGAACACAGGCTTTGTATTGCTTTCCTACTCCTTCTGACGCATTTGTTTAAGCAGGGAAAAAAACTTACCAAACAAAAATGGTAAACAAGCAAACTTATTTGAATAACTAAACACTGTTTACTTAAGCTTACACAGTTCGTATTATTTTCCCCCCCTCTCATAATGTAGGTTTTTCTCGCCACTAATTGCGTTATGTACACAACACACAGCAACAACAGCCAAAACAACTGCGTTCATATTAAATGTAAACAATTGAATGCAAATGTTAAGTTTGTCCTTCAAAAATATTTTTAAGCAACAACCGTTAGTTAACGTGGTGAGTTAATATACTACAGTTATGTAATATGTAAATGATGATCATCATAAACATCATTATCCTATCAATTGCTCTTATTTACAATGTTAAAGTAATGTTGCCTGTAATTTAATCTGTAAATAAACAATTTTAATGCCTTAAAAACGTGAAAATAAATAAAAAAAACATTTCGAAATACAATTTTTAATGAAATTATGCAAATTTAATAAAATATCAATGGAAAGAAAGCAATAAAGTATCAAAGAAAGAAAGAAAAAAGAAACGCTAAAAACAGAATGTGACAAAAGCAAATAAGAAAGCAGCAAACAGTCACGCCACCCTCCCATAAACTTAAAAAGCAGCTGCTTTTACTGGGAAAAATAAATTAAATTTTAATCAAAATCAGAACAGTAACAGCTTTATTTGTTTTTCAATGATATTTAAACAGAAAAAGTTTTTTTCTTTATTTTGCATAATCTGGGGAAGATTCTCGAAAATAACAATTTCAAAAGAGAAGTCAAAGAGATGGAGAGAGAGAGAGAGAGAGATAGATAGATTAAGATGCCAAAAGAGGTCAGCACTATACACTTAAAGAAATTAAATGCTAGAATTGCAGGCAATAAACTGGGAAATTTTAATTATTTTTCCAAACTTTTGTTATTTTTTCGAATTAGACGACTATTTGAAACGCTGTAAGGATTTGAAGAAATTAATTAATTAACTTTCAGCGATATGGTTAAAAAGGACAGGGACTTGCTATAGGGAAAAGTTCACTTCCACTGCCATCACAATACCATATAATGATCCTCCTTCTAATACATCCCCAGCTATATTTCCAGCACCTGCTTTAGCGCCTTATAATAATACTCGGATTAAGTGGGATAGCCTTCGTGTGACAAGCAAACTCCTTCCCGTTGGATAGAACGAAACAATATCGATATCCAGTTCATCCTCCGTTCAACCAATCTGGTTAGCGCGTACTCTACCTCAGTACCTGCATTCTCGAATCTAGTCCCGCTGGAAAAGTGTGTAACCATGAGAGCTCCAGAGTATTCAGTTTTATGCCCCCAAATTTTGCCCACTGTCCTCTTGGAGGTAATAAAGTGTTATGATTAAGGTTACCCTTGAGTGATACGAAAATTTTCTGAGAAACCACCAGCATCCATGAACGAGAACGGACGTTCGGAGTCGTAGGTCCCATCGTATACACTAAAACGTTGCAATGACCAATTAAGTAAGCATGACGCACTCCTGGAATACACTGCCGTGATTAGGCAGGTCTCAATATATATCACATCCATCATGCTTGAACCTATAAGCCTCTCAAGGTCTCTGACGGTCATCTGAAAATTAAAAATCGTTTTTCGAGAAGAGTTTTAAGGCATCAAAATAGTAGTAAGTGTGGGGTCACTAAACTCAGTTAACCGCAAACATGAATGTATGAAATGCAGAATTCGATGGGATAGTGGCTTGTGAGAACTGTAACGAACGAAGAAAGCCAATGCGGTGTAAGAAAAGTGTAGGAGAGCCTACTAATACGCCGCCTACGCTCTTGAGCCAGCCTGTAAATCGTTCAGAGAATACCCCAGTTTGACTGAGACATTCCTACCATCTATGCTGTCACAATGACATGAGATTACCAGATAGAAAAGACGGAGAGCGAACAGGTCAGATATCTCCAACAAATCGAAATACGAAAAAATATTTCTTCGACGACTTCCTATCAGCAAATTTTAAGCAAAAACTCTGAGAGTAAATAAAATTTGCCATGAAAAGTTACTCAAAAAGCTATCGTTCGGAGTCGACTTTAAATAAAAAATTTACACACATAACATAAGTGGTGTGACAGGCTAGTAATCCTAACTGAAGGGTTGTAATGATCAATTATGTATAGTAGGATAGTAAATTAATTTTAAAAAATCTTTACAATCTGCCTGTAATGATTGTTGTCCTCTCCACAGGATTATAAGAATATACTCAGAGGCTTACAAAGTTATGACAGTTACAGTTGCAGCATATTTTTTTATTACGAAAAGGCTCGTTATTTAAATCCTCTTATAAAATTTTAATAGAATTTACTTGTAATCTTAAACAAATAAATGCTAAAACCAACCCTGCGTTAAAAAAAAAAAAAAAAAAAAAAAAAAAAACATCCCCAAAAAGGTACTGAAAAAAAGGCATTTTTTCTGAAAGAAGGAAATTAAGAAACAAAAGAAGAAAGAAATAAAAAAAAAACCACAAGCATTTCTTCTTCTTTTTATAACTTTTAATAAAAAAATTTCAAAAAACTCTCAACTCTTGGAAATTTGATACATTTTTTGGGTAATAATTTGATATCCACTTACAGGAACACAGGCGCATAGAGAAACGAGGACGACCACAATAGACGGCTACTGTGTGTGCAGGGTAGGCAAAGAATAGTAAAAGAACACGTTGAGCGAGAGAAGCTATTGTTATACAAGAATTGCTTTTTAATTGTCATTTTAAGTGGTTTCGTGTCTTTAATTTCCCATGTTTTTTTGTTGATTTTTGTAATCTGCCGGAATGTAAAGAAAGATTTCAATCGCTTAATTGAATAATTCCCTCTCACAATAGGAGAATAGAGAACCTGAAACCACCTGTAATATGAACTTTAAAGAAATTAGCACACACACACTCACAGAGGCAGACAATAGGTTTATCATGATATCCTTAAAGGATGTTTCAATCATTCTTCTTAAAAGGGATAAAACGAAAGAAGTTTTACTTTGTATGAGGAAAAGTGATTGATTAGAGATCATCTTGACATTTAAAAACCCAGAAGAAATCAATTCAAATCCAATCATGAAAAAGGGAATTTAAAACCCCCCATCTCAAAAGGATAACAATAAATATTGGGTCATAGAAAAAGTTTGTTCACTCTCCGTCCAGATGCGGCAGCATAGATGATACGAATGTCTCAGTTAAACTGGGATATTCTCTGAACGATTTACAGGCTGGCTGGCTTGCCCTTGGGGCCATTGCGTCGGTCTGGTGCAAATCACGGCTCGTTCACGAGTGCAAGGAGTCGTTGAGGACTTTTGGACTAGACCGTATCCGTCTGTGCTGGGTTCCGGGTCATAGCGGAATACTGGGCAATGAGACGGCGGATGCCCTCGCTAGGTTGGGTTCGCTTTCTGGGGGCGATTTGATAGTTGGTCCTGACCCCCGGTCTGTCACCTCTATGGCCTCATCAATAGATGGGTCAGGGAGGAAGAGCAGAGGCGTTGGGAGAACGGATCGGGTTGTTTTGTCTCTAGATGTCTATGGCCTGCTGTGAACAATAGAAGAACAGGTTGGCTGCTGGGCTTGGTTACGGCCGGCTTACGGTTGGTTGTCGGTTTTATCACAGGACACTGCGAGATTAGGTCGCTGACAGGGACCTGGAACAGATCCCAGCCGGACTATTGCAGGGCATGTTGCGATGAGGAGGAGTTGGAGACTATCGAACACCACGTCTGCCACTGCCCAGTCCTTGGTAGAATGAGGTTGAGGAGGACCCTTGGCAGAGCCTTCTTTGAGAGTTTGAATTCTGTGCCGACATCAAGGCTCTCCACAGATTCATTAGTGGCTTAGGCTGGTTGAGAGGCGCTAGGGATTCATTAGTGTAGACGCGCCCTCCCCCTTTTTGTTGTGTCTTATCTGTGTAATTCCTTCACTTTCCATTCTCCCCTTTCCTACATCCTCTCCTTTTTAATCCGTTCCCTCTGTAAGGTCGTTGTACAATGGGTCAATGCGACCTCCGGGTACTGTACTTGTCTTTATTGACAAGTACAGTTGTTTTAATAGCAAATTGAAGATGTTCGATTAATGGGTCAACATGCGTTTACATGCGTCAACATACGTTCACATGCGTTTAATGCTTGTATTTACGATATTATTACTGCACACACAATAAATCAACACAACATCACTTTAAACGTTATTGCATCAGTTTATTTATAAAATTCGTCATTTACGTGTAAATATAACAACAGCAACAAAATATTATACAAATGTTGTCCCCCTACAACTGATGACGTGTGTGATTAATTCGCCAGTTAAAGTTTAATGGAAGTGTGCGCCCAAGAATTTTAATGAGATCTCACACAATCACTCCAATATCTGGACACCTCACGTCGATTTACAATATAACTTCACCTTGATTGGTTTTGTTAGTTAGTTTGGCTTTACAAACTGCAGTCAGTTTTTGTGCAAATTTCGGATGAACAACATGCATTGCATAACGGTTGTATTGTTATTAGTTTTCGGTTTAATCCCAGTAATTGGGCAACCCAGTAAGCAGCAGGGATGGGAAGTACAGACTGGTAAGTCAGTGATACAAAAAAAAAAAAAAAAAAAAAAAAAAAAAAAAAAAAAAATCGGAAAACCTTTGGAAAGTTATGGGACTGAGAATTTTAAAATTTATATGAAGAATATTTTTGGTTGCAATGGCATGATCCCATTAATTTGATCGAGTGAGCCGTAGTGAGAAAAATAATAGCCGGAGAAATCATATGAGACAATAGCGCAGTTCGTACCAGCTACAACATGCAAGGAGTTAACACGTCCGAAATCTGTTGCTCCTGTCCCCGTGCAATTCAAACAATTGGCTGCTAAGAATGGTTCCGCAACACCTACGAGCATCAACGATATCAAGTCAGTGTGTTCTATGAATTGATTGAGCTGCCTTAGCTACAATTCCTCACAGTCTTATAAGAGGATCGAGGAACGCAGAACTCTTATATTCATATCTGGCAACAGAATTGGCCAAGAAGTAACAGGAACATGACCCGATTATGCCACAATCTTAGTTGCTTTTAACCCTTTGACGGACACTGACGTCTATAGACGTCATAACAAGGGTTTCTGGGGGGACACGTCAATTATTAGACGTGAGGCCTTGGTTTAAACCATCTCCAGCTAAACGCAATATAACAAAATATTTCTGCGGCGACTTCCTCTCAGCAGATTTCTGACAAAAACTCTGAGAGTAAATAAAAATTGCCATGAAAAGTTTCTCAAAAATCTGTCATTCGGAGTCGACTTTAAACTGTAGGTCCCGCCACTCACGTATAAAATTAACACACACAACATAAGTGGTGTGAGAAACTAGGTCGTACGAGACTATTATGTACGTTATGCTCAAAACACTTCGAAATTCAATTGAACACAGGAAGTTTGCCGACATCTGTGGCTTTGAGGGCAGCTAAGCTGTCAAGAGAGTCGTGCTTTCCCGGTTTAGTGAAAACCCTAGACAATGATAGGCTAAATGGTTAACATTGTCATGTTCTTCCACGTAATTGCAATCACCACGTGATGCCTTAAAACTTAGTTTTCTTACTTGAACACCAATGAAGCCGGTGACCAACCAGACAGATGACATTTAAAAAGCCTAGTCAAACCAAAGGCTCTCTTTGTGATCATAAAGCTAAGAGATCTACGGCTTTATAGGACAGAAAGACTTCCCTGAAAGAAAAGTGACTTTAGTCACGTGGACAATTTTTGTAATTGTTGTTGTAATACAATAAGTTCTCTACAACCACAGTCTCGAACTTACCAAAATCTTTCCAATTTAATCATCTGTTGCCAAAATTGTCCAAAAAACGTAATGAATTCTTAAGATTTCCAAAGTCCACTCGAATGTAGTAAGGTTTTCCACGATTGTTGAAGTATTCTGCATAATTTTACGTTATTTACGTATGTCAAAGTTTTGTAAACGAAACGTCTATTTTTTAGATCCGTCAGATCCTTTTGAAGAAGACAGTGATGATGCTTTTCAACTGATCGTAGAAGTATTGGGTACGTGCCATTAAGTTTAATCCTTTTCTTCCAATAACATGTGACCGTACTTCTCATTACAGATGTGACCGTCTTTCTTTTTCCGCATGAAGTGGATATTCTTAACGCTTTAAAACAATCACCAGGTGGTATGCCAATAATGAGAATTGCCTCTGGAGTTTTAAAAGAAAAACAGGAAAGCAAATTGGAAAGGAGGCTGCCTATGACTGGCATTACGGATGCACCCTGTATGGACAAATTAACACTTTTCTTGGATTTAATTGATGGCTTCAATTTGGCTTTGGAAGATCTTTCAATTGACGCAGCATCTCTGTTGGAAAGTCTAGTCACTGGCTATACTTTAACGCTTCAAATTGATGAGCAAACAGTTCCCATAAATAAACAGGATCTCCTGGATGCCCTCTTTGCTATAATCACAGAAACCTTGCCGGTTAATGTTCCCGGGAATGTCTTGTTGTTTAGCCCGCAACTACAATTGGAATCGATAGTCAATGAGGCAGAATTCAATGATAATGACATGGCCTTGTCCTACAAAGAAGCTCTTTTGGCCGCTTTGCTCAGTTTAAGCATTGGAAACTCACCAATTATAGACAACATTACCGTTGTGTTAAAGGAAAAACAATCACAGTTTGAGTCCATAATCGCAGACCCTTTTAATGATGCTGTCAGCGACACCGCTGTTGATAAATGGTTCCAATTACTGGGTATTTTAATGATATTTCATGTCAGATCTGCCTTGTATTTTACTTTCCACTTGTATTTCTAGATGAAGGCTTTGCCAGTTATAAGAATTCACGAGCTTTTCTTTTCGGGCCTGGTGCTGGTTTTATTGTGGACATCATTAAAGACACTTTACAACGCAAAAAGACAGCATTGGCATCTCTAGGGCCGGCAACTGCTACTAATCTGCTCCAAGACAAATCTGCTCTTCTGAAAGCATTAATTGGAGAATTTGCTTTACCTGCTGCTGATGACACTGCAAAAGACGTCTTCATTGAAAAACTTGCTTTTCAGAAATTGGCCTTCTTGGAAACCCTTATGGAAGGTGTGATACTAGCAGCAGCCAACTCTCCAAATCACATTGTATTCGATGATGTTTTAGCAAATAGAAAAGTATTCCTACATGCACTCCTTGCCTTGGTCACCGGGGAATCTGCCTCCAAGGCCGACCGTAAATTGTTAAAGACAAGATCCCGTTTGGTAGCCTTAATAACGAATGCAGCTGCTAGTGATGGTGATCCGGCTTTGAATTACAAAGAAGCACTTTTTGCTGCTTTAGTTGCTCTATTCCAGGGTGATGGTATACTAGCTTCCGAGGGCTACATTGGCATCTTACTGGAACCGAAGAAGTCTTCGTTTTCCAATGTACTTGAGCGCATTGGTGGAGGTTTATTGGGTAAGTATTTCGCATGAACTTTTATAAGCCTGGCAGGTTATTAAATCTGTTTTATTTTAGGAACTCTGGCAGTTACTGGAGGTAGAAAATCTGGCTTTGCAGTGATGCCAGATGGTGCAAGCAATACTAGAGACCCAGTAGTTCGACATTTGACTTCAGAGGTGGTAACTGACACATAACATTGGCAGATGACCAAGCAATCTCCAGGTTGAAGGTTGATTTTCATTACTAAACTTAAATTAAATATGAAATGTACTCCCAGGTAGAATAGGAATTTTAAATAAAATGGTTCTGTAGCATAAAAATCGATTTTGTATCAGGTTTTGCGTATAAACACTCTTCTCTGGTTTATTTGATGGAGACTATGCAGTCTCCAGATTACTCCATTCATTCCTGTTACTCAGCAAATTTTGTGAAGCATTTTCAAAGATCATAGAGACCGCTTGCTCTCTCCAGGCACTAGTTACGGATAGAGTTGTCGGCTGCACGATTCTTTAAGTCATGCTATCCCCTAAGGAATTTCCTGTTTAATTTTTTTTCCTTATGAAGCTAATCACAGCCTCCAAAACTTTGATCTTCACTACCATTTGCAGTGGATTTAAAACCAACAGAGTTAACAGCGCCTCTATGGGATAGGTTCTCATTGCCAACCAACAAATGCCGTATATTTTGCCACAACTCCTTTTGAGCTGTCTTCAGATTTATTTGGTTTGCTTAGCCAATGGTCATTATTGTTCTGATCATTAAGGCGCACAACCACAGCATAATTCCTAAGTTACACAACCAGGACTAGCCTGCAAGCCCACTGCTTATCATATGGCTTTCTTGAGTTCGTCTCTATATAAGCCCTCCATGTCAATTTATTATCCCAAGCCATTGCTGTATATTTTTATCTTTAAAGTTAAAGTTAACACTTTATTTATTTATTTATTTATTTATTTTATTTATTAATCATAGCACAACAAGATAATAATCTTATAAATGAAAGTGCTATGGGAGGACATCAAATAGGAAAAAGTAATAACAAATCGCTCATTATATGAGTAATGAAGTGTTTGAAGTACAGTATAAATAAAAATGAATAAGAATAAGAACATGATTTAACCTCAGGAAATAGCAATCGATACAAAAAAATTAGGATAAGAAAATGAGTATATGGAAAAAAACTAAATTAGGAAAGATACAAATATAAAGAAAAATACAAACAAGGAAATATATTCATATAATGAGATACAATGAAACTTAAATAATAAATTAGAAAAATGAAAATAATTAATCACTAATAAAAATGAAGAGTAAAAATGTATAAACAATCAAAATATATTACAAACTACTTAAACAGATTGTATAACTCCTTTTTGAACTTAGTTGCATTGCCTATGTTCTGAATATAATTAGGTAGCGCATTCCAAAGACTGATGGTGTGTATAAAGAACTGTCGTTTCGACAAAAGAGTCCTATGCCCCAATTGGATAATTTTCCTACCGCGGTTGGATCTAGCAAATCTAATCCTGCTAAATAAGTATACTGGCTGTTCCAAAGTAATAACCTTATGGAGGAGAACTAGGCACTTAATTTTCAATAGATTATCAAAATGAACACCACATAACTGGTAAGAAAATTGTGATATATGGTCCCGACGTCCCTTAATAGATACATATCTGGCTATGTTATTATAAGCCAAGTTGAGTTTCCGCCTAGCATCCGCATCACAGTTTGCGAAAATTTCCGATCCATGTAAAAGAACAGGAATCAAAAACGTTTTTGCCAGTTGCAGGCGTATAGCAAAAGGAGTCGAATCTATAACAGCCCATAAGTTCCTAAGCATACCATAAACTTTACCAACGATGACATTAATGTGGCTAGACCACGTTAGCCGACCATTAAAGATAACACCCAGATTAGATGCCGATTCAACAAAATCAATTTTATTCCCCCTGATAAGAATTTCCGGCACGTCAAACGCTCTCTTAGACCTGGAGAGCAATAAACATTTCGATTTAGAGGGATTAATACAAAGTCCATTAGCACTAGCCCAGTTGTCAATTTTCCGTAAATCATCGTTAATCGTATCTACACATAGTCGGATATTATCAATACAAGCGCTCCTATAGAGCTGAACGTCATCAGCGTACATATGTACGCTACAATTATGCAAAACATCAGGTAGGTCGTTAATGTATATACAGAACAAAAGGGGCCCTAAAATTGATCCCTGAGGAATACCTCTTCCAACGTGTACCGAATTCGAGATGTTGCCGTTTAGGTAAACTCGTTGTGATCTGTTAATGAGATAGGAACGTATAAGGCTACAAGCTGAATTAGAAAAATGAAAGAGGGTCTGTAGCTTCCTCAATAATATTCTGTGATCAACTGTATCAAAAGCCTTAGTGTGATCCAAAAGAACCAAAAACGCTATGTAATTTTCATCCAGCTTCAACCTAAGGTCATCAACTACTTTGACTAAAGCAGTAGTGCAGCTCCTAGCTTTCATAAATCCCGACTGCTTATCAGATAAAAAATTATTACTCGTGAGATAATCGTTCATTTGTCTAGCTATGAGGTTTTCCATAACTTTGGACAGGAACGGAAGAATGGCAATTGGCCTGAATTCATTGTTAGATTTAGGAATTGGGATGATTTTTGACCGGTTCCATTCATCAGGGAAAGAGGACATAGTTAAGACTGAACTGAATACATGAGTAAAATACGGTAAAAGTCTAGGTGACAAAGCTTTTAAAAACAGAGGATCTAAGTCATCAGAACCAATCGCATTCGATTTCGCAGAAGATAAGCATTCCAAAACTTCGAGCTGACTAACACAACGAAAACTAAAGGGGTTTTCTAGCGGAACAAAACAAAGGTCATCATATATGTTACTGTCAGGTGTAGGAACATTAATATTAACAAATTTGTCATTCAGAACGTTTACATCGACATCAGGAGAAGTATTATGGCATTTATGTCCAATACCAATATCGCGGATTACCTTCCATTTAGCTCTATTATCTAATGCGGAAACGAACTTCCTGCCGTAAAACAATGTTTTTGCAATTTTAATGTGTTTGCTAACCTCACTACGAGTGGCTTTATGAACGGCTTTCAGATCATCCGTTCTGAACCTCTTCCATCGCCGATAGGCAATGTCGCGCTTATCAATTAATGCTTTAATTTCAGCATTAAACCACGTCTATTTAATTCAAGAATAAAACTAAGAGATTTTACCTTCAGTTTCTGTAAAATGATCTCAACCAGGAGTTGGGTATACTTCCCATTTAGAAAGTGCTCTTCTTCTTGTAGCTTTAACTTATCCTCAGGCTTATTATGTTATGTACTGACAATGACTTGAAATCTCAAAACTTCTTTGATTGATGTTGCAATGTCTTTATAAATTATGCTTTAGCAATCAAGTCTAAATAATCTGCTTATTCAGGGGAGTTGATGTCTGCTTTAGATAGTTTTTTTAGGAGTTTATCCACAACCAGATTCCAGATTAGTACACCACTCTGTGGAACATCCCCTACCTATTCAAATCCTTATTATTTTATTGCCTGCTTATGTTGCCGCAAATAGTGTGTAGAACACCGCTGACCTCAATACGGATAACATAGGTCCTGTAACTTCTCTATTCAATTCGTATTCAATGATCTTTTGGAGAGTGCATGAAGTTCTTTATCAAATTATAATAAAAAGACTTTAAACAATATTTTAAAAATTTAAACATTATTTCCACGTTCCACTAACGTTGTAAGATCGCAAGCATTCAAAAAAACCGCACCTTCTGTCACCGTATCTCATTTCGCATTTCCTAGGTTTGACGTCTTAATTT
Organism: Sarcophaga variegata; assembly: GCA_932273835.1. Taxonomy (NCBI): domain Eukaryota; kingdom Metazoa; phylum Arthropoda; class Insecta; order Diptera; family Sarcophagidae; genus Sarcophaga; species Sarcophaga variegata. The sequence continues at coordinate 9,235,917 of OW026358.1, forward strand.
TAATTCGTTTACGCGCTAATGTCTGCCATAAAAGAATTTCATACACTTCGAGAAACCATAGAATCTCCGTTGAACAGTTTATGGCATATGAACACGAATTTTTGGCTTTTTTTTAATGTAAACCGTCCGTCCCTCTTCTTCGAATAACATTCCACGCTTTTTAATTGAATTAATTTTAATTGAAATCGATACTTTATTTCAATTAAATTGTGTCACACGAATTAAAAATTTCAAATTAAAATTCAAAAACCATTAACAGACGATCAGTTATCAGAAAGAGACGCCACACATACAGTTGTGTTCATAAAAGTAGGAGTGAGCCCATTGAAAAACAAAAGCTTAAATTTTAACAAATAAAAAACATGGTTTAATTCAATTTTTTGGTGTAATGTAATGTTGATTCAATGCTAAATTATTTAAGTTATTCGTTAATTAAATAAAGCTTTCAACAAGTAAGTAACAGGAAGTTTAAAAAAAATATCTTAAAAAGTGCTGTTCAAAATAATAGGAGTATTTCAGTTTTCATAAAGATTTACTATTAAAAAAGTTAAAAATGCTTATGACTATAATCAGAAACTTTAAATACGATTAGTATTTGGTAGAATAGCCTTTACTTTTTATTACAGCAGCACATCTACGAGGCGTGGAGTCAACTAAATCCTGACATTGTTTTAGTGGAATTTTATTCCACCCATCTTGCACTACAGACCACAACTCAGTTGCATTTGACGGTTTTCTCTCGGCAACATATTTTTTAACATCCCTCATAGATGTTCTATGCGATTAAGGTCAGGAGACTGAGCTGGCCACGCCATAACCTTTACCCCATTAAGCCGAAATCACCCACTTGCCAATTTACTGGTGTGTTTCGGGTCATTGTTTTGTTGGAATATCCATTTTAGAGGCGTGGAATATGGTAACGTCACTTCTCTCAAAATGCTGACATAGACGTTCCTATCCATTATGTCTCTAATTCGATGTATTGGGCCTAAACCATTATATGAAAAGCTTCCCCATATCATTAGTTTTGCGCCACCATGTTTAACTGGCTTTTGTGTATACTGAGCTTTATATCTGGTGTTGGGAGGACGCCTAACATGCTGTCTAGACCCAGTGCCGCCAAATAAAACAATTTTGCTTTCCTCGGTCCACAATAAGTTCTCCATTTTTCTTTCGGATATTTGATATGTTCTTGGGCAAACTTTAAGCGTGCTGCTGCCTGTTTTGTATGTCAACAATGGCACCTTTTGTGAACTTCTTGCGAATAAATTGTTGTCCATCAGACGCCTACGAATAGTAGGGACACTTACGGCAAGATTCAGATCCTTTTGAATTTTATTTGAAGACGCTGAAGGATTTATTTTGCTGTATCGCACAATTCGGCGGTCATCGACAGTAGATGTTTTGGACTTGCGCCCACGCGTTTCGGGCTTTTTTTTATATTTTAATGTATTTGTGATCATTTGATCGGAGTAACTTAAGATTTCCTCAATTTCTTTAGAAGTTTTGCCTTTTTTTTCGAAATTTTTTAATTAGTTTTCACTTTTCTTCAGTACAGTGCTTTTCTCGTCCCACTATTACAAAAATTTATGTGAATCACTGTAGAAACAGTTTTAACTACATTTTTCCGTACTTATTTTTCACTTTTTTCTTTAAATTATGTGCTGTTATATTTGAATTTTTAGAAGAACACTTACACTCCTATTTTTTTGATCAACTGAATTCAGGGGCAAACACAGAAATGAATCAATTTCATCGTAATTATTAAAGTTATTACGAGATTTTTTTTTTTTGTATTTTATTTCTTACATATCGTTGTAACTACAATTAAAATATATCATGTTTTGCAAATTGGTAGAATAAAAAATTTTAACTTTAAAAATATTACATGGTAGCACTCCTATTATTTTGAACACAGCTGTATGTACCATTAGAAATGCAAACAAAAACGTTGTACTTCTTGAACTAGAAAAAAAAATTAAAACAAATACAGGGAAACCTCTCTAAAGGGATAAAAAACACGCTCTTGAATAGCATATACACACATACACACACACTCACACTTTAAGGTTGAGAAAAAAGAGGGGCAATTGAGAAGTGTACATAAACAAACTCGTAAATCGTGAGAGCGTAACGTTGAACTACTGTAGTCTAGTAGATAGTGTGTTGGCTTATTAAATGTGAGATCACGGTTTAAACACCACGTCAAATATGTCTAACTAAACGGAAAATGAAGAGTATTTCTTTAGGCGACTTCCTCTCAGCTGATTTCAGGCAAAAACTTTGACTGTGAATAAAATCGGCATCAAAAATCTGTCATTCGAAGTCGACTTTAAAACTGTAGACTGCCACTGCCACTCATGTATAAAATTAACATACACAACATAAGTGGGCGTGAGAGGCTTTGTTGTAAGCTTGACTGGCGTTAAGCGATCAAAACAATAACAAAATTTAAAGGCCTGTCTATGTAAGTCAAACGATTACACTTGCTGTGTCTGTTTGCATGAAAAACACAAACAAAGACACTCAAATTCATTTGTCCTACAGAATTGGCACATTATTTAGCAAAAACGTGTGCTTTTGTTACGCATATAATCTCCAGACTTTGTAAGACGAACGATTTAACACAAAAACATTCAAATTTGTTTGCGTTCTCCATATAAACAGACGAACGTGTGAAAAATTCGTATCAACAAAGCAGTGTGCTTTCGTTACGAATATTATCTCCATGTTTTTGTGACATACTTTGCCACACGTTCGTCTGTTTGTGTGAAAAATACAAAGAATTGAGTGTTTTTGTCTGAAATCGTTCATCTTACAAAAACAGATCTTTAATGTTGTTTTTCGTGTTTTCTTACAAAAACAGGCTCTAAATATTGGCGAGTTGCAAAGAAAAAAACAAAGAAGTTAACTTTACAACCAACACCCTTCCAGCTACTGTGCCCTTTCTTTGCCTTACAGAACACCAAAATATGAGACAAAAATCCCCAAAAATAAGCGCGATCAAATTCTAAATAAAAACACACACACACACGCAAACAAAGTATGCAAAACAAAAATCATACAAAAAAAGTAAACAAACACAACAAAAGCACACAGCGAAAACACACAACGAATGCTAAGCAGCCATGATAAAAAAGACATACGAATGGATCAAAAGCAATAACGAAAGTAAACAAGGAATGTTAAGCAGCCATGATAAAAAAAAACGACACGAAGTTATCATAAACAATAACAACGAAAGCAAACAAAGAATGTTAAGCAGCCATGATAAAGAAAAACGACTCGAAGTTATCATAAACAATAACAATGAAGCAAACATCGAATGCTTATTAACATAATAAAAAAAAAAAGACACACGATGTGATCAAAAACAATAACAACATGTAACGATACAACACAAGCCAGCCTGTTACATAGTCATGCATGCATTCAATCATGCAATTATACTCTCTAATCAAGAGATTAAAATACATATTCAAGAGCTTAACGAAAGAGATTACATACACATGCTGTATTAATTTAATTAACATAATAGAAGAGCCTAAGCAAGAGGGCCTTTAATAAAGATAATTTCATTACTCTACGCTTTCTTCGTTCTCATAGACAAGACAACCCTGTTCTTGACTCTTTTTTGTAATAAAGTTAATGCCGTATTAAAATTTTTGTGTTTAGTGAGTTGTTGTTGTTTGTAACGAGGGGTGGTGGGTTTTTTTTTGTTGTTGTCATAATCATCAACTAAACTCCCATTTTTTGCTTTCTTTTGTGTTAAGGCTTGTGAGTATGCGTTTGGCTTGTACAATAATAAGCAAATGACTTAAACAAAGGAGACATTAATGTAATTTAATGATCCTATCCAGGGGTTAGTTAGGGGAGCTGTCAACCCCCTTGATTTTTCAGGTCACGATGACCTGTAATGAATCTCGTATCCTATTCATTGTCTTCATAGCTTTGGTTTTCGCAACCATATTTAAGGGGTAAACCCTATAGAACCTCTAGGGCCTCCATAGGGCAGTTTGTCATTGATGATCCTTTCCAAGGGATAGTTAGGGGACCCAGCAGTCTCCATTCCTTAGGTTTTAACAACCATTTGCAACGGGTTTAAATTCAATAGAATCTCTAAGGCCACCGTAGGACAGGTCCTCATTGCCCTAATCGTGATTGGTGCGGTACATGCCAGCGTCTGTATACTATCCAACTCCCCCTAAGACGACATATTCGGGATAGTAGTCACCTTTATGATAATGTAAGCGGGTGTCCTATAAATTCTTTAAGAGGTACGTACACTGGTAGGGCCACAAATTAGATATTTAAAAAGCGTTCACTTAATTAAACATTCAAATTAGTTATCTCCGTTAAATACTTTACAATTAAATGCCATTCTACAACTTAAGTGATGATTAAGAAGACTTTAAGAAAGAAGCTTAAGAATGAAAAGAAAAAAAGTATTCTTAAGCACGTTCAAACAGATATTTCTAACCATTGATAGCATGATGCATGGCTTAAACCATTCAAACTAATTGCCAGAGAGTGTATATATAGAATGCTGTGAACTTAAAGAAATTAAATATTCATTAACTGGGTCAGCTTATAGATAGGCTCACCACGAAAGAATAAATTTAAAACCTTTGCAGCTGTTCATAGAAATAGTTCATCAGTATGATGAAGAAATTAATTGTGATGACAATTTTTTTAATTGCATTTAGTAAAGGTTCACTTAGTTTAAAACCTAGATTTCCTAGGGATTTGGGTAAGTTTTTCTTTTTGTGAAAGGGAATTCAAAAATTATTTTCATGGTTTGACAATGTATTTAGAAGCCGTAATGCAGTCACGTGAAGACGTAAAGGAGGAGCAACGTGTTAATGACATTAAAAAGTCCGGTGATGATAATTCTTTAAACAGTGAATTGGAAATGGTTGGCAATAATAGCATGGAATCAGAGGACCAGCCAGAAGTTCACGAGGACGCAGACAAAATCGAAAGGGGTGAGGTTTTTAGCACGCAGTGTTATTAAGTTACAGGCCTTAAAACTTTTTTTTTTTTTTATTTGTTTCAGAAACTGTTATAGAAGGCAATAGGAATCGTTTGGAAAACTTAATCAATTTACCCATACGCCTTAATGTTTTGGCCAATATCTTAAGCCAAGTTAGCCAGGGCGTAATAGATCCCCATGGTAAGTTTCACATCACTTGTCGGAAAATATTGTTAAATTTTTGCTTATGTGCCATAAAATTCCTTTTCATTTTAAAGCTAAGAACATTATTATCGGCAATGATAATACGGTTTCCAGTTTGCTTAACGTGCCCCTAACTGTAGACGCCGCTGCCAATGTTCTAAGCAATGTTGAACGTAAAGTCAAGCCACGCCAAGGTGGCTTATTAAGCGGTGATCTTTTGGGTGGCATATTGGGCGATGATCCTTTGGGTGACTTATTGGGCAATACTTTGGATGACCTTTTTGGTGCTTTATTGGCTCGTGATGGCGTAACGCACAATTCCAATGTTAATGGCCACGATTTGGTTAACAAACTATTGGGTGGTGTATTGGGTTCGGTGGAACAGTTGGTGGACAATTTATTACATTTGCTGGTTAACCTACTGGAGGCAGTTTTAAAGAGTGTGCCTAAAGGCGAGTTGCCTCAACATGAGGATCCTACTGTATGTTCTTCGGGGGCATCTACTTCCCAAGGTGGTAAGTTAATGCGATTGTTTATAACCGAAAAGCATTGGAAATTATTTTCTTTTTTCTTTAGGTTTCCAAATTGAAGGCAACAATAATAAAGTCTCGGCTTTAATTAATGCTCCCGGGCGCCTTAAAGCTCTCATCAATGTCTTGAGCAGCTTGAAACAGGAAATCGCCAATCCTTGTGCGGCCTCTATCAGAACAGGTAATTAAAGTTCTTGTGTAGTCCTTAAGAATGCCCGTCCTTTGGACGTAAAGTCCGTCAGAAATTAATTTCCCTGCTTTCCTTCGCTTTAAGGTGGTACAGTCATTCAAGGCAACAACAATGAAGTCTCATCGCTAGTCAACTTGCCTGTAAAAGCTGATGCCAAGGTAAACGTATTAAGTACAGTGACACAAACGCTTCTAGGAACACCAAAAACTTCACCACCAGCTGAAGATCATTCCGTTCCAGGAAATGTGGTTACAGGACTGCCACTTGTAGGATCTCTTCTTGGTAAAAGAGATTAAAATACATATTCAAGAGCTTAACGAAACAGATTACATACAGACGCTGTATTAACTTAATTAAGATAATAGAAGAGCCTAAGCAAGAGGCCTTTAATAAAGATAATTTCATTACTCTACGCTTTCTTCGTTCTCATAGACAAGACAACCCTGTTCTTGACTCTTTTTTTTTTAATAAAGTTAATGCCGTATTAAAATTTTTGTGTTTAGTGCGTTGTTGTTGTTTGTAACGGGAGGGGTGGTGGTGGGTTTTTTTGTTGTTGTTGTCATAATCATTATCGCAATCATTATTAATTATCCAACTAAACTCCCATTTTTCGCTTTCTTTTGTGTTAAGGCTTGTGAGTATGCGTTTGGCTTGTACAATAATAAGCAAATGACTTAAACAAAGGAGACAGAGAGAGAGAGAGAGAGAGAGAGAGAGAGAGAGAGAGAGAGAGAGAGAATAACCATATAGGTGTAACCGTAAAGTAAAGAGAGTATCATTTTAATAATTATTGTTGTTGTTGTTGTTGCTGTTGTCGTGCAGACACGTGTATGTTATTTATATTGCAAGGAAAAGAGAACCAAATTAAACGACTTTTTAATAGCAAACAGTGTTGTTTTGTTAACACTTTGTTATTGTATTCCGATTGTAATTGTAATTGTAGTTGTTTGTTTGTTTGTTTTTTTTTTTGTTTTAAGCTCAAATATAATCTTTTATTATAGCAAGACGAACGATTTCATACGTTTTCATAATGGAAAACACAAACAAAAACACACAATTTTGTTTGTTTGTGTGAAATCGTTTGTCTTATAAAACCAGAGGAATAAATTTAAGTTGCTTTTAAAAGCGTTTGTATGATAAAGTGTTTGTTGTTGTTGTTCTCTGCAAGTATTTTATTACATTTTAATGAATTTAAGTCTGGTCCATTATAAAATAAATTTTTTTTTTGTTGTTTTTGTTTCTGTCTTTATTTGTAAGACGGTTTGGCTGTTTTTTTTTTTGTTAAACGCCCACACTTGCACACATTTTTGTAATTATAAATACAAGCCGACTTACAGATGTGCTATAAAGAGAGTGCAATTGAAGTGAGCCTTTATGGCAGCACTTAAGCCCCGGTTAGTCAAACATCCACGGAACATATTCGTTCGTTTTTAGAATATGAAGTGCAATATTAATGGTTATCTTTCGCTAGACCTTTCTTACATCACGCTTCGGTAATCGTTCTCATTGCTTTTCGTATTCTAAAAACTAATGTACGTTCCGTTATGTTCTGTGGACGTTTGGCTAAACGGGGCTTTAGGAATGATTTCTTTAAGGAATATTATGAATTAAACACACACACACATACACAGACGGGCCCAGCGCACGAGAGGAAGACCGACATGGGAAGTCGAACGGGCTTCATATGAGGATCTAAGGCGTCAACTTAGAAGAGCCATTAAAAGGAGCAAGAAACTATCCTTTCAGCGGATATGTCAGGAAGCTGACATCAATCCTTTTGGGACGGCGTACAGAGTCGTCTGCAAGAGAATCGGTGCTCGAGAACAGCCTAAACTAGGTTGTCCAGTTTTGCTACGGGAGATCATTGGTACATTATTCCCACGTAGCCAGCCCTACACTTTTATAACTAGGGAGCCGGAGGCCATTCATACCATACCCGAGGTAACAGGAGAGGAGGTACTCGCAGCATACACTGGAATAGGAGATAGGAAAACACCGGGGCCGGATGGAATCCCGAATAGGGCACTTAAGGCGGCTATCCGGCTCAGATAGAATACGTTCGCCAAGGTGTTCCACAAGTGCTTCGTCGAGGGTGTTTTTCCACGTAGGTGGAAGAAGCAGAAATTGGTTCTCATTCCAAAACCTGGTAAACCGCCAGGGGAACCTTCGTCGTATCGGCCCATCTGCCTACTTGACACGATGGGAAAAATACTGGAGAGGATAATATACAATCGACTACTAACATGTGCCGAGACAGGAGGAGATCTCTCGGACCTGCAATACGGATTTAGGAAAGGACGGTCCACTGTTGACGCGATAAGGAGGGTGGTCGACATTGCAAGAGATGCAATAGAGGGCGAAAGATGGAGATTTGGCACCAAGGAGTACTGCGCGGTTGTCACACTTGACGCTAAAAACGCGTTCAACTCGGCGAATTGGGGGCGTATTATGAGAGCCCTCTTTAACATGGCTACGCCGCCATACTTAATGGAGATTCTGAATAATTACTTTCAGGACAGGAAGCTAATATACCTAACGGATGAAGGAGAGCAGGAATACGTAGTGACGTCGGGAGTCCCTCAGGGCTCTGTACTTGGGCCACTACTATGGAACATTATGTACGATGGAGTACTTCGACTGCGATTGCCAAGCGGGACAACAATTGTGGGCTTTGCAGATGACATTGCCATAGTCTCGGTAGCTAAAACGGTAGGAGAAATAGAGGAGAAAACGAACACAGCGATTCGAAATGTTGGAGCATGGCTGGATGAGGCAGGTTTGACACTTGCTGCGCATAAAACAGAGGCCGTCTTGATAAGCGGCCGGAAGATAGTGGAGAAGATGGAAGTGACCGTTGGAGGCACAAGGATCGAATCGAAGAGGGCGATAAAATACCTGGGAGTGATTATCGACGACAGGTTGAACTTCAAGGAGCACGTGAAATACATCGGTGAAAAAGCATCTGTAACACAGGGAGCACTGGCGAGGATGATGCCAAATATTGGAGGACCAGGTCCATTTAAAAGGAGAATAATTTCAGCGGTAGTAACGTCGATAATGCTGTATGCTTGCCCAATATGGTCGGAGGCACTCTCAGTGGGGACGACGAGGAGGATACTGTCCTCGGTGTATCGTCTAAGCGCGATTAGACGGATAAGTGGCTTCAGGACAGTGTCTGATGAAGCAGTTTTGGTATTGGCAAAGACAATACCAATAGATATGTATATTGGCGGATGAGATGAGAAGGATATACCTTCGCCATCTCGAGTACCCGGGACAAATAGCGGCTATAAAAGCGGAGGAACGAAGGACTTCCATGCACAAATGGCAGTCACGATGGGAGAGCAGTTTAAAGGAAAGATGGACATTTCGCCTTGTCCCTGATGTAACCATTTGGATGAAAAACGAACATTGCGAGCTGAACTATTATTTGACCCAGTTCCTAACTGGTTATGGGTGCTTCAGGAAGTACCTGCACAGATTTGGTCATGACACTTCCCCTATATGCCAAAATTGTGTAGATGAGGAGGAAGATGCGGAGCATATTCTAACATGCTGCCCCAGATTTAGATGGCCCGAAGAAACGCGTTTAGGACCAAACCGGCTAATGGAAGAGCTGTTGAATTGTAGGATGCTATGGAGTCAATATAGTCAGAGAATGGCTGAAATTTTGATAGTACTCCGAAGACTGGAGGAACGGAGGCGAAATTTGAATTAATGTGATAAAGCTTTCAGGCTAACCAGACCTCCGTGAAGTAATACCTTACGGCAGTCCCGCGGGGGGAGAGTGGTTGAAGTGTGTAGGGGGTGGCTTTAGTACGTAGGCACCAGTGATGGTGAATCGTGCACTCTTTTGTTGGAACAAAAGTGTCTTTCGAAGATTCCCACCTCCGGCTCAAGACAAAAAAAAAACCCACATACACATATTTAAAATCGTAAATACTAGTCACATTTAATCCTTAGTTTCTGTAAGAGAAACGATTTCAGATGAACGTCTGTTTCTGTGAGACGTTCGTCTGAAATCATTTGTTTTCTATCAGATATTCATCTAAAATCGTTTGCCTTACAGAAACTTTGTAAGTACATATAACACCTTATTTCATACTTGCCAACATGTTTGTATAAAATTTTTGAAAGTAGGTTTTGATGTCTGCTTGTCAAACATTCCCAAATAAAGTTCAGAGTCTACATACGAAACTTCTTTTCAAAAAAACTTTTTTTTAGGTTTGTAAAGTTCAAATAAAAACAAATAGAATTTTATACAAACGATTTGAACAAAAGATTTGATCAAATAATTTAAACAAAATATTTTTTTTTGTATTTAAACATAATATGTGCTACACTCTAGACTTTGTAGTATGGAACAAAGATAAGCAATTTGTGCAAACATTTACAAAGTTTGAAAATTGGCTTGTCTTGTTTGGCTTGCAAATAGAAAGACCAGAGCATAGAACAAATAATTTATAATATTTGCACAGGATTATGGAATTAAACTAAAAAAAAAATAAATAATTCAACATATACAAACATTTTGAATAACTTGTTTGATCAAAAAGTTTCATCAAATTGCCTAACACTCATTCATTTTTTTTATTTAAAAACAATATTCTTATATTTTGTAAGCTACTAAATACTAAATGTTTTAACAAGTTGTTAACAAGTTCGTTAGGCAGTTTGATAAGCCGTTTGTCAAATTTGAAAGATATGATGGCTAAAGATAAAAATGCAACATTTTAAAACATTTGTTGATGTTTATAGGGTTTAAATAAAAAGTATTTGAATATTTACAAGCATTTGAATAAATAGTTTGATTAAACATTTTGATCAAATAGCTTGAAATATATCAAATTTTTGTATTTTTATACAAATTTGAAAACAGAAAAATATTTCATTTTGCTAGACAAATTACTCCAATCATCGTTACCAACGTTCGGCTAGAATCATCATGCTTGCTTAAATAATTTTCAATTCGTTTTAAGCGTTAATACAAATCGTTCAAACTGAGACGTGTTTGTCAGCGTTTATGGTATGAATTAAGAAGTACATCAAAATGATGAGACATTATTCTATTTCTAAAGGGGAACTTAACTTCTAGTACATAATTGGTTATACCATGTTTGAAGCCTATTTTTTGGTAAAGAAAAATTCATTTTTTTTTCTCTCTTTGAACTAATTTTACAAAAAATGTTTTTATCAAAATTATATTTTTGTTTTGGCTATACTTCCCCTAAATCAGACTACAATTTATCTTCTTAAACAATATGTCACTCACAATTTGTTTTCGAATGAATTTTCATGTCATTTTCCTAATTTTTTTTTTTTTGTATTTTGAAGGTGTAGGTTTACGTTCATACAACGTCACTGACGAGACTTATTGGCGGAATGGATACTTTGTCTGTAAGTTGAGACCTTTGTAGACTTAGACAGAATTTATGATAAAATGCAATTGGAGGAGACTAGAAATTTATTTATTAATTACAATACAATTACAAATTATATCCTAATTTGTATACGAGCGAAGTAACTTGACTATGTGCTCGGTGTAGTGTCACAGACCAGAGTCTCTGCTGGGAATCGAACCCACGACCCTCACGCTAATAGTCTAGCACACTACCCACTAGACTACCAGGGCACCCAGGAGACTAGAAATATTTGTTGTTTTTGGCTGTTTTTGGGAAAATCCTCAAATTTGTTAAGAATTTAAAGCATGGCTTGGGCGAAATTAGTGGCCATTAGTCCCTTACATTTGCTTGATAATTATCGTTAAGACCAAATGTTTTTGTCTTATTCTGGACTAATAAAAAGGAATAGAGCCCTAAAATCAAAGCTAGGACTTCTAAAACCTGTTCAGTTGATTTCATTAGTTTCCATGATAACCCGTAAATAAGAAGACCATCATGTGTAGCGTCAAGCAACATCATTTTGGGAGTTTGGAACATCTATTGAACCGCGAAATGCTGAATTTAGATACCAAAGAAGGTCTCCCGGATAAATACATGAAGTCGTGTAAGGATCATTAGCCGTTGATCCAGTGACGGAGCTTTTTAGGGACAGAACTGCTACAAAGGAAGTAATCAACGGTCTCCACCTATTTCATATTGTCACAGCTACAACTGCCCAATACTTGGTAAGTACAGTATCTAGACATTGACACCAAAAATTCTCTATGACCCTAGTATTCTGAGTTAATTTGATCAGCATTTCGAGTCTGTAAAAAAGGAGTTCCTCTCTTATCATTCCGACAGTCTTACCACTATTTCTTCTAAGCCTTTACTGGCGGCCTTCAATTGACAATATATGGGACTCGATGACGATAAAGTTCGCCAGGATTATGGGTTTAAGGCTCAGCATTATTGCCATGAAGTCGCTGTAGTCTAGCAGGTTATGTGTTGGCTTATTAGATGAGAGCGTGTGGTTTAAGACTCGCTTCAGACATCTCGAAGAAAGCGAAATACGGAAAAAATATTTCTTTAGGCGACATCCTCTTAGAAATTTTCTGGCAAGAACTCTGAGAAGAAAAAAGTTTTGGCATGAAAAGTTTCCTAAAAAATTTGTCTTTCGAAGTCGACGTTTAACTCATGAATAAAATTAACACACGCAACATGTGGGTGGATGAGAGAAAATGGGTTTGTAAGCCTGACTAAATGGTTGTAATGCGTGTAACTCTTATCAACTGCACCTAAAACCGGCAGAGTAATCTATGAGCCTAATCCTGCCCAATAGACAGAGACTGTCAAAAAATAATGTCATTTAATGATCCTATCCAGGGGTTAGTTAGGGGAGCTGTCAACCCCCTTGATTTTTCAGGTCACGATGACCTGTAATGAATCTCGTATCCTATTCATTGTCTTCATAGCTTTGGTTTTCGCAACCATATTTAATGGGTAAACCCTATAGAACCTCTAGGGCCTCCATAGGGTAGTTTGTCATTGATGATCCTTTCCAAGGGATAGGTAGGGGACCCAGCAGTGCTTGATCCTTCAGGTTATGATAGTCTGCAAAAAATCTGAATCACAGTCTCCATTCCTTAGGTTTTAACAACCATTTGCAATGGGTTTAAATTCAATAGAATCTCTAAGGCCACCGTAGGAGAGGTCCTCATTGCCCTAATCGTGATTGGTGCGGTACATGCCAGCGTCTGTATACTATTCAACTCCCCCTAAGACGACATATTCGGGATAGTAGTCACCTTTATGATAATGTAAGCGGGTGTCCTATAAATTCTTTAAGGGGTACGTACACTATAGGGCCACAAATTAGATATTTAAAAAGCGTTCACTTAATTAAACATTCAAATTAGTAATCTCCATTAAATACTTTACAATTAAATGCCATTCTACCACTTAAGTGATGATTAAGAAGACTTTAAGAACGAAGCTTAAGAATGAAAAGTAAAAAAGTATTCTTAAGCACGTTCAAACAGATATTTCTAACCATTGATAGCATGATGCATGGCTTAAACCATTAAAACTAATTGCCAGAGAGTGTATATATAAAATGCTGTGAACTTAAAGAAATTAAATATTCATTAACTGGGTCAGCTTATAGATAGGCTCACCACGAAAGAATAAATTTAAAACCTTTGCAGCTGTTCATAGAAATAGTTCATCAGTATGATGAAGAAATTAATTGTGATGACAATTTTTTTAATTGCATTTAGTAAAGGTTCACTTAGCTTAAAACCTAGATTTCGATTTCCTAGGGATTTGGGTAAGTTTTTCTTTTTGTGAAAGGGAATTCAAAAATTGTTTTCATGGGGTTTGACAATATTTAGAAGCCATAATGCAGTTACGTGAAGACGTGAGCATGCAAAGTAAGGAGGAGCAACGTGTTAATGACATTAAAAAGTCCGGTGATGATAATTCTTTAAACAGTGAATTGAAAATGGTTGGCAATAATAGTATGGAATCAGAGGACCAGCCAGAAGTTCACGAGGACGCAGACAAAATCGAAAGGGGTGAGGTTTTTAGCACGCAGTGTTATTAAGTTGCAGGCCTTAAAACTTTTTTTTTTTTTTTATTTGTTTCAGAAACTGTTATAGAAGGCAATAGGAATCGTTTGGAAAACTTAATCAATTTACCCATACGCCTTAATGTTTTGGCCAATATCTTAAGCCAAGTTAGCCAGGGCGTAATAGATCCCCATGGTAAGTTTCACATCACTTGTCGGAAAATATTGTTAAATTTTTGCTTATGTGCCATAAAATTCCTTTTCATTTTAAAGCTAAGAACATTATTATCGGCAATGATAATACGGTTTCCAGTTTGCTTAACGTGCCCCTAACTGTGGACGCCACTGCCAATGTTCTAAGCAATGTTGAACGTAAAGTCAAGCCACGCCAAGGTGGCTTATTAAGCGGTGATCTTTTGGGTGGCATATTGGGCGATGATCCTTTGGATGACTTATTGGGCAATACTTTGGATGACCTTTTTCGTGCTTTATTGGCTCGTGATGGCGTAACGCACAATTCCAATGTTAATGGCCACGATTTGGTTAACAAACTATTGGGTGGTGTATTGGGTTCGGTGGAACAGTTGGTGGACAATTTATTACATTTGCTGGTTAACCTACTGGAGGCAGTTTTAAAGAGTGTGCCTAAAGGCGAGTTGCCTCAACATGAGGATCCTATTGTATGTTCTTCGGGTGCATCTACTTTCCAAGGTGGTAAGTTAATGCGATTTTTTATAACCGAAAAGCATTGGAAATTATTTTCTTTTTTCTTTAGGTTTCCAAATTGAAGGCAACAATAATAAAGTCTCGGCTTTAATTAATGCTCCCGGGCGCCTTAAAGCTCTCATCAATGTCTTGAGCAGCTTGAAACAGGAAATCGCCAATCCTTGTGCGGCCTCTATCAGAACAGGTAATTAAAGTTCTTGTGTAGTCCTCCCTAAGAATGCCCGTCCTTTGGACGTAAAGTCCGTCAGAAATTAATTTCCCTGCTTTCCTTCGCTTTAAGGTGGTACAGTCATTCAAGGCAACAACAATGAAGTCTCATCGCTAGTCAACTTGCCTGTAAAAGCTGATGCCAAGGTAAACGTATTAAGTACAGTGACACAAACGCATCTAGGAACACCAAAAACTTCGCCACCAGCTGAAGATCATTCCGCTGTAGGAAATGTGGTTACAGGACTGCCACTTGTAGGATCTCTTCTTGGTGGAAGAGATTAAAATACATATTCAAGAGCTTAACGAAACAGATTACATACACATGCGCTGTATTAATTTAATTAAGATAATAGAAGAGCCTAAGCAAGAGGGCCTTTAATAAAGATAATTTCATTACTCTACGCTTTCTTCGTTCTCATAGACAAGACAACCCTGTTCTTGACTCTTTTTTTTTAATAAAGTTAATGCCGTATTAAAATTTTTGTGTTTAGTGCGTTGTTGTTGTTTGTAACGGGAGGGGGGGTGGTGGGTTTTTTTTTTGTTGTTGTCATAATCATTATCGCAATCATTATTAATTATCCAACTAAACTCCCATTTTTTGCTTTCTTTTGTGTTAAGGCTTGTGAGTATGCGTTTGGCTTGTACAATAATAAGCAAATGACTTAAACAAAGGAGACAGAGAGAGAGAGAGAGAGAGTGAGAGAATAACCATATAGGTGTAACCGTAAAGTAAAGAGAGTATCATTTTAATAATTATTGTTGTTGTTGTTGCTGTTGTCGTGCAGACACGTGTATGTTATTTATATTGTAAGGAAAAGAGAACCAAATTAAACGACTTGTGTTGTTTTGTTAACACTTTGTTATTGTATTCCGATTGTAATTGTAATTGTAGTTGTTGTTTGTTTGTTTGTTTGTTTTTTAAGCTCAAATATAATCTTTTATTATAGCAAGACGAACGATTTCATACGTTTATAATGGAAAACACAAACAAAAACACACAATTTTGTTTGTTTGTGTGAAATCGTTTGTCTTATAAAACCAGAGGAATAAATTTAAGTTGTTTTAAAAGCGTTTGTATGATAAAGTGTTTGTTGTTGTTGTTCTCTGCAAGTATTTTATTACATTTTAATGAATTTAAGTCTGGTCCATTATAAAATAAATTTTTTTTTTTTTGGTTGTTTTTGTTTCTGTCTTTATTTGTAAGACGGTTTGGCTGTTTTTTTTTTTTTTTGTTAAACGCACACACTTGCACACATTTTTGTAATTATAAATACAAGCCGACTTACAGATGTGCTATAAAGAGTGTGCAATTGAAGTGAGACTTTCTGGCAGCATTTAAGCCCCGGTTAGTCACACATCCACGGAACATATGTTCGTTTTTAGAATATGAAGTGCAATATTAATGGTTATCTTTCGCTAGACCTTTCTTACATCACGCTTCGGTAATCGTTCTCATTGCTTTTCGTATTCTAAAACACTAATGTACGTTCCGTTACGTTCTGTGAACGTTTGGCTAAACGGGGCTTTAGGAATGATTTCTTTAAGGAATATTATGAATTAAACACACACACACATACACACCCACATACACATATGTATTTAAAATCGTAAATACTAGTCACATTTAATCCTTAGTTTCTGTAAGAGAAACGATTTCAGATGAACGTCTGTTTCTGTGAGACGTTCGTCTGAAATCATTTGTTTTCTATCAGATATTCATCTAAAATCGTTTGCCTTACAGAAACTTTGTAAGTATAACACCTTATTTCATACTTGTCAATATGGTTGTATAAAATTTTTGAAAGTAGGTTTTGATGTCTGCTTGTCAAACATTCCCAAATAAAGTTCAGAGTCTACATACGAAACTTCTTTTCAAAAAAACTTTTTTTTAGGTTTGTAAAGTTCAAATAAAAACAAATAGAATTTTTACAAACGATTTGATCAAATAATTTAAACTATAGCGAGGTGCTAATTTAATTTATATTTATTAATTTTATAGATTGGGCCTTAAGAGTCTCAAAGGTCAGCTTAAGAACTCAACCAAACAACTTCGCCAGGGGCCTTAAGAAGTCCTCAAGGGATAAGTTGCTTTACTACTTTATATTTGATGTTAACAGCTTGAGGAGTGCTGGCCAAGTAATAATTTATTAAATCAAAATTCACTTAAGATTAAGTAAGCTTAGTTATAATAAGGATAAAGCATAAAAGAGAATAGGTGATAATCAAATTTACATATGATATAATTCCCTCACCCAGAGTTGTATGTATGTATGTTATGTATGCAAAAGTTAATAATTATGAAAAGTAATTAAAAATTATTTGGTATCACTTTTGTAAATAAAAAATAATATTTAAATTCAATTTGAAATATGTGAAATGAAATGTGAAATAATATATAATATAATATAAATATATAAAATAATATAAATATATAAAGTCATATATAGTCCGCTGCAACCTCCCCCTCTTTTGCATTACATCGTCCCGATTGTGCAACAGGACCTTAACATCTTCTCTCAATATTTAGTCTGCTTATTTTGTAAACGTATTGATCTTCTAGGTTGTGTATTTGTTTCTAGTGGATCATCATTGTCTGGCATTTGGTAAAATATGTTGTTTGTAGTGTTGATTTCTGTGGTTTGGTTGACTTCGTTATTTTTAGGACGACCTCTTTTTCTCAGTGAATATATAGGTCTACTAGATGTGCCTTCATACGGGATCAGTGCTGATACATGATGTGTCGTTATTGGTGTTTCAGGGTTCTCTTCTTTAGCTATTGTGTAGCATGATACTCCTTTTTTAGCTATTACGATATATGGCCCATCACGACGAGGAGTAAATTTGGCGGTTACACCTTTACTTGCTTTGGATAAAATGTGTGTGTCCACTAGAACTTTGTCACCAATGCTTGCTTATATTTATTTGAGGTCTACGAGTACGATCTTGACCTTCATTGGCTAATTTAAAAATGTTTGCGAGACGTAACAAGTGTGTGGTGATTTGCGGTATGAAATTTTCGGCTGTTACAATTGCCTTAAAATCATATGTTATCTCTGTTGGCGTTCTCATCTCTCTTCCAAAGGTAAGGTAAGGTATGCGGCTGTATATCCGGTGCTATCACATTTGGCCGTATTCATAGCGAATCTTACTGATGGCAGCATTAAATTCCATTTAGTGTGCTCTTTCTTAACGTAAATCGGCAGTTGTGTTTTTACATCTCTGTTTTTTTCTTTCAACAGGATTTGATTCTGGATGGTATATCGGAGTAAACGATTGTTGTATACCCAAACAAAATGTTAAATTCTGCATTATTGCGGATATAAATTGAACTCCATTGTCTGTATGAATTCTTCTAGGAATGCCATATCTAAGGAATACTTCATTTAGTAAGGTTTTTGCGCAGTTTTCAGCAGAAGCTTCTCTTTAGTGCAAACAGTTCAATCCAGCGACTGCATAAGTCTTCAACTATTAAGACCCATTGGTAACCATCTTTTGTTTTTGGCAAGGGGCCAAACAAATCTACAGCAATTATTTCGAAGCGTTTATTACTGCTTACTGTCTGTAGCAGTCCAATTGGTTTCAAATTGGATGGCTTATATTTTCTGCATTCATTACAAGACTTAACATACTTTTCAATGTCACTTCTTATCCCAGGCCAATAAAATAGTCTCGTGATACGACTTATTGTTTTGTCTATACCATAGTGTCCGGCCGTTTTATCATCATGATATTTAAATAAGATTTCTTTTCGGAGAGATTTTGGCAAAACAATTTGGCCGTTTTCCGAATCTTGTTCCGAGCAACATCTATACAAAATTCCGTCAATCATAATATATCCTCTATTAATATATCGGGTTATGTTTTCATCGTCATTTTCAAATGATTTTATTATTTTACTTATTTCTTCATCCTCAAGTTGTGCCCTACGAAAATCTTCAGAACCTTTTTCTAGGGTTTATCTACTTCTATGTGATAACATGTACACTCTTCTATACAATCATTATTCGAGCATGGTGGTCTGGATAAAGTGTCAGCAATAACGTTTTGTTTGACGGGAGCATACGAAAAGTGCAGATTGTAGCTTTGTAGCAATAAAGACCAACGCGCTAGTCTTCCTGTGGGAGACTTTAGAGTGAATAACCATCTAAGTGGTTGATGATCAGTAAGCACATTTATTTCTGCTCCTTCAATATATCCTCTAAATTTTTGTATTGCCCATACCACTGCCAAGGCCTCTCTCTCAGTAGTAGAATAGTTACGCTCAGAAGGAAGTAATAATCTGCTTGCATATTCAATTGGTTTTTCGTCATAGTTCTCCCCCTGCAGCAAACAGCTCCTAATGGCATAATTACTAGCATCGGTTCTTATACTGAATTTTCCGTTTTCTTTTACTTGTTGTAAAGGGTGTTTTTTATAGAGGTATAGAACTTTAAGTTGGCATTACTTTTCAAGATGGCGACCGATTTAACAGCTGTCAAGTGATTTATTCTCAGTTTGGTTTGGCAATTCATCATGAATAGACTCACTCACGCCTGAACAACGCTTGCAAATAGTGCAATTTTATTTCGAAAATAATGGTGATGTGCGGAAAACGTATCGCGCACTACGTCCATTTTATCGTCGACAAAATCGTCCATCAGAGCAGTTAATTCGATTAACCATGGAACGTTTTCGCACCACGTTTACTCTTATTGATAACTCGCATCCCCAGAGACGCTGTACGGTGCGTACAGAAGAAGCTATTGCTGCTGTAGAGCGTAGCATTGAGGAAGACCCGAATGAGTCCATCCGCCATCGAGCACAGGAATTGGATCTGTGGCCATCCACTTTATGGAAGATTTTGCGGAAGGATCTTGGTTTGCGTGCTTATAAAATCCAACTCGTGCCAGATTTGAAGCCAAACGATCAAACGTAGATTCGTCGAATGGGCCCAAAACGAGATTACCGTTGTTCCCGACTTTCATAAGCGGATTTTGTTTAGCGATGAAGCGCACTTCTGGTTGAATGGCTGCGTCAACAAACAAAACTGCCGCATTTGGAGTGAAGGTCAGCCTCAAGTGTATGTGGAAACACCGTTACATCCAGAAAAACTGACTGTTTGGTGCGATTTATGGGCTGGTGGAATCATTGGTCCGTACTTTTTCAAAAACGATGGTGGCCAGAACGCTACAGTCAATGGTGATCGGTATAGAGCCATGATAACTAACTTTTTCATTCCTGAATTGAATAACCATGATGTCCAGGAGATGTGGTTTCAACAAGACGGCGCAACATGTCACACAGCTCGTGCCACAATAGATTTATTGAAAGACACGTTTAGTGACCGCCTAATTTCACGTTTTGGACCTGTGAATTGGCCTCTAAGATCTTGTGATTTAACACCGGCAGACTACTTTCTGTGGGGCTATGTAAAGTCATTGGTCTATGCGGTAAAGCCACAAACGCTTGACCATTTGGATGACAACATTCGCCGTATTATTACCGATATACGGCCACAAATGTTGGAAAAAGTCATCGAAAATTGGACGTCCAGATTGGACTATATCCGCGCCATCCGTGGCGGTCATATGCCAGAAATCATATTTAAAATGTAATGCCACAAGATTATCTTTCGGATAAATAAAATTCATGTCAATCGAATAATCCATCGTTGTTTTATTGCAACTTAAAGTTCTATACCTCTGTAAAAAACACCCTTTAGAATAGGTGGTGAGGTTAGTAACTTTTTTAAGCTATCGAAAGCCAATTGCTCCTCTTTTGTCCACTTGCATGTTGCATTTTTCTTGGTTAAATTAGACAAAGACTTAGAAATTTCTGCAAAATTTGGAATAAAACGACGGAACCAAGAACAAGTTTGCAGGAAGCTCATTAGTTGCTTTAAATTTTTTGGCTTCCGGTCGTTTGAGAATTGCTTCCGTCTTTTCAGGATCAACTTTAAGTCCACTTTGTGTTAAAATGTGGCCTAAGTATTTAACTTCAGGCTTACAAAAGAAGCATTTTTCTCTGTTTAGATGAAATCCAAGGGTTTTTAACTTTTCAAATACAAGTTTAAGGTCAGCTAAATGCGTTCTAAAATCTTTGAACAAACTATTATATCGTCTAAATATGCAATTATAAGGACTTGAGGCAAGCTTAATCGGAATATATCAATAATACGTTGAAAAGTTGCTGGCGCATTCTTTAAACCGAATGGCATACGATTAAAAACGAAAATGCCAAAGGGTGTAGTAAACGCGCGTTTTTGGCTTATCTTTTTCAGCAACTTGTATCTGCCAATATTCTGATTTTAAATCTAAGGTAGGTAGTCATAAAAGGTGTAGTTTTAGCCGCGTGTAGCACATCGTCTATTCTTGGCAATGGATAAGTATCTGTTACTGTTATGGCAATGAGACGTCGGTAGTCTACACACAATCTTATGTTAACGTCCTTTTTGGGGATTAAAACAACTGGAAAAGCCCATGGGGACTCCGTTTCTTCGATTATCCTTTTTTCCAGCATATCGTCTAGCTCTTGACGAAGTTTTATTTTCATAGCTGGAGACAGGCGATAAGGAGCAACTGCTATCGCCCTATGATTTGCTGTGTGAATGGTGTGTTCAAAACCACGTATTGGTTCTGCAATATTATCAAAAATTTCATTATTTGATTCTAAAAGATTATTTAGTTTTTCTCTCTGTTCCTGTGACAAATTTGGGGCTTCATTATCTCTGAGCTGGAAATCTATAGCATTTAGTTCAAAATAAGGGATTGTTGGTGATTCCTCATTAGATCTTACTTTCTTTAGCGGTGGAAACAAATCTGATACTACTGGGTTTTCATAGGTTTCCGGTAAGCAGTTTGTAAATATTTTATTAATACCTTCTGGAGAGTATGTGTTTTTCATTGGAGAAGTTCTGTTTGGAGTTTTATTAATTTCTACAAACCAATCTAAAAAATCATTTATGGCCTTTCTGGGTTTTGGTGTTCTGGGAGATTCAATGATAGTAGTCTATGGGCTATGGACACTTTATGTATTATTTTTGCTGGTTGATTTTTAAATTCGAAAATATTTTGTGGTTCATCTTTGAAGTACCAAGTTCTTTGCGCTATAGCCATCACGATTCCAGTTTGCTCCAAAAAATCTATTCCCAATAAAGTTCTATTATCTCGTGCCTTAGGTAAACAAATGAATCTTATACGTTTTAGACGATTTTCAATAATTATATTTGCAATTGTTGACAGTACTTTGCTTTTGGATACACTCCCATCTGCTAAACTTATTTCTGCCATAACTTCTTGAAAAACAAGTCCATTTTCCTTAAGTTTTTGGAAAAGGTGATACCCAGCAACGCTTGTTCTAGCAGCTGTGTCCATATATGCAATTCCATTTAAACTATTTACGTTTATATTAACCGTTGGGACATTTCTACCAACTATTGTAGCGTGGATACTATTAAAATCTATTTTCTGTGGACTCTCTGTATTTGGAATTGTTCTGTTATTGCACGTTGGGCAATTGGATCTGTAATATCCAGAGGCCCCACATCCATAACAATTCAATCTAACTTCCTCTATTTTTCCTTTTCCTTCCTGTTCAATTCTTTTGTAACATCAGAGGAATGGTTTTTTTTTCGGCAAAATGTGCACCGAATATTCGATTTTTCCTTATGTTCTTTATTTTTCAAAGATTCATTATTTTCATGAAAAGTTAACTCAATTTCCCTTGCTTGACGGAGCAAATCTTGGAAAGATTCTATATTTTCTCTATTAATCCTTTCTCTTATTTGGACATTTATCT
This sequence comes from Sarcophaga variegata, assembly GCA_932273835.1. Classification (NCBI taxonomy): domain Eukaryota; kingdom Metazoa; phylum Arthropoda; class Insecta; order Diptera; family Sarcophagidae; genus Sarcophaga; species Sarcophaga variegata. Next base: position 9,258,475 of record OW026358.1, read on the forward strand.
GCGACAAAATCATATTTATTGTAGCTGTGCAAACAAATTTCTCTTTCTACAGTTAATTCATATCAGTTGATTCATTCAGCCTTTGTTTATCCTGAAAGATTTCCGAAAAAATTCTCCAATCAGGTTTTGGAGGGGAAAAGGCATTTCTTAAAAGCTCTACAGCATCATTAAAAGTTTTGGCTTCGTTCTTAACTCCCTGCCACCAGGTTGATGCATATCCTTCCAGAAGAATTATCGTAGAATGCATCATTACTGTTATGAGGAATATATGATTAGAGTCAGGTCGAACTTCGCTAGCGATCCTAAGTCGTTTTATGACTTCGTTCGAGCTAAACGTAAATCATCTTTGTTTCCCACTGAGATGTTTTATGGGGACGTATCTTCCTCTAATTACCTTGATATTTCTAATATGTTTGCTGACTTTTTTCAGTCTACTTATAGGCAGTTGGACTCGGGACCTTATCTGAGTAGCGGCTTTTCGTATCCTTATTCAGTGGGAAGTGTCTCCATTTCTAATATATATTCATTTGATGAGGAATCTGTTCTTGAGTCTTTGTCTGGACTGAAACTTACATACTTGCCGGGCCCTGACGGGGTTCCGGCCTGTATTTTGAAAAAGTGCGCTGTTGTTTTGAGTGGTCCTTTGACCTTTATATTCAATGGGCTTCTGAGGGCTGGTCATTTTCCATCTATTTGGAAGAGTTCATTTATAATTCCTTTGCATAAGTCAGGTAATAAATCCAATATCTCCAATTACAGGGGTATTGCCAAACTCAGTGCTATTCCCAAGTTAATGGAGAAACTGGTGACGGATTATCTCTCTTTTAATACGAGATCTTTAATATCCCCTTTCCAACATGGTTTTTTGAAAGGTAGGTCGACTGTCACTAATCTTCTTGAATTTACTACGCATGTTTTCAGGGGTTTTCTTGCCAGGGCTCGGACTGATGTAATTTATACTGATTTCAGTAAGGCTTTTGATAGGGTTGGTCATAGAATTTTGCTTCTTAAACTTTCATTAATTGGTATTCCTGATATTATTCATCGTTGGCTAGACTCCTACCTCTCCCTTAGGACTCAGAGGGTAATGTTTAGGAATGTATTGTCTAAGACAGTATATGTTACTTCTGGTGTTCCGCAGGGTAGCCATTTGGGTCCTTTACTGTTCTTATTGTTTCTTAATGATCTTCCTTGTGCTATTCCTGATTGTAATATTCTGATGTATGCTGACGACGTTAAAATATTTTATACTTTTGATGATGATCATGGTCAGGCTGTTCTTCAGCGAAATATTGATTTGTTTGTAACTTGGTGTAGAATTAATTTAATGGATCTTAACTTGAAGAAATGTAAATGCATGGTTTTCTCTCGCGGGGGCGGAAATTCGTCCACTTATGTGATTAATTCTTGCCCCTTGGAAACTGTGACTACATTTCTTGATTTGGGAGTATTATTGGATATGAAATTGTCTTTTATTGATCATATTAGTATGATGATTGGCAAGGCTCGGGCTGTTCTTGGTTTTGTGAAAAGATGGGCTAGGGAATTCATTGATCCTTATATAACGAGACTGCTATACATTTCACTTGTTAGACCTATTTTGGAGTATGCGTCTATTGTTTGGAATCCATGCTATCGTTGTCATAGTGATTCAATAGAGTCTGTGCAGAAGCAGTTTTTATTATTCTGTTTACGTGGATTAGGATGGGATTATGCCAATGGGTTTCCGTCATATGAGGCTAGATTAGGTTTGATAAAACTTCCAACTTTGGAACGTAGAAGGACTGTTTTAGGGATTTGTTTTGTTTTTAATCTAATTAAAGGTGATATCGATTCTGAGTTTTTGCTTTATAACCTGAATTTCAGTATTCCAGCAAGATTTTTACGACACTATCGTCCTCTTTCTTTAGATTTTTATAGAACTAACTATGGATTTAATTTTCCTTTTCGTAGATTATGTAACGATTTTAACATATATTATGATTTTATTGATTTTAATAGTAGTGTTTGTAATATAAAACGTAGCTTATATGCTGGCATTAATTTGTAAATTGTTATATAAAAATGTATTATCGTTCTTGTTATACGTAGTTCATGTTTATTGTAACTTTATTTCAGCTTGTGATTAATTTCTGTAGCTGTTTTATGTTCTCGTTGCCATACTTTTCCCTTACCCGCTATAGTCCGGACTGTAGTGTGTACATGTCCCTACGTAATGGGGACGAGCCCTCCGCGGTCGGGTGAGGGTGGGTTAGTGTGAGGCCGGAGACGTTCGAAAAAAAAAAAAAAAAGAAGAGGCAAACTTAAAAGGGCAAATGAGTCCGATACATTTTCAACTTCTTTAAAAACAAGAATAGTGGCGATAAAGTCTTCTACCTTACTAGTGTTACGACTACCATTAAATCTTGCGCTACAAGAACTAAAAGCTGTATTGCTTTCCCTCCTAGCAGATATATTTCCTAAAAGGTCTGAAAACTGACTTTGCGTAAGGCTAACAAACTGAGGATTCTGTAAAACATTTGGGTACATATTTGGTATAGATGAAACAGAAGCACTAGGACTACCAGCCAATAAAGGATCATTTTGATGTTTCATGGAGTTGTTTGTTTTCTGCAAATTTGACTTTTTCCGCGGCATTTTCCTTTTTAACTTTTAGAATTTTGTTAGAGTATTAAACGTGATCTCGTGCAGCCGTGTATGAAATAATAATTTTACTTTATTCTGCTAAATTTAATTAACGTTGGGCGCCAATGTAGCGAGGTGCTAATTTAATTTATATTTATTAATTTTATAGGTTGGCCCTTAAGAGTCTCAAAGGTCAGCTTAAGTCCTCAACCAAACAACTTCGCCAAGGGTCTTAAGAAGTCCTCAAGGGATAAGTTGCTTTACTACTTTATATTTGATGACTAACAGTTTGAGTGCTGGCCAAGTAATAATTTATTAAATCAAAATTCACTTAAGATTAAGTAAGCTTAGTTGCAATAAGGATAAAGCATAAAAGAGAATAGGTAGGATAATCAAATTTACATATGATATAATTCCCACACCCAGAGTTGTATTTTTATTATGTATGCAAAAGTTAATAATTATGAAAAGTAATGAAAAATTATTTGGTATCACTTTTGTAAATAAAAAATAATATTTAAATTCAATTTGAAATATGTGAAATGAAATGTGAAATAATATATAAAATAATATAAATATATAAAGTTATATAGTCCGCTACAAAACAAAATATATTTTTTTGTATTTAAACATAATATGTGCTACACTCTAGACTTTGTAGTATGGAACTAGGATAAGCAATTTGTGCAAATATTTACAAAGTGTGACAATTGGCTTGTCTTGTTTGGCTTGCAAATAGGAAGAGCAGAGCATAGAACAAATAATTTATAATATTTGCACAGGATTATGGAATTAAACTAAAAAAAAAATAAATAATTCAACATATACAAACATTTTGAATAACTTGTTTGATCAAAAAGTTTCATCAAATTGCCTAACACTCATTCATTTTTTTATTTAAGAACAATATTCTTATATTTTGTAAGCTACTAAATACTAAATGTTTTAACAAGTTGTTAACAAGTTCGTTAGGCAGTTTGATAAGCCGTTTGTCAAATTTGAAAGATATGATGGTTAAAAATAAAAATGCAACATTTTAAAATATTTGTTGATGTGTAAAGGGTTTAAATAAAAAGTATTTGAATATTTACAAGCATTTGAATAAATAGTTTGATTAAACATTTTGATCAAATAGCTTGAAATGTATCCAATTTTTGTACAAAATTGAAAACAGAAAAATATTTCATTTTGCTAGACAAATTACTCCAAGAAAAGTGTTGCCATTTTACAAAAAAAAAAAAAAAAAAAAAAAAAACTCCAACCATTGTTACCAACGTTCGGCTAGAATCATCATGCTTGCTTAAATAATTTTCAATTCGTTTTAAGCGTTAATACAAATCGTTCAAACTGAGACGTGTTTGTCAGCGTTTATGGTATGAATTTAGAAGTGCATCAAAATGATGAGACATTATTCTATTTCTAAAAGGGAACGTAACCTCTAGTACATAATTGGTTATACCATGTTTGAAGCCTATTTTTTGATAAAGAAAAATTCATTTTTTTTCTCTCTCTTTGAACTAATTTTACAAAAAATGTTTTTATCAAAATTATATTTTTGTTTTGGCTATACTTCCCCTAAATCAGACTACAATTTATCTTCTTAAACAATATGTCACTCACAATTTATTTTCGAATGAATTTTCATGTCATTTTCCTAATTTTTTTTTTGTATTTTGAAGGTGTAAGTTTACGTTCATACAACGTCACTGACGAGACTTATTGGCGGAATTGATACTTTGTCTGTAAGTTGAGACCTTTGTAGACTTAGACAGAATTTATGATAAAATGCAATTGGAGGGGAGACTAGAAATTTATTTATTAATTACAATACAATTACAAATTATATCCTAATTATATACGAGCGAAGTAACTTGACTATGTGCTCGGTGTAGTGTCACAGACCAGAGTCTCTGCTGGGAATCGAACCCACGACCCTCACGCTAATAGTCTAGCACACTACCCACTAGACTACCAGGGCACCCAGGAGACTAGAAATATTTGTTGTTTTTGGCTGTTCTTGGGAAAATCCTCAAATTTGTTAAGAATTTAAAGCATGGCTTGGGCGAAATTAGTGGCCATTAGTCCCTTACATTTGCTTGATAATTATCGTTAAGACCAAATGTTTATGTCTTATTCTGGACTAATAAAAAGGAATAGAGCCCTAAAATCGAAGCTAGGACTTCTAAAACCTGTTCAGTTGATTTCATTAGTTTCCATGATAACCCGTAAATAAGAAGACCATCATGTGTAGCGTCAAGAAACATCATTTTGGGAGTTTGGAACATCTATTGAACCGCGAAATGCTGAATTTAGATACCAAAGAAGGTCTCCCGAATAAATACATGAAGTCGTGTAAGGATCATTAGCCGTTGATCCAGTGACGGAGCTTTTTAGGGACTGAACTGCTGCAAAGGAAGTAATCAATGATCTCCACCTCTTCCAAATTGTCACAGCAACGACTGTGATCCAATGCGTGGTAAGCACAATATCTAGACGTAGACACCAAAAATTCTCTATGACCCTAGTATTCTGAGTTAATTTGATGAGCATTTCGAGTCTGTAAAAGAGGAGTCCTTCTCTTATCATTGCGAGAGTCTTACCACTATTTCTTCTAAGCCTTTACTTGCGGCCTTCAATTGACAATATATGGGACTCGACGACGATAAAGCTCGCCAGGATTATGGGTTTAAGGCTGAGCATTATTGCCATGAAGTCGCTGTAGTCTAGCAGGTTATGTGTTGGCTTATTAGATGAGAGCGTGTGGTTTAAGACTCGCTTCAGACATCTCGAAGAAAGCAAAATACGGAAAAAATATTTCTTTAGGCGACTTCCTCTTAGAAATTTTCTGGCAAGAACTCTGAGAAGAAAAAAGTTTTGCCATGAAAAGTTTCCTAAAAAATTTGTCTTTCGAAGTCGACGTTTAACTCATGAATAAAATTAACACACACATGTGGGTGGATGACAGAAAATGGGTTTGTAAGCCTGACTAAATGGTTGTAATGCGTGTAACTCTTATTAACTGGACCTAAAACCGGCAGAGTAATCTATGAGCCTGATCCAGCCCAATAGACAGAGACTGTCAAAAAATAATGTAATTTAATGATCCTATCCAGGGGTTAGTTAGGGGAGCTGTCAACCCCTTGAATTTTCAGGTCACGATGACCTGTAATGAATCTCGTATCCTGTTCATTGTCTTCATAGCTTTAGTTTTCGCAACCATATTTAAGGGATAAACCCTATAGAACCTCTAGGGCCTCCATAGGGCAGTTTGTCATTGATGATCCTTTCCAATGGATAGTTGGGGGACCCAGCAGTGCTTGATCCTTCAGGTTATGATAGTCTGCAAAAAATCTTAATCACAGTCTCCATTCCTTAGGTTTTAACAACCATTTGCAATGGGTTTAAATTCAATAGAATCTCTAAGGCCACTGTAGGACAGGTCCTCATTGCCCTAATCGTGATTGGTGCGGTACATGCCAGCGTCTGTATACTATTCAACTCCCCCTAAGACGACATATTCGGGATAGTAGTCACCTTTATGATAATATAAGCGGGTGTCCTATAAATTCTTTAAGGGGTACGTACACTATAGGGCCACAAATTAGATATTTAAAAAGCGTTCACTTAATTAAACATTCAAATTAGTTATCTCCGTTAAATACTTTACAATTAAATGCCATTCTACCACTTAAGTGATGATTAAGAAGACTTTAAGAAAGAAGCTTAAGAATGAAAAGAAAAAAAGTATTCTTAAGCACGTTCAAAGATATTTCTAACCATTGATAGCATGATGCATGGCTTAAACCATTCAAACTAGTTACCAGAGAGTGTATATATAGAATGCTGTGGACTTAAAGAAATTAAATATTCATTAACTGGGTCAGCTTATAGATAGGCTCACCACGAAAGAATAAATTTAAAACCTTTGCAGCTGTTCATAGAAATAGTTCATCAGTATGATGAAGAAATTAATTGTGATGACAATTTTTTTAATTGCATTTAGTAAAGGTTCACTTAGTTTAAAACCTAGATTTCCTAGGGATTTGGGTAAGTTTTTCTTTTTGTGAAAGGGAATTCAAAAATTATTTTCATGGTCTGACAATATTTAGAAGCCGTAATGCAGTCACGTGAAGACGTAAAGGAGGAGCAACGTGTTAATGACATTAAAAAGTCCGGTGATGATAATTCTTTAAACAGTGAATTGGAAATGGTTGGCAATAATAGTATGGAATCAGAGGACCAGCCAGAAGTTCACGAGGACGCAGACAAAATCGAAAGGGGTGAGGTTTTTAGCACGCAGTGTTATTAAGTTACAGGCGTTAAAACTTTTTTTTTTTTTTATTTGTTTCAGAAACTGTTATAGAAGGCAATAAGAATCGTTTGGAAAACTTAATCAATTTACCCATACGCCTTAATGTTTTGGCCAATATCTTAAGCCAAGTTAGCCAGGGCGTAATAGATCCCCATGGTAAGTTTCACATCACTTGTCGGAAAATATTACTAAATTTTTGCTTATGTGCCATAAAATTCCTTTTCATTTTAAAGCTAAGAACATTATTATCGGCAATGATAATACGGTTTCCAGTTTGCTTAACGTGCCCCTAACTGTAGACGCCGCTGCCAATGTTCTAAGCAATGTTGAACGTAAAGTCAAGCCACGCCAAGGTGGCTTATTAAGCGGTGATCTTTTGGGTGGCATATTGGGCGATGATCCTTTGGGTGACTTATTGGGCAATACTTTGGATGACCTTTTTGGTGCTTTATTGGCTCGTGATGGCGTAACGCACAATTCCAATGTTAATGGCCACGATTTGGTTAACAAACTATTGGGTGGTGTATTGGGTTCGGTGGAACAGTTGGTGGACAATTTATTACATTTGCTGGTTAACCTACTGGAGGCAGTTTTAAAGAGTGTGCCTAAAGGCGAGTTGCCTCAACATGAGGATCCTACTGTATGTTCTTCGGGGGCATCTACTTCCCAAGGTGGTAAGTTAATGCGATTGTTTTATAACCGAAAAGCATTGGAAATTATTTTCTTTTCTCTTTAGGTTTCCAAATTGAAGGCAACAATAATAAAGTCTCGGCTTTAATTAATGCTTCCGGGCGCCTTAAGGCTCTCATCAATGTCTTGAGCAGCTTGAAACAGGAAATCGCCAATCCTTGTGCGGCCTCTATCAGAACAGGTAATTAAAGTTCTTGTGTAGTCCTCCCTAAGAATGCCCGTCCTTTGGACGTAAAGTCCGTCAGAAATTAATTTCCCTGCTTTCCTTCACTTTAAGGTGGTGCAGTCGTTCAAGGCAACAACAATGAAGTCTCATCGCTAGTCAACTTGCCTGTAAAAGCTGATGCCAAGGTAAACGTATTAAGTACAGTGACACAAACGCTTCTAGGAACACCAAAAACTTCGCAACCATCTGAAGAACATTCCGTTCCAGGAAATGTGGCTACAGGACTGCCACTTGTAGGATCTCTTCTTGGTGGAAGAGATTAAAATACATATTCAAGAGCTTAACGAAACAGATTACATAAACACGCTGTATTAACTTAATTAACATAATAGAAGAGCCTAAGCAAGAGGCCTTTAATAAAGATAATTTCATTACTCTACGCTTTCTTCGTTCTCATAGACAAGACAACCCTGTTCTTCACTCTTTTTTTTTAATAAAGTTAATGCCGTATTAAAATTTTTGTGTTTGGTGCGTTGTTGTTGTTAGTACTGGGGAGGGGGTGGGTGGTGGGTTTTTTTTTGTTGTTGTCATAATCATTATCGCAATCATTATTAATTATCCAACTAAACTCCCATTTTTTGCTTTCTTTTGTGTTAAGTCTTGTGAGTATGCGTTTGGCTTGTACAATAATAAGCAAATGACTTAAACAAAGGAGACAGAGAGAGAGAGAGAGAGAATAACCATATAGGTGTAACCGTAAAGTAAAGAGAGTATCATTTTAATAATTATTGTTGTTGTTGCTGCCGTTGTCGTGCAGACACGTGTATGTTATTTATATTGTAAGGAAAAGAGAACCAAATTAAACGACTCTGTAATAGCAAACAGTGTTGTTTTGTTAACACTTTGTTATTGTATTCCGATTGTAATTGTAATTGTAGTTGTTGTTTGTTTGTTTTTTTTGTTTTAAGCTCAAATATAATCTTTTATTATAGCAAGACGAACGATTTCATACGTTTATAATGGAAAACACAAACAAAAACACACAATTTTGTTTGTTTGTGTGAAATCGTTTGTCTTATAAAACCAGAGGAATAAATTTAAGTTGTGTTAAAAGCGTTTGTATGATAAAGTGTTTGTTGTTGTTGTTCTCTGCAAGTATTTTATTACATTTTAATGAATTTAAGTCTGGTCGATTATAAAATAAATTTCTTTTTTTGGTTGTTTTTGTTTAATTTTTTTTTAAGACGGTTTGGCTGTTTTTTTTTTTGTTAAACGCACACACTTGCACACATTTTTGTAATTATAAATACAAGCCGACTTACAGATGTGCTATAAAGAGCGTGCAATTGAAGTGAGCCTTTCTGGCAGCACTTAAGCCGCGGTTAGTCAAACATCCACGGAACATATTCGTTCATTTTTAGAATATGAAGTGCAATATTAATGGTTATCTTTCGCTAGACCTTTCTTACATCACGCTTCGGTAATCGTTCTGTGGACGTTTGGCTAAACGGGGCTTTAGGAATGATTTCTTTAAGGAATATTATGAATTAAACACACACACATACACACCCACATACACATCTCGCAGCAACCAAGTTCTCCAACGAGGGAAACTACAGATGTGACCTTGAGCCGGCAGGAGGATACTAAGGTATTAAGTGAAGAACCAGGGTGGCAGAAAATCACGAAAAGAAAAAGGAGGAACAAGAAACCACAGGAGAAGAAAACGAAGCCGGATGCGATCGTGATAGCGACAAAAGATAACACGTCGTATGCCGACATTCTGAGGCGAGTTAAAACGGACCCTAAGCTTTGTGAATTAGGAGAAAATGTGACCAAAATTCGGAGAACCGTCAAGGGTGGCTTACTACTCCAACTAAGCAGGAGCGGGGAGCACACGGAGAACTTTAGGGGAGCCATTGGAGAGCTCTTAGGAGATAGCGCGTCCGTCCGCACTCTGAAGGATATGAGGACAATTGAGATCAAGGACATCGACGAGATCACGGAAAAGGAGGATGTATATGAGGCTTTACGGAAGATTCCAGCTCTCGAGACTTTCGGTAAGCCCGACGTAGTTGCCCTTAGGAGGGCATATGGTGGGACGCAAACTTCCACAGTGAGCCTTGACGCGGATGCTGCAGCTATTCTCCTGAAGGAAGGAAGAATTAGGATCGGCTGGGTCATATGCAGGATTCGCGAGAGAAACATACCGACGAAATGCTTCCGGTGCTTGCAGTTTGGGCACATGGCTCGTCAGTGTAGGAGTAAGGTTGACCGCTCTGGAACTTGCCGTAAGAGCGGACAGGAGGGGCATATTGCCAGAAATTGCGAAAGGGAACCTCTTTGCATGTTCTGCAAAGTGGACGACCCGAAATCCGCCAACCATATCGCGGGGAGCGGAAAGTGTCCGCAATTTCTTAGCGCTCTTAAATCACGTTCTAGGAGATGAGGTTAATACAGATTAATCTTAACCATTGCGAAGCAGCCCAGGACCTATTGGTCCAGAGGGTAAAGGAGGAGAATATCGATGTCGCAATCATAAGCGAACCTTATAGGGTACCGAGGAATAGTACTTGGATCACGGACGGATCTAGTACTGCGGCTATATGGATTTGTGGTTCATTACCCTTCCAGCAAACCTATGCGCGGGACATTGGTTTCGTTATGGCCAGGATAAAGGGAGTTTTCGTCTACAGCTGTTACGCTCCCCCGAGGTGGTCAATGGATGACTTCCAACATATGCTGGAGAGGCTGGCGTCACACGTGCGCTTGAACACCCCCGTTATTATAGGAGGAGATTTCAACGGTTGGGCGACCGAAAGGGGTAGTAGATATACTAACGCCAGGGGTCACTTCCTCTTGGAAACATTCGCTTCCCTTCCTGTGGCGCTGATGAATGACGGAAGAGAAAGCACATTTAGGAGAGCTGGATCGAGCTCGATAATAGATTTGTCGTTTGTGAGCGATGGCCTTGTTTCGCGGACCGCGTGGAGGCTAACTGAGGACTTCACGAATAGTGACCATCAGGCAATCGTGATGACGGTTACTGGGCGCAACACGAGAGGAAACGGATTGCCGAAGTTTACGGGACCGAAATGGAAGGACTCCCGCTTTGACGAGGAGACGTATAGATTGATGTTGTCGTCTTTTCATACGACTGGCAGCACGGTCGAAGAATTAGTGAGCGGCGTATACCAAATGCTCAACACTGCATGTGATGCTGCTATGCCTAGGAGAACTGTGTGTAGGGGACGTTCCCCCTGCTACTGGTGGAATGACGAAATTCGAAGACTGCGGTCGGCATGCTTTGGGGCGAGAAGACGGGCCCAGCGTACGAGAGGAAGACCGACATGGGAAGCCGAACGGGCTTCCTATGAGGATCTAAGGCATCAACTTAGAAGAGCCATTAAAAGGAGCAAGAAACTATCCTTTCAGCGGATATGCCAGGAAGCTGACATCAATCCTTTTGGGACGGCGTACAGAGTCGTCTGCAAGAGAATCGGTGCTCGAGAACAGCCTAAACTAGGTTGTCCAGTTTTGCTACGGGAGATCATTGGTACATTATTCCCACGGGGCCAGCCCTACACTTTTATAACTAGGGAGCCGGAGGCCATTCATACCATACCCGAGGTAACAGGAGAGGAGGTACTCGCAGCATGCACTGGAATAGGAGATAGGAAAACACCGGGGCCGGATGGAATCCCGAATAGGGCACTTAAGGCGGCTATCCGGCTCAGACAGAATACGTTCGCCAAGGTGTTCCACAAGTGCTTCGTCGAGGGTGTTTTTCCACGTAGATGGAAGAAGCAGAAATTGGTTCTCATTCCAAAACCTGGTAAACCGCCAGGGGAACCTTCGTCGTATCGGCCCATCTGCCTACTTGACACGATGGGAAAAATACTGGAGAGGATAATATATGTACAATCGACTACTAACATGTGCCGAGACAGGAGGAGATCTCTCGGACCTGCAATACGGATTTAGGAAAGGACGATCCACTATTGACGCGATAAGGAGGGTGGTCGACATTGCAAGAGATGCAATAGAGGGCGAAAGATGGAGATTTGGCACCAAGGAGTACTGCGCGGTTGTCACACTTGACGCTAAAAACGCGTTCAACTCGGCGAATTGGGGGCGTATTATGAGAGCCCTCTTTAACATGGCTACGCCGCCATACTTAATGGAGATTCTGAATAATTACTTTCAGGACAGGAAGCTAATATACCTAACAGATGAAGGAGAGCAGGAATAACGTAGTGACGTCGGGAGTCCCTCAGGGCTCCGTACTTGGGCCACTACTATGGAACATTATGTACGATGGAGTACTTCGACTGCGATTGCCAAGCGGGACTACAATTGTGGGCTTTGCAGATGACATTGCCATAGTCTCGGTAGCTAAGACGGTAAGGGAAATAGAGGAGAAAACGAACACAGCGATTCGAAAGGTTGGAGCATGGCTGGATGAAGCAGGTTTGAAACTTGCTGCGCATAAAACAGAGGCCGTCTTGATAAGCGGCCGGAAGATAGTGGAGAAGATGGAAGTGACCGTTGGAGGCACAAGGATCGAATCGAAGAGGGCGATAAAATACCTGGGAGTGATTATCGACGACAGGTTGAACTTCAAGGAGCACGTGAAATACATCGGCGAAAAAGCATCTGTAACACAGGGTGCACTGGCGAGGATGATGCCAAATATTGGAGGACCAGGTCCATTTAAAAGGAGAATAATTTCGGCGGTAGTAACGTCGATAATGCTGTATGCTTGCCCAATATGATCGGAGGCACTCTCAGTGGGGACGACGAGGAGGATATTGTCCTCGGTGTATCGTCTAAGCGCGATTAGACGGATAAGTGGCTTCAGGACAGTGTCTGATGAAGCAGTTTTGGTATTGGCAAAGACAATACCAATAGATATACTGGCGGATGAGATGAGGAGGATATACTTTCGCCGTCTCGAGTACCCGGGACAAATAGCGGCTATAAAAGCGGAGGAACGAAGGACTTCCATGCACAAATGGCAGTCACGATGGGAGAGCAGTTTAAAGGAAAGATGGACATTTCGCCTTGTCCCTGATGTAACCCTTTGGATGAAGAACGAACATTGCGAGTTGAATTACTACGTGACCCAGTTCCTAACTGGTCATGGGTGCTTCAGGAAGTACCTGCACAGATTTGGTCATGACACTTCTCCTATATGCCCAAACTGTGTACACGAGGAGGAAGATGCGGAGCATATTCTAATATGCTGTCCCAGATTTAGATGGCCGGGAGAAACGAATTTGGAAGCAAACCGGCTAGAGGAAGAGCTGTTGAACTGTAGGATTCTATGGAGTCAATATAGTCAGAGAATGGTTGAAGTTATGCTAGAACTCCGAACACTGGAGGAACGGAGGCGAAATTTGACTTAACGTGATAAAGCTTTCAAGCTAACCAGCCCTCCGCGAAGTAATACCTTACGGCAGTCCCGCGGGGGGAGAGTGGTTGAAGTGTGTAGGGGGTGGGTTTAGTACGTAGGCACCAGTGATGGTGAATCGTGCACTCTTTTGTTGGAACAAAAGCGTCTTTCGAAGATTCCCACCTCCGGCTCAAGACAAAAAAAAAACAAACAAAAAAAAAAAAAATCCACATATTTAAAATCGTAAATACTAGTCACATTTAATCCTTAGTTTCTGTAAGAGAAACGATTTCAGATGAACGTCTGTTTCTGTGAGACGTTCGTCTGAAATCATTTGTTTTCTATCAGATATTCATCTAAAATCGTTTGCCTTACAGAAACTTTGTAAGTATAACACCTTATTTCATACTTGTCAACATGTTTGTATAAAATTTTTGAAAGTAGGTTTTGATGTCTGCTTGTCAAACATTCCCAAATAAAGTTCAGAGTCTACATACGAAACTTCTTTTCAAAAAAACTTTTTTTTAGGTTTGTAAAGTTCAAATAAAAAAAAATAGAATTTTATACAAACGATTTGAACAAAAGATTTGATCAAATAATTTAAACAAAATATTTTTTTTTTTTTGTATTTAAACATAATATGTGCTACACTCTAGACTTTGTAGTATGGAACTAGGATAAGCAATTTGTGCAAACATTTAAAAAGTTTGACAATTGGCTTGTCTTGTTTGGCTTGCAAATAGGAAGACCAGAGCATAGAAAAAATAATTTATAATATTTGCACAGGATTATGGAATTAAAATAAAAAAAAAAAATAATAATTCAACATATACAAACATATTTGAATAACTTGTTTGATCAAAAAGTTTCATCAAATTGCCTAACACTCATTCATTTTTTTATTTAAGAACAATATTCTTATATTTTGTAAGCTACTAAATACTAAATGTTTTAACAAATTGTTAACAAGTTCGTTAGACAGTTTGATAAGCCGTTTGTCAAATTTGAAAGATATGATGGCTAAAAATAAAAATGCAACATTTAAAAAGCATTTGTTGATGTTTAAAGATTTTAAATAAAAAGTATTTGAATATTTACAAGTATTTGAATAAATAGTTTGATTAAACATTTTGATCAAATAGCTTGAAATATATCAAATTTTTGTATTTTTATACAAATTTGAAAAAGACGAAATACTTCATTTTGCTAGACAAACTACTCCAAGAAAAGTGTTGCCATTTTACAAAAAAAAAAAAAAAAAAAAAAAAAAAAAAAAAAAAAAAAACTCTAACCATTGTTACCAACGTTCGGCTAGAATCATCATGCTTGCTTAAATAATTTTCAATTCGTTTTAAGCGTTAATACAAATCGTGCAAAACTGAGACGTGTTTGTCAGCGTTTATGGTATGAATTTAGAAGTGCATCAAAATGATGAGACATTATTCTATTTCTAAAAGGGAACGTAACCTCTAGTACATAATTGGTTATACCATGTTTGAAGCCTATTTTTTGATAAAGAAAAATTAATTTTTTTTCTCTCTTTGAACTAATTTTACAAAAAATGTTTCTATCAAAATTATATTTTTGTTTTGGCTATACTTCCCCTAAATCAGACTACAATTTATCTTCTTAAACAATATGTCACTCACAATTTGTTTTCGAATGAATTTTCATGTCATTTTCCTAATTTTTTTTTTTGTATTTTGAAGGTGAAAGTTTACGTTCATACAACGTCACTGACGAGACTTATTGGCGGAATGGATACTTTGTCTGTAAGTTGAGACCTTTGTAGACTTAGACAGAATTTATGATAAAATGCAATTGGAGGGGAGACTAGAAATTTATTTATTAATTACAATACAATTACAAATTATATCCTAATTATATACGAGCGAAGTAACTTGACTGTGTGCTCGGTGTAGTGTCACAGACCAGAGCCTCTGCTGGGAATCGAACCCACGACCCTCACGCTAATAGTCTAGCACACTACCCACTAGACTACCAGGGCACCCAGGAGACTAGAAATATTTGTTGTTTTTGGCTGTTTTTGGGAAAATCCTCAAATTTGTTAAGAATTTAAAGCATGGCTTGGGCGAAATTAGTGGCCATTAGTCCCTTACATTTGCTTGATAATTATCGTTAAGACCAAATGTTTTTGTCTTATTCTGGACTAATAAAAAGGAATAGAGCCCTAAAATCAAAGCTAGGACTTCTAAAACCTGTTCAGTTGATTTCATTAGTTTCCATGATAACCCGTAAATAAGAAGACCATCATGTGTAGCGTCAAGCAACATCATTTTGGGAGTTTGGAACATCTATTGAACCGCGAAATGCTGAATTTAGATACCAAAGAAGGTCTCCCGGATAAATACATGAAGTCGTGTAAGGATCATTAGCCGTTGATCCAGTGACGGAGCTTTTTAGGGACAGAACTGCTACAAAGGAAGTAATCAACGGTCTCCACCTATTTCATATTGTCACAGCTACAACTGCCCAATACTTGGTAAGTACAGTATCTAGACATTGACACCAAAAATTCTCTATGACCCTAGTATTCTGAGTTAATTTGATCAGCATTTCGAGTCTGTAAAAAAGGAGTTCCTCTCTTATCATTCCGACAGTCTTACCACTATTTCTTCTAAGCCTTTACTTGCGGCCTTCAATTGACAATATATGGGACTCGATGACGATAAAGTTCGCCAGGATTATGGGTTTAAGGCTGAGCATTATTGCCATGAAGTCGCTGTAGTCTAGCAGGTTATGTGTTGGCTTATTAGATGAGAGCGTGTGGTTTAAGACTCGCTTCAGACATCTCGAAGAAAGCGAAATACGGAAAAAATATTTCTTTAGGCGACTTCCTCTTAGAAATTTAGAAAAAAGTTTTGCCATGAAAAGTTTCCTAAAAAATTTGTCTTTCGAAGTCGACGTTTAACTCATGAATAAAATTAACACACACATGTGGGTGGATGAGAGAAAATGGGTTTGTAAGCCTGACTAAATGGTTGTAATGCGTGTAACTCTTATCAACTGCACCTAAAACCGGCAGAGTAATCTATGACCCTGATCCTGCCCAATAGACAGAGACTCTCAAAACTAATGTAATTTAATGATCCTATCCAGATGTTAGTTAGGGGAGCTGTCAACCCCTTGATTTTTCAGGTCACGATGACCTGTAATGAATCTCGTATCCTATTCATTGTCTTCATAGCTTTGGTTTTCGCAACCATATTTAAGGGGTAAACCCTATAGAACCTCTAGGGCCTCCATAGGGCAGGTTGTCATGGATGATCCTTTCCAAGGGATAGTTAGGGGACCCAGCAGTGCTTGATCCTTCAGGTTATGATAGTCTGCAAAAATCTTAATCACAGTCTCCATTCCTTAGGTTTTAACAACCATTTGCAATGGGTTTAAATTCAATATAATCTCTAAGGCCACCGTAGGACAGGTCCTCATTGCCCTAATCGTGATTGGTGCGGTACATGCCAGCGTCTGTATACTATTCAACTCCCCCTAAGACGACATATTCGGGATAGTAGTCACCTTTATGATAATATAAGCGGGTGTCCTATAAATTCTTTAAGGGGTACGTACACTATAGGGCCACAAATTAGATATTTAAAAAGCGTTCACTTAATTAAACATTCAAATTAGTTATCTCCGTTAAATACTTTACAATTAAATGCCATTCTACCACTTAAGTGATGATTAAGAAGACTTTAAGAAAGAAGCTTAAGAATGAAAAGAAAAAAAAGTATTCTTAAGCACGTTCAAACAGATATTTCTAACCATTGATAGCATGATGCATGGCTTAAACCATTCAAACTAGTTACCAGAGAGTGTATATATAGAATGCTGTGAACTTAAAGAAATTAAATATTCATTAACTGGGTCAGCTTATAGATAGGCTCACCACGAAAGAATAAATTTAAAACCTTTGCAGCTGTTCATAGAAATAGTTCATCAGTATGATGAAGAAATTAATTGTGATGACAATTTTTTTAATTGCATTTAGTAAAGGTTCACTTAGTTTAAAACCTAGATTTCCTAGGGATTTGGGTAAGTTTTTCTTTTTGTGAAAGGGAATTCAAAAATTATTTTCATGGTCTGACAATATTTAGAAGCCGTAATGCAGTCACGTGAAGACATAAAGGAGGAGCAACGTGTTAATGACATTAAAAAGTCCGGTGATGATAATTCTTTAAACAGTGAATTGGAAATGGTTGGCAATAATAGCATGGAATCAGAGGACCAGCCAGAAGTTCACGAGGACGCAGACAAAATCGAAAGGGGTGAGGTTTTTAGCACGCAGTGTTATTAAGTTGCAGGCCTTAAAACTTTTTTTTTTTATTTGTTTCAGAAACTGTTATAGAAGGCAATAGGAATCGTTTGGAAAACTTAATCAATCTACCCATACGCCTTAATGTTTTGGCCAATATCTTAAGCCAAGTTAGCCAGGGCGTAATAGATCCCCATGGTAAGTTTCACATCACTTGTCGGAAAATATTGTTAAATTTTTGCTTATGTGCCATAAAATTCCTTTTCATTTTAAAGCTAAGAACATTATTATCGGCAATGATAATACGGTTTCCAGTTTGCTTAACGTGCCCCTAACTGTGGACGCCACTGCCAATGTTCTAAGCAATGTTGAACGTAAAGTCAAGCCACGCCAAGGTGGCTTATTAAGCGGTGATCTTTTGGGTGGCATATTGGGCGATGATCCTTTGGGTGACTTATTGGGCAATACTTTGGATGACCTTTTGGGTGCTTTATTGGCTCGTGATGGCGTAACGCACAATTCCAATGTTAATGGCCACGATTTGGTTAACAAACTGTTGGGTGGTGTATTGGGTTCGGTGGAACAGTTGGTGGACAATTTATTACATTTGCTGGTTAACCTACTGGAGGCAGTTCTAAAGAGTGTGCCTAAAGGCGAGTTGCCTCAACATGATGATCCTATTGTATGTTCTTCGGGGGCATCTACTTTCCAAGGTGGTAAGTTAATGCGATTTTTTTATAACCGAAAAGCATTGGAAATTATTTTCTTTTTTCTTTAGATTTCCAAATTGAAGGCAACAATAATAAAGTCTCGGCTTTAATTAATGCTCCCGGGCGCCTTAAAGCTCTCATCAATGTCTTGAGCAGCTTGAAACAGGAAATCGCCAATCCTTGTGCGGCCTCTATCAGAACAGGTAATTAAAGTTCTTGTGTAGTCCCTAAGAATGCCCGTCCTTTGGATGTAAAATCCGTCAGAAATTAATTTCCCTGCTTTCCTTCGCTTTAAGGTGGTACAGTCATTCAAGGCAACAACAATGAAGTCTCATCGCTAGTCAACTTGCCTGTAAAAGCTGATGCCAAGGTAAACGTATTAAGTACAGTGACACAAACGCTTCTAGGAACACCAAGAACTTTGCCACCAGCTGAAGATCATTCCGTTGTAGGAAATGTGGTTACAGGACTGCCACTTGTAGGATCTCTTCTTGGTGGAAGAGATTAAAATACATATTCAAGAGCTTAACGAAACAGATTACATACACACGCTGTATTAACTTAATTAACATAATAGAAGAGCCTAAGCAAGAGGCCTTTAATAAAGATAATTTCATTACTCTACGCTTTCTTCGTTCTCATAGACAAGACAACCCTGTTCTTGACTCTTTTTTTTTAATAAAGTTAATGCCGTATTAAAATTTTTGTGTTTAGTGCGTTGTTGTTGTTTGTAACGGGAGGGGGGGTGGTGGGTTTTTGTTTTTGTTGTTGTCATAATCATTATCACAATCATTATTAATTATCCAACTAAACTCCCATTTTTTGCTTTCTTTTGTGTTAAGGCTTGTGAGTATGCGTTTGGCTTGTACAATAATAAGCAAATGACTTAAACAAAGGAGACAGAGAGAGAGAGAGAGAGAGAGAGAGAGAGAATAACCATATAGGTGTAACCGTAAAGTAAAGAGAATATCATTTTAATAATTATTGTTGTTGTTGTTGCTGTTGTCGTGCAGACACGTGTATGTTATTTATATTGTAAGGAAAAGAGAACCAAATTAAACGACTCTGTAATAGCAAACAGTGTTGTTTTGTTAACACTTTGTTATTGTATTCCGATTGTAATTGTAATTGTAGTTGTTGTTTGTTTGTTTTTTTTGTTTTAAGCTCAAATATAATCTTTTATTATAGCAAGACGAACGATTTCATACGTTTATAATGGAAAACACAAACAAAAACACACAATTTTGTTTGTTTGTGTGAAATCGTTTGTCTTATAAAACCAGAGGAATAAATTTAAGTGTTTTAAAAGCGTTTGTATGATAAAGTGTTTGTTGTTGTTGTTCTCTGCAAGTATTTTATTACATTTTAATGAATTTAAGTCTGGTCCATTATAAAATAAATTTTTTATTTTGGTTGTTTTTGTTTCTGTCTTTATTTGTTTTTGTTTCATTTTTTATTTGTGGCTGTTTTTTTTTTGTTAAACGCACACACTTGCACACATTTTTGTAATTATAAATACAAGCCGACTTACAGATGTGCTATAAAGAGCGTGCAATTGAAGTGAGCCTTTATGGCAGCACTTAAGCCCCGGTTAGTCAAACATCCACGGAACATATTCGTTCGTTTTTAGAATATGAAGTGCAATATTAATGGTTATCTTTCGCTAGACCTTTCTTACATCACGCTTCGGTAATCGTTCTCATTGCTTTTCGTATTCTAAAAACTAATGTACGTTCCGTTACGTTCTGTGGACGTTTGGCTAAACGTTGCTTTAAGAATGATTTCTTTAAGGAATATTATGAATTAAACACACACACACATACACACCCACATACACATATTTAAAATCGTAAATACTAGTCACATTTAATCCTTAGTTTCTGTAAGAGAAACGATTTCAGATGAACGTCTGTTTCTGTGAGACGTTCGTCTGAAATCATTTGTTTTCTATCAGCTATTCATCTAAAATCGTTTGCCTTACAGAAACTTTGTAAGTATAACACCATATTTGATACTTGCCAATATGTTTGTATAAAATTTTTTAAAGTAGGTTTTGATGTCTGCTTGTCAAACATTCCCCAATAAAGTTCAGAGTCTACATACGAAACTTCTTTTCAAAAAAACTTTTTTTTAGGTTTGTAAAGTTCAAATAAAAAAAATAGAATTTTATACAAACGATTTGAACAAAAGATTTGATCAAATAATTTAAACAAAATATTTTTTATTTTTTTTGTATTTAAACATAATATGTGCTACACTCTAGACTTTGTAGTATGGAACTAGGATAAGCAATTTGTGCAAACATTTACAAAGTTTGACAATTGGCTTGTCTTGTTTGGCTTGCAAATAGGAAGACCAGAGCATAGAACAAATAATTTATAATATTTGCACAGGATTATGGAATTAAACTAAAAAAATAAATAATTCAACATATACAAACATTTTGAATAACTTGTTTGATCAAAATGTTTCATCAAATTGCCTAACACTCATTCATTTTTTTTATTTAAAAACAATATTCTTATATTTTGTAAGCTACTAAATACTAAATGTTTTAACAATTTGTTAACAAGTTCGTTAGACAGTTTGATAAGCCGTTTGTCAAATTTGAAAGATATGATGGCTAAAAATAAAAATGCAACATTTTAAAACATTTGTTGATGTTTAAAGGGTTTAAATAAAAAGTATTTGAATATTTACAAGTATTTGAATAAATAGTTTGATTAAACATTTTGATCAAATAGCTTGAAATGTATCAAATTTTTGTACAAATTTGAAAACAGAAAAATATTTCATTTTGCTAGACAAACTACTCCAAGAAAAGTGTTGCCATTTTACAAAAAAAAAAAAAAAAAAAAAAAAAAAAAAAAAAAAAAAAAAAAAAAAAAAAAACTCCAACCATTGTTACCAACGTTCGGCTAGAATCATCATGCTTGCTTAGATAATTTTCAATTCGTTTTAAGCGTTAATACAAATCGTTCAAACTGAGACGTGTTTGTCAGCGTTTATGGTATGAATTAAGAAGTGCATCAAAATGATGAGACAGTATTCTATTTCTGAAAGGGAACGTAACCTCTAGTACATAATTGGTTATACCATGTTTGAAGCCTATTTTTTGATAAAGAAAAATTCATTTTTTTCTCTCTTTGAACTAATTTTACAAAAAATGTTTTTATCAAAATTATATTTTTGTGTTGGCTATACTTCCCCTAAATCAGACTACAATTTATCTTCTTAAACAATATGTCACTCACAATTTGTTTTCGAATGAATTTTCATGTCATTTTCCTAAATTTTTTTTTTTGTATTTTGAAGGTGTAAGTTTACGTTCATAAAACGTCACTGAAGAGACTTATTGGCGGAATTGATACTTTGTCTGTAAGTTGAGACCTTTGTAGACTTAGACAGAATTTATGATAAAATGCAATTGGAGGAGACTAGAAATTTATTTATTAATTACAATACAATTACAAATTATATCCTAATTATATACGAGCGAAGTAACTTGACTATGTGCTCGGTGTAGTGTCACAGACCAGAGTCTCTGCTGGGAATCGAATCCACGACCCTCACGCTAATAGTCTAGCACACTACCCACTAGACTACCAGGGCACCCAGGAGACTAGAAATATTTGTTGTTTTTGGCTGTTTTTTGGGAAAATCCTCAAATTTGTTAAGAATTTAAAGCATGGCTTGGGCGAAATTAGTGGCCATTAGTCCCTTACATTTGCTTGATAATTATCGTTAAGACCAAATGTTTATGTCTTATTCTGGACTAAAAAAAAGGAATAGAGCCCTAAAATCGAAGCTCGGACTTCTAAAACCTGTTCAGTTGATTTCATTAGTTTCCATGATAACCCGTAAATAAGAAGACCATCATGTGTAGCGTCAATAAACATCATTTTGGGAGTTTGGAACATCTATTGAACCGCGAAATGCTGAATTTAGATATCAAAGAAGGTCTCCCGAATAAATACATGAAGTCGTGTAAGGATCATTAGCCGTTGATCCAGTGACGGAGCTTTTTAGGGACTGAACTTGCTGCAAAGGAAGTAATCAATGATCTCCACCTCTTCGAAATTGTCCCAGCAACGACTCTAGTTATTAAACTGTGTCACAATATCTAGACGTAGACACCAAAAATTCTCTATGACCCTAGTACTCTGAGTTAATTTGATGGGCATTTCGAGTCTGTAAAAGAGGAGTCCTTCTCTTATCATTGCGAGAGTCTTACCACTATTTCTTCTAAGCCTTTACTGGCGGCCTTCAATTGACAATATATGGGACTCGATGACGATAAAGTTCGCCAGGATTATTGCGTTTGAGGCTGAGCATTATTGCCATGAAGTCGCTGTAGTCTAGCAGGTTATGTGTTGGCTTATTAGATGAGAGCGTGTCGTTTAAGACTCGCTTCAGACATCTCGAAGAAAGCGAAATACGGAAAAAATATTTCTTTAGGCGACTTCCTCTTAGAAATTTTCTGGCAAGAACTCTGAGAAGAAAAAAGTTTTGGCATGAAAAGTTTCCTAAAAAATTTGTCTTTCGAAGTCGACGTTTAACTCATGAATAAAATTAACACACACATGTGGGTGGATGACAGAAAATGGGTTTGTAAGCCTGACTAAATGGTTGTAATGCGTGTAACTCTTATCAACTGCACCTAAAACCGGCAGAGTAATCTATGAGCCTAATCCTGCCCAATAGACAGAGACTGTCAAAAAATAATGTAATTTAATGATCCTATCCAGGGGTTAGTTAGGGGAGCTGTCAACCCCTTGATTTTTCAGGTCACGATGACCTGTAATGAATCTCGTATCCTATTCATTGTCTTCATAGCTTTGGTTTTCGCAACCATATTTTTAGGGGGTAAACCCTATAGAACCTCTAGGGCCTCCATAGGGCAGGTTGTCATTGATGATCCTTTCCAAGGGATAGTTAGGGGACCCAGCAGTGCTTGATCCTTAAGGTTATGATAGTCTGCAAAAATCTTAATCACAGTCTCCATTCCTTAGGTTTTAACAACCATTTGCAATGGGTTTAAATTCAATATAATCTCTAAGGCCACCGTAGGACAGGTCCTCATTGCCCTAATCGTGATTGGTGCGGTACATGCCAGCGTCTGTATACTATTCAACTCCCCCTAAGACGACATATTCGGGATAGTAGTCACCTTTATGATAATATAAGCGGGTGTCCTATAAATTCTTTAAGGGGTACGTACACTATAGGGCCACAAATTAGATATTTAAAAAGCGTTCACTTAATTAAACATTCAAATTAGTTATCTCCGTTAAATACTTTACAATTAAATGCCATTCTACCACTTAAGTGATGATTAAGAAGACTTTAAGAAAGAAGCTTAAGAATGAAAAGAAAAAAAGTATTCTTAAGCACGTTCAAACAGATATTTCTAACCATTGATAGCATGATGCATGGCTTAAACCATTCAAACTAATTACCAGAGAGTGTATATATAGAATGCTGTGAACTTAAAGAAATTAAATATTCATTAACTGGGTCAGCTTATAGATAGGCTCACCACGAAAGAATAAATTTAAAACCTTTGCAGCTGTTCATAGAAATAGTTCATCAGTATGATGAAGAAATTAATTGTGATGACAATTTTTTTAATTGCATTTAGTAAAGGTTCACTTAGTTTAAAACCTAGATTTCCTAGGGATTTGGGTAAGTTTTTCTTTTTGTGAAAGGGAATTCAAAAATTATTTTCATGGTCTGACAATATTTAGAAGCCGTAATGCAGTCACGTGAAGACGTAAAGGAGGAGCAACGTGTTAATGACATTAAAAAGTCCGGTGATGATAATTCTTTAAACAGTGAATTGGAAATGGTTGGCAATAATAGCATGGAATCAGAGGACCAGCCAGAAGTTCACGAGGACGCAGACAAAATCGAAAGGGGTGAGGTTTTTAGCACGCAGTGTTATTAAGTTGCAGGCCTTAAAACTTTTTTTTTTTTTTATTTGTTTCAGAAACTGTTATAGAAGGCAATAGGAATCGTTTGGAAAACTTAATCAATTTACCCATACGCCTTAATGTTTTGGCCAATATCTTAAGCCAAGTTAGCCAGGGCGTAATAGATCCCCATGGTAAGTTTCACATCACTTGTCGGAAAATATTGTTAAATTTTTGCTTATGTGCCATAAAATTCCTTTTCATTTTAAAGCTAAGAACATTATTATCGGCA
Organism: Sarcophaga variegata; assembly: GCA_932273835.1. NCBI lineage: Eukaryota > Metazoa > Arthropoda > Insecta > Diptera > Sarcophagidae > Sarcophaga > Sarcophaga variegata. The sequence continues at coordinate 9,282,853 of OW026358.1, forward strand.
ATGATAATACGGTTTCCAGTTTGCTTAACGTGCCCCTAACTGTGGACGCCACTGCCAATGTTCTAAGCAATGTTGAACGTAAAGTCAAGCCACGCCAAGGTGGCTTATTAAGCGGTGATCTTTTGGGTGGCATATTGGGCGATGATCCTTTGGGTGACTTATTGGGCAATACTTTGGATGACCTTTTTGGTGCTTTATTCGCTCGTGATGGCGTAACGCACAATTCCAATGTTAATGGCCACGATTTGGTTAACAAACTATTGGGTGGTGTATTGGGTTCGGTGGAACAGTTGGTGGACAATTTATTACATTTGCTGGTTAACCTACTGGAGGCAGTTTTAAAGAGTGTGCCTAAAGGCGAGTTGCCTCAACATGAGGATCCTATTGTATGTTCTTCGGGGGCATCTACTTCCCAAGGTGGTAAGTTAGTTAATGCGATTGTTTATAACCGAAAAGCATTGGAAATTATTTTCTTTTTTCTTTAGGTTTCCAAATTGAAGGCAACAATAATAAAGTCTCGGCTTTAATTAATGCTCCCGGGCGCCTTAAGGCTCTCATCAATGTCTTGAGCAGATTGAAACAGGAAATCGCCAATCCTTGTGCGGCCTCTATCAGAAGAGGTAATAAAGTTGCTCAGTTTGGTTGTTTAGATCTTAAGAATGCCCGTCCTTTGGACGCAAAGTCCCTCAGAAATTAATTTCCCTGCTTTCCTTCACTTTTAGGCCGTACAGTCATTCAAGGCAACAACAATGAAGTCTCATCGCTGGTCAACTTGCCTGTAAAAGCTGATGCCAACGTAAACATATTAAGTACAGTGACACAAACACTTCTAGGAACACCAAGAACTTCGCCACCAGCTGAAGACCATTCTGTTCTAGGAAATGTGGTTGCAGGACTGCCACTTGTAGGATCTCTTCTTGGTGGAAATCCAACCAAGGAACAACCTGTTGAAGGACAATCTCACGCTGTAGTTCCAGGATCAACTAAAATCCAAGGCAATAACAATGCCATTTCCAGCTTACTAAACGTTGTACCCGATGTCAACGTTAATTTGAATCTTTTAAGTCAAATTACGGACTTATTAAGCCACTCTAGATCTTCCCAAGATAGTTCTATCGGGGAAAGTGATCCTAATGAAATCTGTTTTGATGTTCCCCTAGCACGTGAGTAATACTTTGCAGTTTAATTAACGAGCTGGCCGTGATAACCTGAATTTCTTGGAATTGTTTTAGAACCTGAAACCTCCATAGTGGGTAATAATAATAAAGAATCCACCCTCGTTAATGTTAAGCCAAAAATTAATTTGGATTTGAACCTGTTGAGTAAAATCAAGGACGGTTCTGCCAATGTACCAACACAGAGAGTGTGTGTTAAACGAACAACTACTTTACCACCAACACATACGCCGACGCCTACACATAAGCCTACGCCTTCGCAACCGTCCACGCCTGCACCTCCATCCACACCTTCACATCCGCCCACTTCTTCGCCTACAACGGCCACGCCCCCTGTAACCCTTCAACCCCCAACTGAAATTTGTTTTGATGTCTGGGTGGATGGTAAGTTTGAATTCAATACTTGAGTCAACAGCCTTTTAATTTGCATGTTTATTTCAGAAACTGGCACTATTGTGAGCGGCAACAACAACAAAATTTCCAATCTGGTTAATGTCCAGCCGAATATCAATTTGGGCTTGAATCTCTTAAGCCATGTTGAGCAAACAGCGCCTCAAAGTAATTTAAGCCACAAGAGAATATGTGTGCCCGTATCATCCACACCTAAGCCCACGGTTACACCAGCTACACCCACTAATAAGCCGATAACTCATACCACTCCTCACCCGACAACACTCTCACCTAGACCCACTCCCTCGCAACCACCTAAACCTACGCCTCCAACAACCAAGCAACCCCCAACTGAAATTTGTTTTGACGTCTTGGTGGATGGTAAGTTTCCCTTGAACTTAATGCCAGAAACAACAGCCTTTTAATCCCTTTCCATATTCTAGCATCTGGCACTGTCATCAGTGGCAACAACAACCAGATATCCCAGCTGATTAATGTACAACCAAAAATCAATTTGGGCTTGAATCTCCTCAGTCATCTGGAACAAGCAGCGCCTCAAACTAATTTAAGTGTCAAGAGAATATGTTTGCCCACACATCCTACTCACCCACCTACAGACAAGCCAACTGTAACACCGTCTACGCCAATTCCGCCCACAAATAAGCCTGTAACTCAGCCGCCTACCGAGCCCGAGAGACGTTGTTTCAGAAGAATTTGCAACAAATGGAAGCAATGCTTGGATTATAATTGCGTATCCCAGCCAAAGGGGTATGACGTCCAGACATAGACTCATTTACAGAACTTTTGGATAGAAAAGCTTTCAAAACTATTAGGCTATAGGCGTAGTGAAACTGCGCCAGATTTTTTAATAAAAAAAATTTACTTGAAAAAAAAAAAAAAAAAAAAAAACGGTCCTGGCTTATTTTCCTAGTTTTCCTGCAGAAAGATATGTGTGGGGGGACAACCTTTCTATTTTTGAAGTCGCCGTAGACGGTAGTGTGTTGGCTTGTTAGACGTAAAGCCAGGGTTCGAGCCCCAGGCCAGACATGAAAACAAAATACAAAAAGTATTTCTGCGGCGACTTCCTCTCAGCAGATTTCTGGCAAAAACTCTCAGAGTAAATAAAATTGCCATGAAAAAGTTTCTCAAAAATCTGTCGTTCGGAGTCGACTTTAAACTGTAGGTCCCGCCACTCATGTATAAAATTAACACACAAAACATAAGTGGTGTGAGAAACTAGGACGTTGTACAATGGGTCAATTCGACCTCCGGGTACTGTACTTGTCTTAATTGACAAGTACACGTCCTCTAATCTAACCTAACCTAACCTAACCTTTCTATTCGGAATACGTGTCGAGAGTGAAGCCAATCAATGCTTTGGGGTTAAAAGCGAAAGCTAAGCAGACCTCATAATCAATTCAGAAAGAAATTTCCGACTGCTTTGCTCTAAAATTGAAGATTGTTCCTCTTCGTCAAGATAGCTTCCACAAAATATCAGGACCTTAAATCTCTTTTAAGGCCCACCAAGATCGGTTAGGCATTGCGGGCTCTATGGCCATGTTGAAGTTAGGCACAACGTGAGGGAGAAATCACTGACGTTCTTGAATGTCTACACCACTACAGCACATTCAAATTTAGTTCAAAAAGGCACTCTAGTTTGTGGATGTGTGTGATGCTCTGAGTGGCAATGTTCCAGAACTTGCCAATCCTCCCAGAAATTTGTTTTTCGAGTATATAGCGATCGTTCTCTTCTTCGATTGCCCTGTGGATACCACTCTATGGCTAATCTTGTGACAAAAGAAGCGAGATAGAGCCTCTATTTCGGTTTTAGGTTAGGTTAGGTTAGAGGGGTCGGAGGTCGAATAGACCCCATTGTACAACGTCCTAGTTTCTCACACCACTTATGTATGTTGTGTGTGTTAATTTTATACATGGGTGGCGGGACCTACAGTTGGAAGTCGACCCCGGACAACATATTTTTGAGAAACTTTTCATGGCAACTTTTATTTACTCTCAGAGTTTTTGCCAGAAATCTGCTGAGAGGAAGTCGCCGTAGAAATACTTTTTGTATTTTGTCTTGGTGTCTGTCCTGGGGCTCGAACCCTGGCTTTACGTTTAATAAGCCAACACACTACCTACTAGACTACGGCGACTTCGTTTTACCCATTAGAAATTGCTGCCGGAATGTGTAGAGTGTCAACACATGGTGTGAACATGTGTTCTAGAACTTGCCAATTGTTTTCATTTCTCCTTCAATCTGCCTTGCAGATACCACAATCTGCGGCTTATCTTGTGACAACTAAAGTGGTTGAAATCCTTTTGTTCATTTGTGCCTATTATAAATCGCTTGTAGGAAGCATAAGGTAGCAACATATCCTTGCGAACATGTTCTAGAACTTGACAATCGTATTTACTTCCCCTTCAATTTGCCTTGCATATACCAATCTACGGCTTATCTGGTGGCAACTAAAGTGGGTGAAATCCTTTTGTTCGTTTGTGCCTATTATAAATCGCTTGTGAGAAGCATAAGGTAGCAACATATCGTGCGAACATATTCCAGAACTTGACAATCTTATTTACTTCCCCTTCAAATTGCCTTGCAGATACCACAATCTCCGGCTTATCTTGTGACAACTAAAGTGGTTGAAATCCTTTTGTTCGTTTGTGCCTATTATAAATCGCTTGTGAGAAGCATAAGGTAGCAACATATCCTTGCGAACATGTTCTAGAACTTGACAATCGTTTTTATTTTCCTTTCAGTTCCTCTTTCAAGTAGGTACAGGCTCCAATCTTGTTCAACTGACCTCTTAATACAGAGAGAATAGAATTGTGCCTATTACAAATCGCTTGTGAGAAGCATAGGGCCACAACAAGACCTGTAATTTATGTTCTAGAACTTGCCAAATTTTGCAGATTGTTGGCTTTTTTAAGTATTATTCTTCAACTGCTTAGTAGATTCAATTCTATTGAGTTTCTTTTGATGCCATCTTAATGTCGAATTGCTCATGGGAAGCATACGGCCACATGTGAATCATGTAAACATGTTCCAGAACTTACCCAACGCTGAAGATTGTTGGTTTTTTAATTATGTTCTGTAGATTTCATTCTAAGGCCTTTGTTGTGATGTCATTTTCATTTTCTAACCTCTATGGCTATGGCCTTAAGTCTTTCGTTTATTAATTTTTTAATTTAAAATTCAAAAGAATTGAATTAAAATGATAAGCCAAGCCTAAAACTATGCTTTATTTTTTAAATTTTTTGCTTTTATTAGAAAACAGTTTACCATGCAAAGCAATTTTAAATTGATTTTAAGAAAAATCATTGAAAATAATACAATTGGTATGCCAATGAAATGAAAGAGTAAAAAATTCTCCTTAAACTATGCAACAAATTCTATTGATTTTTAATACAATAACTTTCAGTCTTTTGTTATGCAACAATACTTGAACAATAATTGGACAATTTTCTCTCTCTCTCTCTCTCTTTCGCTTTCTCTGTCTTTATTGTTTAGAAATAATAAAGTTTTGTTATGCGAAACTATACAAATTTAATTCGATTTTCCTATTTTTTTCGATTCTATTTTGAAAGAAAAAGAAAAAATAGTGTTTCTGACCCCTACAACAGAACAGGACAGAATAAACCTGGTGGAAATATAAGAAATACTAGCACCATTAGGAGCTTAAATGGAAAGAAAAATTCACTTTCAATTTTTGAATAGAAAAGAAAGTTTGGAAGAGAAGTTAAGGCTGAAAAGAATAATGAAATAGAAATAAAAGGCAGAAAAAAAATCGTTTGGAATAAAATATCAAAGACCAAAGAGTGGTTGCGATACAATAAGCAAACGAGAGAGAAACGAAAAAAAAGGAAAAGATAAGAAACAAGGAACGAAAAAGAAGAAATTTTTGTCATTTGTCTAGAACGTGTCTGGCATAGAAAACTCTCAGATTCTTCTCTATTTTTTTTCCTTTGAAATGAGGGTAGTTTTCTAAACAATTCTCGGTATTTCTTGTTGCCATTAGAGAAGTTTTAAGAATTTTCTCGTCGACACTCTACAGAAATTTTTTAGTTATTTTAGGAATATTGCAACAATAATTGCCAAAAAATAAAATCTGTATACAGGAGACTAAAGCATTGCATACCTTTAGGTTAGTTTTTATGGTTTAAAATTTCTAAAGGCCCCTGAAAGTAGGCAATGGCTTTTCAAAATAAAGTAAAGGTCAGATGTACCTTAGATTAGTTTTTATGGTTTAAAATTTCTGAAGGCACCTGAAAGTAGGCAATGAATTTTAAAAATAAAATAAAGTTCAGTTGATGTTATAACACTTTCCTGTTGCTGTCAGCAGTTCCTTACTTTGGAGAAACTTACTTAATTACTCACTTACTTAATCGGTCATTACAACCCTTTAGCTAGAATTACAATCTAGCTTCGCCCCACACCCATGTTAAGTGCGCTAATTTTTCTTCATGAGTGACAGGACCTACTGTTTAATGCCCTCCTCCGATCTACAGATTTGAGATACTTTTCATGCAAATTTTCAAGCACTTTTTCACACATTCTGAGCGGCGTCTGAGCTTTGACTTGACGGATGTGGGTTTTGGAATTCTCCAACGTTAGGAGATTATCCGCGCAGTTATCGTTTTTAACGTAGCCTCAAAAAAATCGTTGAACGGCATTAAATAGTATGATTTGGAAGGGCAAATGACGTTGTTAAAACGGGAAATTACACTTTTTCAAAATCGGTTTTGCTGTGTGGCTCAAGGCCTCTGGGGACACTGTGCTTTTGAAATCTAATGTCGCTCAGTTATTAATCTTCAATAGCAGGTCTGAAAAAGTCGATTACCATACGGCCAAAAGGCTCTGAATTGATGGTAACGGTAGTGCCCTCTAAACTGTGAAATTTTTCCGTGGCAATGGCTTTTCGACAATTACTTCTCGGTTTTCCGATTTATTGCTTACCATGGAAGGAAATTGCAACGTGGCTCTAATCTAATCCCAAAGCCTTCTTTTTTAATGTTTCATCCGATCCCACAGACTTAAACAGTTGAAACCCTGTAACTGTCAATACAGTCCTCCTTTGTGACATAAATGTGTGACAATCGCTTTAGTGGACTGAGTACCAGTAAATGAGGCTTTCAACTGCTTTAAATCTCTTGAAAAAAGCTGCCTTGCAATGGGTAGGAAGATCATTGAAGATTATCTCCTCCATTCCAACGTACTCGAGCTGCAAACATTGCAGAAAGAGCGGCTATATTCCGTTACATTCTGGAGAAACTGTTATATACACAATATTGTGTAGTAGTCCTGATATGATCCCCTTATCAGACTGAATACCAGTATTCTAAATTCCTGAGGAAAATGTTGAAAAACTTTAAATGTTTTCGGTGCCAGAATTCTCCCTAACCTCTTACTTGCTGGTTTGCATAGCCCTAAAATAGGCTTTAATAATTAAATTTAACTTTTAATCTCCTAAAAATATGCTACATTTTTTAAACAAAAAATTTGTTGCCTGTTTTAAGGCATATCTTTAAATATTCTGCTTTTATTTGTTACTTTAAACTGTGTTACTGTTTTATGCGTGTAGGAAAAATGAAATGAAAACGAACATGAAAATAAAAAATTTAATTACTTGAACGCTTGCCATTGTCTGAAAATGCTATAAATTTTCCCTGAGTCTTCTGCTAGACCACCTACATACATGGTGGGGTAGCAAACATAGAAAAACATTGTTCTACTGCTGCTGGTACCTCTTGTTCGTTTTTTAATATCATTTTTGGAATTGCCTTGCTGCTGCCTTTACCAATCTACTACCTGCTACGCAATTTGGCTGCCTTGGCTGGCAATGGAGGAAAAGGCATCCGCTTTATAAAAGGTTATAATGCCTGAAAGTATACAATGGCATATTGCTTTTGGTTAAATGGTAAAAAAGGCATTTTATTTATTTGCCAGCCATATTTTTCTTTTTCTGGTGTTGTTTTCTTTCACGGAGTTTTATTTAAAATGGTAAAAACCTATGGTAGATAACCACCACCACCACTACTATAGCGGGTTTTAGTATATGCTCTGGCTGAGAAGTTTCTCTTCTCTTATTTTAGGGTTTTAAGAAATGCCACGATACTATACAATTCAATGTGTCAGGTTAAAATTAAATTGCAATTTGTGGCTTAATTTATACATTTTATTAACACACGCAAGCAAACAACAGCATACTTTAGGGCGCTTTAACATACATACACTTGCAAGCATACAGAAATTGAGAAATTTATTCTCAAATTGTGTATTTGAATGGATTTTAATTTAACGAAAAACAGTGTTATTGTGTGGCATTTGAATTTATTTAGAAAAATATAAAAAAGCATGCTTTTAGGCTTTCAATAAAATAGAAAATTTAAAGTATACTTTTAGGCACAACAAGACAAAAATATTTTCAAGTTTTTCTCGCTTGTTCTTAACAACATTGTAAAAATAATGCTATTCTTCTTTCAGTCTCTCTCTCTCTCTTTTAATTTTAAAAAAGTCTTAAACTTCCTAAAAGTATGCAATGAATTTAGTGAAAGGCTTACAACAGCATACCATTGTTTGGTTTAAGTTGGATAATCTATTTGAGAGAGACGGAAAAAAGAACGAAAAACTTTTACTTTGTATAACAGTAATAATAAAACCGTTATCCTTGATCCTTGTCTGCTGGTTTTTCCCTTTTTTTCGCGTGTTGCAAGTGAATCTGAAAAACAGACCAACAAATTGACCAAAACAAGTGAAAAAACGATGGGAAAAAATGTCATATTGCGTCTGCCGGAAAATGGCAGACGACAGATAAAACTCTGTAGATTCACTGTTCTTTTCATTTTTCTTAAACAAAAATACTTAGAAAAAATGATTATTTGTTTGGTTGTATAAAAAAAAATAAAAATTAAATTTTACCCCAAAAAGGCTTGATTTTTTTATAAAAGTTCATAACTACTGCATACTTGGAGGCTTAAGGGAAAAATAAAATTGTAAATTTTATACACAGCTAAGGAGGTAGATAGGTTTGGGAACAAGTAAGAGAAAAAACACCTGTTAGTTTTAGGATTCATTGTGTTCTTCCTAAGGAAAGGGAAATCGAAAAAGGGGGGAAAAATTCATGAAGAGGTATAGAGTGCAAGTGAGATACAGTGAGAGTGAGAGAGAGTCGGAGAAATATTTATAGGGATACAAAACTGTAGGATTATTACCTCTGAATACCACATCCATAGAATTAGAACGTAATCGTTTAAGGCATAAGCCTCACAGAAAATAATTCCGCTTGAGAATAAGCGAAGATCACGTAAGAACGTATATAAAAATTCTGAGAATTCGACTTAGGCTTCAGGTAACTGCAATGAACAAAAGATCACCATCTAGCTCTAGTTCTAGATATTTACAAAAGACCTCAGCAACCAGTGGCACAATACTCCTGCGATCATTTTAGGGAAAATTGAAGTACAAAGCCGGTTTGCAACTTTCTTACTGTTCCAGAAGATCCTATCCATAATAAAAATATTGAAGCTATGGATAAAACTGACTTCGGGAAGCAAACATTTAATGATTCGATCTACAGGGTCTTCCAACAAGGACTTTCGAAATATGAAATATTTGATAACGGCCATTTTGTTGAAGCTAAATCTGCCAAAATGGTTGCCATTTATTCAAACTGTTTTGCCAAATCTCCATGAAGGGATATAGAATTCAATACATACATACATATGTATATAATTGGTCATTACAACCCTTTAGTTAATCTGCTGGCAGCGGAGCGGATGGAGATTTATAAGGCGAAATCGGCTAGAATTCACATAACCGGTTACTTCAGGGAAAACACCATTTCAAAATGCATTTCAAACAACGATGGAACGAGGAAGATGGACGGCGAGACTTATTCCAGACATAAGGCCATGGATTGGTCGGAAATTTGGAGAGGTAAATTACTATGTTACACAGATGCTATCGGGTCACGGATATTTTAGAAAATATCTGCACAGAATGGGCAAGACCGCATCCCCTTACTGTCTTTACGAGGAAGGAGAGGTAATTGATGACGCAGAGCACACTGTTTTCTTCGAGTGAGCACGATGGCAGAGCTATCGCTCTGTACTGACGTCAATAGTTGGAACGATCACAGCCGCTAACATTGTCGGGGTCATGATTGCGAGTAGTGGAAATTGAATCTCGGTGGTGAATTACGTAGAGCGCATTCTGAGACGGAAAAAGAGAGATCTTAAGGCTGCAGAACATGTAAGCATGTCGGCATAGGTGATACTGTCACACGTGCCAAGCGAAACCGAAACGATGATTTAGACGAAAGGAATAGTGGAGACGCTTAGATGTCCCCTCAACTTTCGACACACAATCCGGACGCGGATATGGACATGGAGAGGCCAAAGGGCCAAAAGGACTCCACTCCGAAGTAATACCATCGTAGTGCCGGAGTGGGCAGAAACAAGTGCATAGGAGACGAGGGGGGATTTAGTGGTTGAGGGCCCCACACACGGTGGATGTGACGACTTCCTCTATGGTGCGGTTAGGTACATATACCCCTCCTCGGCGTACAAAAAAAACCCTTTAGTTAGGATTACGATCTAGTTTCTCACACCACTTATGTTGTGTACGTTAATTTTTATACATGAATGGCGGGACCTACAGTTTAAAGTCGACTCTGAACGACAGATTTTTGAGAAACTTTTCATGGTAATTTTATTTACTCTTAGAGTTTTTGCCAGAAATCTGCTGAGAGGAAGTCGCCAAAGAAATATTTTTTCATATTTCGTTTAGTTGGAAATGTCTGACCTGGGGTTTGAACCGAGGCTTCACGTCTAATAAGCCAATTCCACATGCATATAACAAAACTGTTTCAACTATAGAAGAGGAATTAGTTTATAAAGAATTTTTCAGGAGCTCACGAAAGAAAATATTAAAAAAAATGTTAAATAATAATCAAATTATAAATATGTTGCATACCTTTGGGATTAATTAAATAACCTGGACAGTATACACTTAAAAATTAGGAATTCTTATACTGCTTATGACTAATTCGTATTGATTCTCTTTAAATAATCTCTCCTGCTAAATTTTAAGCTACACAACAAGTATGTACTCCTACACATACACACACTCATACTACACAAGCATATGCTGTTTAATAATGTTCTCGCAAGTTTAATGTAAAAAAAAATATTGAAGACACTTTTTCCGTTATTAAATGTACAACATAATCGTATTAGTTTAGTTGAACATAGTTTTTCAATGACTCTCACACACTCAATTACACTGACTCACGCTTTATCTTACTCTCTCACTCTCTTTCTCTGTGTCTTTTTCAAATAAAATTGTACACGTTGCTGCAATACAACAGCAAGAGTAGGAGTAAGCACAGGTTGCCTATATTTTATTGTTGTTGTTGTTGTTGTTGGGTTTCTTTGGTTGTTGCTCTCAGTTAGGGGGGAGAGAGAGAATGAGAGCAGTAGTTAGAAGAGTATTTAAAAACAAAGAGGCAAAGTATTCCAAGTGTAAGTGTATGAGAGAGAGAGTGAGTTCAAGCAATTTAGACATAAATTTTGTGTAAAAAGTTTTCTTAAGTGGGGGATTTTCATCTTGTAAACGAGTATAACAGCAAAAACAACAACAACTACAACAACTACTACGAAAACAATGACAATTATTAACAGGAGAACAAGAGTACAAGTAAAATCAAATACAACAACAACAACAACTTGTGCATGTTCTAACATGTTTAAAATGCTAAATGACAAGCAGTCGTCGGTATAATTGTATTACACTGACTTGCATTGAGTAGTTGTTGTACTAACTACTCCAATGATAATCATGATGACGATAAAGACGAAGACTACAAAGTTTTTGTTGTTTTAAGCCTGAAATGGTACTACAATATATTTTTTCCTTGTGAGTATGCTGCTACTATGCTCATGGACACTATTTTTAATGGCTTTTTATTTTAGAAAATTTCTTTTTCTTTTTTTTTTTGTTGAATTTTTGATGTTTAACACTGCCAGCCCCGAAGCCTCACCAAACAGCGACATTTTCGGGATGCATTGCATGCTCTTGGATCTTATGCGGATTGGTATGGCAACAAATTCTATAATTTTGTTTGCTTACGCACTGATTCATCTAAAATTTGGGGCCTCATCGCTGAAGAAAATTTGCCAATTGCTCCAGAGACCATTCGGCGTATATTCGTCGTTGTGTATGTCGTTTACATTCAGTTCCTTGGTAAGCTGACTTTTGTACAGATGCAGGTAGAAGTTACGGCAGCAAAATTTGCTAAGTTGTGGACTGTGAAAGTGTTCTTGTAAGCGATGTGAAAACAATTGCGTCGGATTCTTCTGCACACTCTCACGGACAACGGCGCTGGTCAATTGAAGTCTACTGAAGAGCGAGATCTAGGGAGCGAAGCGAACTCGTCTGCCTCGGAAACTCCTGCACTCTTTCATGGACAGCAGATCTTACGTTTTTTCAATGAACTGATGTTGGCCAATCGTTTTCTGAACCAGAGAACTCGAATTTATCCAACACATAACAAATAGTCCTCTCGATAGGACGATTATGGCAATCGTCAAATTGAAGCAACCGTGTTGCCCCATTATAACACCTATTTTGTTCAAAAAATTTTGTTTTTTGTATGTATAGTTCAATGCTATATCCGTCCATGGAGAATTGGCAAAACGGACTAAACAAATGACACCTAATTTGACAGGTTTAGCTTCAACAAGATGGCCATTATGAACTAGAGAACTTTGGAAATCCCTGTTGGAAGACCCTATACTATTATGTTATTTTTATAAAAACAATACGTATTCACTTTAAAGGGAAAAAAACTTTAAAACGTTGTTTTACTCAATTTTTTTCTAATGTATTGCCTGCTTTAAGGCTGTGTAAATATGTATTGGTGTTGAAAACACCATTAATAAACACAAACAAACATAAATTCCTTTACTCTTTACTTTAATCTCTTAATAAAACTAAAAACTCTCTTTATAATTAAGGTTTCAAAACGAACATAAACCAAGAGGCTCAAAGTAAGCAAAAAAAAGCAAACGGAGAGCATAAATTCAACAACAATGTTTGAAAATAAACAGTGAACACAGACCCATACAATTACGCTGAACATTATAGCGAAAAAAAAAACAACAAAATTAAGAGCTAAAAGCAGTAATAAAACACCAACAATGCTACACAACTAAATAGGCGCCAGTGCAAGAAGGAGGGTCAAAACAACAATTTAATGCACACAACAACAGAACTGAACATGCAAGGAATTCAACACTTATGAGGAGACAGTTTTTTAAACTAAAAACAAAAAATTTACTTATTTTTACTCTCTCTTTCGTATTTTCGTTTTCAAAATGTTACGGCAGCATTGCAAGTAAACAAACGAAGTTACATTGTGTATTTTGTAAAAACAACAGCGTAAACAATTGTTGTTGTTGTTTTTATATTTCTCTTGGTTTTTTTGTGTTTTCCCAAGGCTAAGTCGCGCGTGAAATTACAAAAAACGTTAAAGTTTACCATTGTAACTCTATACAGCATACTTTCACCTCAAAAACATTCTCTTATTTTTTCATTGTTTACTCTACTAGTACTACTCCCACTCTTACTCTCCCTCTCTTACTCCTGCACTCTGTTATCGTATTTGTGTTTTGTTGTGTTGTACTGTTTGTACTGACTCTGCTAGAATATTTTACACAATTTGTTTCATTGTTGGTTTGTGTTATTATTGTCAAGCATAAAAGGTGTACTTCCATTTTTTTTCAAGTAACGGCACCCACACGTACCTACGTACATACCATTCGCTTTTATAAGACCCGAGTATTTATTTATTTTTTCACATTTTGTTACGGTTGTTATTGTTGTTGTTATTCATAGTGTCAAACAACATGATATGCTTTTATGCTTACACCCAAACATATACATATGGATGTACATGCATACACCTGGTAATGTATTTTCTCTTCCTTACTCTCCCCGCATGTGTATTTTATTATTAAAGCATTATGAAGACAAAAAAAACGGCAAATGATTGAGTTTTTGTAAACAGTTAAGTTTGAGCGAGAGAATGTATGGCTCCTCTGCAAGGGTTTTAATATAAAAATAACAGTTCTTGGCACATGTAAGCAGTACATATACAGTGATGTCTATAGGAATAAGTACTTTGAAAGGAATATAGTGGGAATTTCTTTAGTTTTGAAGGTTTTTTGTGAAATTTAAAAATTTTTGAAAGAAGTGTTAATGAAGATAACTTCTTCGTAAGGTTTTTTTTATTATTTTTAAGCAGTTTTCTTTTAAAAATCACAATTCGAAGAATATTAATAGAGAAACAATTTTTTTGAAAACAAAAACAAGTGTTCTATGAAATTTAAGACTTTTCATTTAAAAAAATGTTTTTCTGTCTGAAGAAAATGTTTCCTTGGCGACAGCATCACTGGTCTTTTCTTTTTCCAAGCTTTAACTAGCAAATCTAGCATGTCATACAACACGCTGGCTATCTACATACATACATAGTACATACATAATTGGTCATTACAACCCTACAGTCAGGATTACGAACTGGTTTTTCACACCACTTATGTTAGGTGTGTTAATTTTATACAAGAGTGGCGGGACCTACAGTTTAAAGTGGACTCCGAACAACAGAGTTTGAAGAAACTTTTCTTGGCAATTTTATTTACTCTCATAGTTTTTGCCAGAAACCTGTTGAAAGGAAATCGCCAAAGAAATATTAAAATTTTGTGTTGTTGAAGAAGTCTGACCAGGGGTTTGATCCGTGGTCTCACGCCTAATAAGCCAACATACTACTTTCTCAACTACGGCGACTTTCTTTGGATACTCAGCTTCAATGATGAGTTTTTAATCATCGTATGTGGCCATAGGTAGCCACTTTCAAATCTCTTGGAGTATCAGTTCAAAAAAAAGAGAGAGTGAGAGAGAGAGAGAGAGAGATTTTATGCATTTTCTCCAGCAATCTATGATTTGCTGTCTTATCCAGAGATGATTACCGTTCTGACGCTCTACACAAAAGTAAACGCCAAATTAGCATACCACAGGGCTTCAGATAGGACCCCAGTTTGTTTCAATGCTCTACACCAAGCGTGTTGTCACGATCTCAGGTCAATAACTAACCAACTAACAACTAACCATAGAGTTAAGACTAGTTAACGAGTTAGTAATATGCATTTCTATGTGGAACAGGCTTAGAATTTCCTAAAAGCTGGAGCCATGTTCAGTCGGAGATCTTGGTCATTAAGGAAATGGATCACGCTGACCGACTAGCCGACCAAGTGGCAATACGTCTTGTTGTTAATAAAGAGCACAAGCTCAGTTTGGGGTATCTTTCGCCCAAGGAAGCTTCGCTTTCACCAGCTTATGCAGAGTTGAAGATATTTTCTAGGCTATGTAGGGCATCCTACAAACCCCTTTGACAGGTAAAAACTTTTTCTTCCTTCTTTTTTTTTATTAACTTGTTCTCTGTTTTGCCTGGCTGCTGCTTACAATATTTTTTCTCTTTTGTTGAACGGGGTATACCTTAAGGAGTTAAAAAATGTTGTTTCGTTGTCTGTCTTCAACTTTCATTCATTTGTTATGGATTTGTTAGAACCGTGAATATTGTCACTTGTGAAACTTTTCAAATGTCAGCCATTGTTTAGATGTCACACCAACACCATCATAAAGATTTATGGGGGGGTTTTAAACACAATAGGTGTTTTTATTGTAGCATACTTCAGGGAGGTGAAATACAATTTTCAAAGCATAACGAAAAGGTGTGATAATTTGTTCATGCTATAAATATTTAAGCACCACTTTTTGCCATATTTTCAGGCATCAAGGTTATTTACGGTGTTTAATTTTGCCATTCAAAGGCAGGTATTCTTGGGGAAAAATGAAAGGCAAGAAGAAAGGAAAACATTTTTCTTGAGAAAACCTTTGTAATTCGTAATTGTAAAACGGCATCCGTTTTCCATTTATATTTGACAAAAATTGTACGGAAATCATTATTTGTTTCACTCCTAATTCCATTTTCATATTCCCTATAAGAATACAAAAATTTTTAATTGGCTTTACATCTGGCTGCACCTTCTAATTCCTTTACAAAACATTTTTGTTTTTGTCCTTCAATGTCCTTTGTTAACAACATAAAACGACCAAAAGCCCTCAAACAATTCAAACATTACTCATCCACTGGCTACTAAATTTTGTTGGCAATCAAATCGCGGGCCTAAACATTTTATGATGAGTTTACCTTAAGATGAGTTGATAATTTTTATTTACAGGATATTTATGGCCACGAAAATGATGATGGGCTCATGAAACAAATTACATTATGGAAAGGGAAATGAGAAAAGAGGGTAAGAAAGCATACCAAGAAAAGGGCCTTTTTAAAAATTCTGCTTGGAGGTGGTAGATAAGTGCAGATATAGCTTAAATCTACTTTCAGATCTATTCTGGTTCTAATAAAATATGTTCCAAAGAACTTCTACAGTAGATCTGCGGTTATCTAACCCTTGAAAATAACTGACGAAAATATGGGGTGAGTTTAGCAAGTAGACTCAAGCCATACATGCTTATGTAGTTACGTACAAATATCTTTGAGCTATTTTCAACGCTCCAAAGCAAACACACAGAAAACATGATTAAGCAAGCCTTTGGCAATGATTTACTTTGTAAACATGCGAATAAATCGTTACAATAAATTGAACTTTACAGTATGAATATAATAGAATAGAAAAAAAGTCTGTACTCACCACTAAAACAGGATTCACCAACACCTTTGCTGTCCTTGATTCTGAAAACATGCAGAAAAAATATTTTAAAATAAAGCACGTTATAGAAGTAAATATACCACTAATTACTCACTACTATGCACTTGTTGCCAGCGGAACTACAGCTAACCTTGATCAAGAAAACCCCCTCTACTTATTTTTTTTTTATTATTAAACACACTGAAAATTTTCTGTAATGAAAAAACAACAATCATTGAAGAAATCTACATAGGCAATCACACAATACTTGAATACTCACCACTAAACACTTGATTGTTTTAATACCCTGCACTTAAATAACGCAATTAAACACGACGAACACTATGTATTCGATTGCTTTAAAAACGCGCACAAAAAGAAACACGATTTAGCATGCCGGCCTCTTTCATCAAACAAAACGCGACACTTTTGACTGAAAATAAAGCAACAACTTTATTAAAGAAATGAAGACAACAACAAATACATTTACTTACCACTATATACCTATTCGATTGCTTTAAAAACGCGCACAAAAATAAACACGATTAAGCATGCCGGCCTCTTTCATCAAACAAAACGCGAAATTTTTGACTGAAAATAAAGCAACAACTTTGTTAAAGAAATGAAGACAACAACAAATACATTTACTTACCACCTTGCATTCGATTGCTTTGCGACGAAAAAAACACCATTTGCTGCAAAAAAAAAAGCAACAACTTCAATAAAGAGACGCCGATATCCAAGTACATATACATTTATACTCACCACCCGAACAAAAATAATTGATTATATCGTATTAAATAACCGTAAAAATTAATTAAAACTAATTTTAAAACACCACACAATACATTTATTTATTTGAAACACTCAAAGATTATAATATTTTGCTTTAATTTAATTAAGAAACTTACAAACATTAATTACAAAATACGCACTACTTCACTGAACAAGCTTACCCAACCGAACTCGAATTCCTACTAATTTTTATATTCACCCCTACGCATTTACATGCTATAAAACCTTACTCACTCTTTCTCTTTAACATGCTTAGAAAACTGCATGCAACAGGTTAGCAAATATACATACATGCATGCATAAAAAACATACTCATACGTAGGTCAACGCATATTGAGTACCACCGCCCACAAGACTTTTTTCATACATAAACTTATTGCTTTGCTTCTCTTTCATTGAAAAAAAAACAACAATTCTATTTGTGTAGGTGCATATGCACTTTGCAACCATCAACTCACCCATTAATATTCTCCCACCACATCACATAAAAAGAATACTCGCGTTTTTCTCCCGAAAACCAATAACAACATTCAATTGCATAAACCCTTTATAACAATGCAAAACACAACACAAAACACAAAAACAATAACACCTTGCCTCGCCATGATACCATAATTACTCTCTGAGTAATAGTAATATTTGTTCACCTCTGACTCCCAATGCAAGCAATAAGATTAAACAAATCAATGTGATTGTAACAACAAATCATATGAACATGATCAAACATGTTAAATTTGCATTGAAAATAAACACACGCACATGAATAAACACATCAAAGAATACACCACATTGCCTACCTTTTTCGATGCATGAGTATTTACTCCTACGGAAATATGCTTGGCCTTGAAAAATTATCAGCTATTTGAAGCAGAATTCATGTATCAGTTGGTAACAGAACTTACTATTAAAAAAAACTTCTTTTCATAAATTTTAAACAATGTAAGAGTACGAACAGAATACGACTGCAGCATCAAACGAAGAAAATTTAATGGCCGATAATGAAACAATCAGCCGTAACCGCAAATCTTCTCATTTCATTGCTCACATTAGCAAGCAAGCAACAACAATACTATGTGCTCAGCATAGAAAGAAAAAAAACGTTAACAAAATAAAGACGACAACGACCGACGTTTTTTAAAAGTCACATTGTGTGCAAAAAATCTTTTTTAAAATTGCCTTTTATGGCAAGGTGAGAATTTGAGTCTGCTGTATGGTGTGTTCTTTAATTTGTTTATTCATGTGCGTGTGTTTATTTTCAATGCAGTTGTAACTGGTTAGATCATCTTCATATGATTTGTTGTTACAATTCCATTGATTTGCTTAATATTATGCTTGCATTGGGAGTAAATGGTGAACAAATATTATTTTTACTCAGAGAGTAATTATGGAATCGCGGCGAGACAGTGCGTAGTTTTTGTTTTCTTTGTAATAAAGGGTTTCTGCACATTGAATGTTGTTATTGGTTTATACATATGCATATACCATATATATGGTAAAGAAATGTGAGAAGAACACACAAGTGTTTCGTTTCTTTTTGTGTGTTGTTGTTGTTTTTAAGAAATTTTGTGAGAGCAAGAATAGTAAAAGTTGAGTGATAAAGGTAAGATTAGTTGATGGTTGCAAAGTGCATATGCACCTAGACAAATGGAGTTGTTGTTTTATTTCAATGAAAGAGAAGTAAAGCAAAGTAAGTTTATGTAGGAAAAAAGTCTTGTGGGCGGTGGTATTCACTCAATATGAGTTGACCTACGTATATTTGTTAAGGTTATAACCTGTCGCTTGCAGTTTTCTAAACATTTTAAAGCGAAAGTGTGAGTATAAAAGATTTTAAAGCATGTAAATGAGTAGGGGTGAATATAAAAATCAGTAAGAATTCGTGTTTGGTTGTGTACGCTTGTTTGATTAAGTTGTGCGTATATTTTGTTTGGTGCTTGTAAGTTATTTAATTAAATTAAAGCAAAAATAATATATTGTTTGTGTGTTTCGAGTAAATAAATGTATTGTGCGGTGTTTTAAAATTTGTTTTAATTAATTTTTATGGTTATTTAATACGCTATAAGGAATTATTCTAGTGCGTGTGGTGAGTATAAATGTCTATGTACTTGGTTATCGGCGTCTCTTTAATAAAGTTGTTGTTTTATTTTCAGTCAAAAGTGCGGCGTTTTGTTTGATGAAAGAGGCCGGTATGCTTAATCGTTTTTATTTTTGTGCGCGTTTTTAAAGCAATCGAATATATAGTGGTGAGTATTATTGTATGTGGGGATGTCTTCTTCTATGAAATAAAGTTGTTTTTATTTTCAGCATAATGGTATTTATTTTTTTGTTCGTAAAAATGGTTTTTTATGTTGTTTTAGCGCGGGTTCAAGGTCAGGATTATATGTAATTGGACTGGAAATAAATGTATAGTGGTGAGTAATTAGTGGTTAGCCGGTATATTTACTTCTGTAATGTAGTTGTTGTTTTATTTTAATGTATATTTTCTGCATGTTTTTTTCAGAATCAAGGACAGCAACAGGTGTTGGTGAATCTTGTTTAGTGGTGAGTACAGAATTTTTTTTACTTTATTATGTTCATACTGTAAAGTTTGCCTTATTGTAACAATTATTCGCATGCTTACAAAGTAAAGCATAGTCAAACAGTTTTTTTTTTGTTCTAAACCGGAGTTGAAAATCGCTCAAATATATCTGTGCATAGCTACGTAAGCATGTAGATTCCTCATCTCTTAAGCTACTAACTAAACTCACCTCATATTTCCGTTGATCATTACCCTAACCTCCCCGCCCCCGTCAAGTATTACTTCACCAAGGGCTAATTAGATTTAATGCTGTCTGATCAGATATTTGTAGCTTCAATATAACTTCCGCCATTTTTGAACTTAACATATCGCTTAGAATCTGGGATGTATTGGAATATACTTCCCATGGCCATCTAAATCCGCGAAAACATAATATTGTAAGTTTTGCATTTTCATACATGCAGTTTGGTCCAAAATGTGAAAACCTGTTCTGATATTTTTCAAAAAAGTCATGACCAGTCAATAACTGCCTTTATTTGCCCATTTAGTGGTTTAAAAACCATTGATCCAGCAACGCTGTCAGTTGTAAAACATAGTTGACGTGAAAGTCTTCATTTACGATTGTTTCAGAATCGTTTAGCAGTCGAAGAATGCCTAGGAATTATTAAAATTGATCATAGCAGTGTAGATACCACTTTTCAGGTATTAAGGGGTGATTCTGGTCGGCATAATCGACCTACTAAGTATGGAATTTGCAAGATTATAAAACATTTTGAAGAGGCTGATCGTTTCCTCCATGTTGTCTTCTGAGAGAGGGCCAAACCTAGGCTTTGATACTCCAGTTTTTTTTGTCATATCTTCGCTAGCACCTCCTGAATGTCTTTTTCGCTTAAGTATTTCACGTGTTTTTATATTCAACTTTACGTCGACCATCATATCTCCTATATTTTTAGACCCTGTTCGATCCTTCTTTCAATTTTTCAACTGTTCTCCGGCTACTTATCAATAAGGCGTCTTTCTGACGTGCAGAAAATTCTAGTCCAGGCAAATATCCCTGCCGTGAAGGCATAACTTTTGACTTTGTTGGGCCTATAACACTTCCATCCATTAGAAGCTGTTGAAATCGTTCCATACGTTTAAAGAAAATTGTAAGGAACTGCATTGAATCGTCACCATACATTCAGAAACTCTCTTTTAAGGCCCTTTATTTTCCCTTTAAATACCTTTAAACGTCTTGCCGTGCTCTTTTGTCTCTGTTAATGTACCATAAAAGATTTATTTGGGCTTTAATTATAAATTACAGTAAATAATACCGCAAAACAAAATAAAAACAAAAGCAACAACTTGTTCTTCATAATGCTTTTGACCTCAAGGGTAGATTAACTTTCGACAAAATCTTTGGTTTTGGGTTTCATCCACGTAAAGACCTTAAAAGCCAAGGATACAAGGACTTTTTGAATAAATCATTAAAAAAAAACAAGAAATAAATTATCAAAAAGGTGTCAAAATTACAATAAAAAAAACAAAAAATAAACTTTTGTTCAGAGGCACTCAAAGTCATAAAAAGAATATTTAAATTCTGTTTTAACATCAAAAGAAGTCATCTTCATCCCCATCAAATTATGATTAATAATGTCTCTAGGCTTTAAAAACAAAATTTCCAAAAGTTTTCCTCAAAATGTCAAATTTTTTAAAGTCTCTCCACAAAATATTTCTCAAAGTTTCTATTTTTTTCTTCAGGCTTTTAGAAAACCTGAAAGCAATTGAAGGCAAAAATTCTCCACCCTCATGTCTGTAGTACGTGTTTAGAATTTATGAAAAATAAAAATTTTTGTCTCTTTGTTTTACGAGAAACAATTTTTTTTGTTCATAAAAAAGAAATCGAAAATGAAAGTTTTTTTTTAGCAAAAAAATTCCGTGTTGAAAGTAAAAGTTTTGGCAAAAATAAAAGTTTTATAACCTCCATTACCATTATTTTTGTAACCAAAAACAATTTCTTTTAAATAAAAAATGCTCCCATAAGGCAGGCCATATTGAAAAGCATAAAAATTCTATTTATTTCCAGTAGAAAATTCGATAACTTCGATTTTCTCAAGAAAACTTCAATAATATAATTCAATAAAGATAATTTTTCGATAACAATAATTTTATATAGAAAATTTTACGATAACAAAAATTTTCTTTAGAAAAGTTATCGATAACAACAATTTTCTTTAGAAAAGTCATCCATAACAAAAAGATTTCTTTAGAAAAGTTCTCGATAACAACTTTCTATAGAAATTTTATCTATAACAACAATGTTCTATTGAAAAGTTATCGATAACAACACCTTTCTATAGAAAATTTTTCGATAACAATAATTTTCTATAGAAAATTTTTCGATAACACTAATATTCTTTAGAAAAGTTATCGATAATAACAACTTTCCTTACAAAAGTCATCCATAACAAAGAATTTTCTCTAGAAAAGTTATCGATAACAACAACTTTCTATAGAAATTTTATCGATAACAACAATGTCCTATTGAAAAGTTATCGATAACAACACCTTTCTCTAGAAAAGTTATCGATAACTATTTTCTATGGAATATTTTTCGATAACAACAATTTTCTGTAGAATGTTATTCAATAACAATCATACTCTAAAAAAACGTGTCAATAACAATAATTATTTATGGAAAACTTTCTGATAACATTATTTTCTAAAGAATATTTTTCGATAACAACAATTTGCTATAGAACGTTATTCAATAACAATAATATTCTATAAAAAACGTGTCGATAGCTATAATTATTTATGGAAAACTTTTCGATAACAACAATTTTCTTTAGTAAAGTTATCAATAACAACAATTTTCTTTAGAAAAGTCATCCATAACAAAAAGATTTCTTTAGAAAAGTTATCGATAACAACTTTCTATAGAAATTTTATCTATAACAACAATGTTCTATAGAAAAGTTATCGATAACAACAACTTTCTATAGAAAATTTTTCGATAACTACAATTTTCTAAAGAACATTTTTTGATAACTATCATTTCCTAAAGAAAATGTTTCGATAACTATAATTTTCTATTGAAAATTTTTCGATAACTACAATTTTCTATAGATATTGCAATATTTTTCTTTTATTTAAAATAATGTATGTAGAATCTTTGCATTTGGCCACCCCAAAATGTATGCAACATGTTATAAATTTTTATTACTCTGGCTTTTTAACACACACACACACGTTTTCATATTAAATTTAAAACTCGCAAACTCTATAAAACACACAAACAAGTATTTATTTTCATAACAGTCATAAAAATCCAACAAAAAAGAACAATAAAGTAAGCGACACAGAGCGAGAAAGAGAGAAGGGGAGAGAGAGAGAGCGAGAGAGTTACAGACTATATAATCGAAAGTATACATTTTGGAGAGCGTATGTGTTAATGAAAATACACACACCCATAAAGTATTAAACGAGTGTCTCGGAGTGTACGAGTGTATGAATAAAAATAATAAATATACACCGTTAAGCATATTACCGAGAGCATCAATAGTAAATTATGTTTACAGTGCGGTGAAAAAGTAAAGGATTACAGGAGAATAAAAGAAAAAAAATCATGCCGTGAAAACATTTAATCACAGCTGGTGCAGTTGAGAGGATATAAAAATTGTGAGAAATGGGGTAATAAAGTACAAATCCATACTATAGACAACATCGCTGAATTTATCATGATATTTACATACATATGTACATAATCGGCCATTACAACCTTTCAGTCAGGATTATGGCCTAGCTTGAGTGGCGGGTCCTACAGTTTAACGTCGACTCCAAGCGACAGATTTTTTGAGAAACTTTTCATGGCAGGTTTATTTACTCTCAGAGTTTTTGCCAGAAATCTGTTGAGAGGAAATCGCGAAGAAATTTTTTTTTCATATTTGGCGTTCGAACCCGGGCTTAACGTCTAATAAGCGAACACACTACCTACTAGACTACGGCAGCCATGATATTTATTTATAAAAAATATAGCCATTTGCAGGCTTATGGCCCTCTATCAAACAAAATATAATTAAAGGATTATGCTGTAAGGCTTTTGCCAATGAACAGACTTTTTCCGGGATGTATTGGATGACCTTGGATCTGATTTGTATTGGCATTCTCTTCAATTCAACAATTTTCTTTGTTTAGTTAACCATTCATACAGAAACTGCCTCATCGCTGAAGATAAGTTTTCGATGAAAATTAAGGATCAGTTGCCAAGCGCTCCGCAGGTCATTCAGTGAACACAAGTCGTTGTCTGTGCTTGTCTACCTTCATTTCCTAGATCAGTTAAATTCTGTAAGGGTGCAGGCCAAAGTTATGACGGAAAATTTGTCATGTTGTGGTCTGCAAAAGGCATGAGTTCTAGTGACTATGACGAGTTTGACTGTCTGGATTATTCTTCACACTCTAACGAACAAGGGCAATGTTTTCGGCAGACCTTGCATTTCGTTAACGTACAAGAGTTTGTCGATCGTCTACCTAATCAGCTCCCTGGCTGGAATGATTATGATCATAGTTAAATAGGCAAACTGCGTTATTTTTACAGCTGTAATCATATTTTTATTGCTCACTGTACATTACTATGCATTACTTCCTTTACAATATCGTGTGTTTACTTTCATTGATGTTCGTATGCGTGCTTTCTTTTAATATTTCTGCGGCGAAAAAACAAAACGAAACTTAGTTTTCTTTTTACAACAAATTACACACTTCGTGCATTATGAAAACCGTTATCTTATGGTGCTTGTTGTTGTTCTCTCTGTTTTCTGAAATCTTTTTTAAACACACAACACTCGCTTTACTTAATAAAATTTTCAGGTTACTTTTGGTTTCAGTTTACATACGTGCTTTACAGAGTGTCTGCGTGTGTGAGAGTCGTATTGTTTTTTTTGTGATGCTCTTCCTGTTATTCCTGTGCTCATGTTTATATCTTCGTTTTTTATCGTGTGTCGCTCTCTCTCTCTGTGTTTGAAGATAATGAGGGCTGCTGTAATGTGTTTGCTGGTGTGTTTTTTTTCTTTCTTTTTTTCAGTTTTTTTACGTGTCGTTGCAATAGTAATGATGATAGTGAGTCACATAAACCTTTGCTTATATGCGGGTATAAGGGTGTGTGTCTTTGTGTTTGGGGGGTTATGCATTAGAGTAAGTGTGTGTGTCTGTATTTTTTCTGTATTTCCATTCCAAGTTAATATTTCATTAAAGCAGTTCCATAAGAGTGCATACGTAAGTAAGCATATGTTACTATTTTTTCCTGTAAGTGTATGTATATGGGTTTGTGTGCGTAATTTTACTCTCTATTCTGTGTTTTCTCATTTCATTTTATTTGATTTTATTTCATCTCATTTTTCTAAATGATTATTTACCATAAAAGCCGCAAATGTTTTATAAAAATAAATGCACTAACAAATGTGTGTGTGTATGTGAGTGTGTATTAGTGTAGCATTGTGTTTTTTTTTCTCTATAAAATGGACCACAGGGTGTCATTAATGCCAACAGTGGGAAGTCATTCTCTACATTTTAATACACACAACACAATCATTTCTTTTTCATGCTGCAACAAATGTTAGCATACTTTTAGGTGTATATGGGAGGTTAACATTACTTTTATAAAATTCTGTGCTTCTGTTTATTTTATTGTAAATATGTATTAAAAAAAACCGGAAATACTTCAAATTAGATTTCATTATCATTTGTTTCGTGGCCATAAAATGTGGTTTGTTTTCATGTTTAAATCCTAAATGTATGCTTCATTATTTTATTTATTTATTTTAAAACATTTTTTTTATATTTATTAAAAATGTATAGTGCACCAGCTGTTGTGTTGAAAAATAAAATTAAAATAAATTGATACTCACTACTAGTGGATATTTTTAGTGGTTTACAGGGTTTTGAATTGATTTTCATGCGTCTCATGCTATTAATTCACAAGCACACTTTCATAATGTGAAACGGACTTGTTTTTGAACTCGTAACCATAGTAGTCGTAGTCTAAAGTGCAGTTTTGTTGGCTTATTAGACATAGGGCCGCGGGTTAAAGTCCAGCTCAGACATTTTAAATAAAATTGAAATTGATAAACTATTTCTTGGACGACTTCCTCTCAGTAGTCTTCTTCTCAGTCTTTCTCTGGGAGTGAATAAAATTGCCATGAAAAGTTTCTTTAAAAAAATCTGTCATTCGGACTCGTCGTAAATCTGTAGATCCTACAAACGCATGAATAAAAAGTCCTTCAAAAACTCATCTGGGCTGGCGTGAGTAGCTAGGTTGTACTCCCGGCTGAAGGGTTGTAATGACCAACCCTCCGTATTGCCCTGAAAATTCTACTTCCCTACTCTCATTCCACATATATTTCAGGTGGTCGACTTAAGAACCCATTAGTTCATCAGCTTTTAACAAAAGTTTCAAAATATGGTCGCAATAGGGTGGCACTATGTGGCACACAGCTCATGCTTCAATTGAATATTTTGCATGAGCAATTTTAGAGCATAGTCTTCTTACGTGGAGGTGATTTGTGGCCAATTCAATTAGATTCTTTAGACTTTGGGGGGGGGGGTTCCCTAAGTCGCAGGCCAACGTGGCCCTATAAACCAATATAACCCATGCCATTGGTCAATTTCAGTTTGATTTATGCGATAGAGTCATGGTTATGATTCCATTTCTGAGTGTATGGCCACGTGACCAAACAAATTGTATGATTTGGGACAATAACAATCAACATGAGATCCAAGAGCATCCAATGCCTGCCAAAAAAGTCACTGTTTGGTGTAGATTTTGGGCTGGTGCCGTTATGGATAATATTTTTGCATGCTACACTGTATGGGTAGTGCCTTTATATCCCAAGCCTTTCTTCTTTAAATAGGAAAAGGCGCTATAAAGTCTCTCCCCCTTTAATTTTTCTTACACAATAGCAGCCACCACGGGAATTTAATAACAAAAGTTCATAAATTTCAATTACAGCTTATAAAACTTATTAAATTTCCTTAAAATACAAAAGAAAACAAAAAAACAAAAGCATGCTTTTAGGCACCTTACCTTACACGTTTTGAAATAAAACGAAACCCTTTTTTTGCTTTGTTTTTCGTTCCATAAAATCCTTTGTCTGCAGCTTAGCTCAACGCAGCTCTTTAATGTTCTTTTTTTTGTTGGAAAACAATTGATTTATTGTTGTTTCCTTAGAAAGAATAAAAGCAACACAAACAGGAACAATAGAAGCCTGGAATCCTGTTACTGTTAATATTACAATTCATTTCCGGTTGCCAAACAACAACTCATCAACACAAAAATTTTGAAATATCCTTAAGGACTCTACAGGAAATTTTAAAACAAAAAACTTTTTCTCAACTCCAACAAACTGCATTACCAACCAGGCAACCGAACAAGCAAACAGTCGGGCAACCAAGCCACCACCAACCACCTCAAGAGTTCAATAAAAATTTTTTTTGCCCGTTTTTGTTTGGAAAATATTTCAACAACATGAGGGGCTGAGGGGAACTTTTCTACCCCTTCTGTTTTCATTACTTTTTGTACCAAGAAGAGGGGCCAGTGGGGGTTGCTCTCTCTCTCTCAATGCCATTGTTTTGTATTTGTTGTGGTTTTTTCCTCTTCTTTTTTTGTTTTGTTTTCCCTGCAAAAATATCTTTGAAAGTGTCATGTTTTTTCTTTCTCTTGTTATTTGAGCCGGAGCCTGTGGTTGTATGCCGATACATGATAAGTTTCTTTTTTTTTGCCTCAATGTTGATTTCCGTATGTTGCCTATTTTAAGGGGTTTTTTGCTATCCTGTTTCATGTGGTTTTTTCTCGATGTTTGCTTGTGATTCATTTGCTTTAATTTGCATTGATTGTGTATATTGTTTGAATATTTGATTAGGATTTCTTTCGTATGCCTTTCTTACAAGACATTACATTTTTATTGATTTTTAGTTTGTTTTTAAAGCATACTTTTAGGTAAATTATAAGGGTTTATTAGCATATATAAGGAATGTTTTGCGGCAGATAAGGGCGAAATTTAGAAGGCAATATAAAAAATTTTGAAAATATTATAAAATAACAAAATTTACAAAAAAAATTAAAGCATATTTATAGGCTTTAAATAAGGGAAACATTTCTTTTAAAGGTCTCAGTGAAGCAAGCTTCCAAGAGCATATTTAAAATATAAATTTTTTAAATTAAATTTAAATTTTTTAAATTTTAATTAAAGCATACTTATAGGCGTTAGATAAAGCTAAAGTTATTTGTGTATTCTTTGTAAGTAAAAACAGAATTCAAATTTTGACTTTGTTATTCTGCTACTAGTTAGAATTAAAAAATGGAAGTCAGGATAAATATTAAAGCATACTTTTAGGACATTTAAATGTTTAACAAAGGCAATACTTAAAATGAATAACAAACAGTAATGCCTGCTGAGACGCATAACTAAAAATTTAAGAATAAATACTTGGGTTACAGCTGAAGTCGCCGTAGTCTAGTAGTGTAGTGTGTCTTATTAGACGTAAAGCCAGGGTTCGAGCCCCAGGCAAGACATCAAGGCAAAATACAAAAAGTATTTCTTCGGCAACTTCCTCTCAGCAGATTTGTGGGAAAAACTCTCAGAGTGAAATAAAAATTGCCATGAAAAAGTTTCTCAAAAATCTGTCGGGTCGGAGTAGACTCTAAACTGTAGGTCCCACCACTCATGTATAAAATTAACACACACAACATAAGTGGTGTGAGAAAATAGGACGTTGTACCATGGGTCAATTCGACCTCCGGGTACTGTACTTGTCCTAATTGACAAGTACACGTCCTCTAACCTAACCTAACCTAACCTGGGTTACAGCTGGTACTGAATAATAGTGCAAAATTGATTGGCTTCTACTTATTGACGTAAGGCCGTGGTTGAAACCTTAGCTCGAACAAAGCGAGAAGTCAGCAGTCTTCTGGCAAAAGCTTGTCTTCAAAAGTTTCTCAAAAAAATCTGTCTTTGACTGACTTTAAACTGTAGGTCTCGCTACTCAAGAATATCTCTATTCAGAAAATCGACAAATTATTAAAAGTTATCGATAAATTCACAAATTTTCTTAAAAAATAAAATTTCAGAAAGTAAAAATTTTCGGACTCCTTAAAGTATGCTACAATTTTTGTGTGTGTTTCTAATCTAGAAGTTGATTACGCACATGAGTGCTATGAGAAGCTGTTTCATAGACGACAATTAAGGTTTTGAAGACGATTATAGTAACTTTCTCACGGTTAAACCCTTAAAGTATGCAACATTTTTATGAATATTATTTACAATTTTTTTTTTTAAATTTTTTTCTTTTCTTCTGTTCTTCAATCTCTATTCCCGTTAAAATATTCACTCAATTTGAACATTTTTTTCTTCTACACCATAAGCCAAAAACCATTAAAGCCAACTCCAAAGTTAACCAAATATTGTGGCAAGTGAAAGAAGAAAAAAATGGAAAAAGAACCAGAAACTGAAAATTTCATTACATTTTGATTTTGTTGTTTCACATCATAACTGACATTTTTCTAATTTTCCACATGACTGATCAATAATTTAATGTAATTTTTTTTTCTCTTTTTCCTTTTACTGTTTTCGCTTTTTCCTGCTTCCAATTTTCAAATACAGTGTTGAGTTTTTTCTTTTTTCTTAATTTGTTGCTCTCCAACAAAATACAGCGAATACCTTAAAAACCATACACCAGGCCAGGTTTCCTTTAGAACAGAAAACCTTCACTCAAAAGCTGGAAAAATGCTTGAAAAAATGTGAAATAATATAGTGAATGCCATGAAATTATGGTGAATTGTGTAATGGTTTAATATTCTTTATATTACAATAAAAGTAGCCTGAAAGTATGCAGTGAATTTTTGTAAATTTATTTTTAGGGCGTACCTTGAAGTATGCAAAGATTTTTGTATATTAATGGTATTAATGTTGCATTCTATTGAATTCAGGGGAGACAATACCAAGAACACAGACACACTCGAGTCAATTACGGCCAATTGTAATACCACAAGTCATTCAATCAAAGAATTTTATACAAAATTTATTTTTATTTTGGAACATCTTAAAGTATGCTACAGTTTTTTGTGTAAGCATAACTTGAGAAACTGATTACGAAAAGAAGTTTTACGAAATGGAAAGTGCTTTACAAAATTGTATTTATTTTTAAAACTCCTAAAAGTATGCTTTAATATGCTATACTACTGTCTACATCTCTCGCTAAACTATGATAACATTTCTTGCTGGCTTCTGTGTTCCAAATACAATATCATTCCCTATCATTTGTTATAAAAACTTTTATTTGTTTAACTTCTTGTATATGCCACGACCCTTTTTTCAATACTGATTTACTTGCATAGCATACTTTTAGTCTGGCAAACTTTTTTATCAAAAGAAGGAAAAAAAATTGAACGAAATTACTGTCTGAGTGTTGTGTCATGTTCTATATTCTTAACAAACCAAAAAAAAAACGATGATTTTCATGGCAAATATTGCTTGTCTTCTCATGTTTGTTTTGTAATTGAGGCGACTAGTCATGTTTCTATTTAAAAAGGGTCCATTAAATCCAATCAGTTTTTGACCATAATAAATGGTCATTTGCAAAGAAGTTGAAAGCCAGAAGAAGTAGTTGCCTCTTTCAATAATGTTGCGAAGTAAACAAAGTTATTTTTTATTGGGGGGATATTGAAAGCAAACCAGAAGAATGTAAACAACCCTTAAAAGCGGAAATGATACAAAGAAGTGTAATTTAAAGCCTACTTAAAGGCAAAGTACATATTATTATTACTTTTTATATAATGAAATAAAGAAATTTGATATTAGAATTGTTAAACTTTTATGATTAAAACAAATTAGCAGGTTTTTAAATCACTTTTTAAAGCATATTTTTAGGACGTCATATAATTTAAAGTATACTTTTAGGCCTTTTATTCATTTTACAGTGTAATGTCAGCTCTGAACGATGGATTTGAATAGCTCTTTTTGTCAATTTTATTTACTTTCAGAGTTTTTGCTAGAAAACTGCTGAAGGAGAAGTAAACGAAAGAAGTATTTTTCTTTAAATTTTAATTTTTGTTCGAAATGTCTGTGCTGGGGTTTTGAACTCCGTATTTACATTTAACAAGCCTACACTCTACCTACTAGATTACAGCAACTGAACTCTACTTATTTATTAAACATGTTGGAAATATCGATATTTGTTTGATGGCTTATTTAGGCCAACTTACAGTCTCCTCCTGAGGCTTTATTTTTGCGCTTCTGTCAATCATTTGTCAATTATTAATAATTTTTTTCGGCTATGAATTGTTATAAAGTTGTTTCCTTAAATTCTTTTCTTTTGTCCTTAAAGGCACTTTTCTTATCTTTTGTATTTATCTAACAAATTATAATGTTTGCCTAAATATAGGCTACATAAAATTTTATTTTCTTAATTGATTTGTTTTAATAAAACAGAAAATTTCTAAATAAATAAATCAATATTTTCATTACACAGACAATTAAGTTTTTGTTTTTGAATATTTAATTAAGTTTTACTCTTATCTTCTACCGTTTTTGTTCTGTTTTGGTTTTCTAATATTTTTATTAAATCAATAGAATGCAATTAGGCTGATAAGAGTAAATACAAAGAGATTTATTTCAAGGTAAATAGAAAAATTTAAAGAAAACAATTTGAGGCATACTTTTAGGCAAATTTAATTAAAAAGAATAATAGAAACATAGATATGCACGTAGGAGCCGTAATATATCTAAGGAATTAGGAAATCCAACAGGGAAATAGAACATTTCTAGAATATATGGCATTATGGTAAAGCATACTTTTAGGAGAATTTTACCGGAAAACAGTAAATCAAATTGTGTATGTTTAGTATGTATAGGGAGAAATAAAAACATAAAAATTTATGTTTAAACATTTTAATTTTGATTTTGTTTAAAGTGGAGCATACTTTTAGGATGGAAAAGTTAATTTAAACTGGTCTTAAGCAAACAATTTTATTCTCATAGAGAACTTAAAACGTAGGAACAAATTTCCAATTCAAATCCTCATGATGTGCGAAATACAGTCACGTTTGGGGATGACCCCTACTAGTCCAGTATATGGCATTGGAACTAGGTAAATAGATTGTGGGAGAGAGGAAAGAGGTAGCGTTTAGAAACGTTAGATTAAGTGACAGAAAATACTTCTGCGTAAAAAGACTTTCACATGTGAATAGTGCGGCTAAAGAACGAATTCTGTCAGCAATTCATGTTGGGCCGTAAACCTATCGACTGAATTAAACAGTTAAACTATATCCTGTACAAGTGGTGAATCCCTCAGCCTAACAGAAAAACCCTGAGATAAAGACACCCAGTCGGTATCACATCTATTCTAAAGAGGTCAACGCATACGCCTGAGGATCTCATCATGAACAGTATTGTGAGGCATACGAATCACTAAAGCATACCCCAAGTGAGTCGACTGCGAGTCATACGAAACGAATTGAAAAATTTACTTAAGCCACCACTATTGACGGCTTCAGATAGTCATTAGGAGGAGAGGATCAATAATACATTGCTTTGATTAAAATTGAATTTTTTTACAATATTTTGAAGAGAATTTTTCCATATTTTCTTCACCAACTGAAGTAATTTTCTTACAAAAAGAATTTTGAGGTGACTTTACAGTTTTTTTCTTCTCTACCCTTCAAAATTTTTTTTCCACAGTCATCAGCTTACATTGCAGAAAGAGAAGAAGAGAGAGAGTAATTCAATGCCTTAATTTAGGCAAAAATAAAACAACATTAGACACCCAGAAAAAAGAATATAAAAAAGAATAATGAGCACAGTGTAAATATTGTAATTGAATGAAGTTTATTCATCCTTCAACCCTTAAAAGAGAAATTCGGCATGATTTGTAAGGACTCTAGACTCTATTGGTTTAATTTATCTGTTCCATGCCTAACTTTATGTATGAAATACACTGTGGGGATGGCCCCTACTCGTCCAGTATAAGGCATTCGAACAATAAAAAATTATTGTAGGAGAGAGGAACGAATAGCTAGTGTTTAGGAGCTACTCAGGGGATGGTCCGTACTCATCCAGTACATTGCATTGAATTTAGGTAAACAGATTGTGGGAGAGAGGAAAGAGGTAGCGTTTAGAAACGTTAGATTAAGTCACAGAAAATACTTCTGAGGAAAAAGTGTTTCACATAGGAATAGTACGGCTAAATAACGAATTCTGTGAGTAATTCATGTACGACCACGAACGGATGTGTTGCTGAACAACGGATTCAGATCCAATTAAATTAACTTTCGATAGTTTTTGATAGAAGACTGCTGAGAGGAATTCGCCAAAAGAAAATTTCTTTTTTAAATTTCCTTGTTTTTAAACCACAGGCTCACGGGCTAAGCCTATGCACTACCTATCAGACTGCGGCAAGCTATTGGAACTGAAAGATTACGATATAATCGTGGATCAGTTACATAAAATGTAGTGAAATGGCGCTTATGATGCTCTTGCTAAACGAACAACATTACTTAGACCGCCTTAACTCTCAACGTCTTGTTTTATGTTGTAATTCTTGAAAAAAAATTACACTTCACTTCACACACCAAAACCAAATTTTCTTTTTATGTTGCTGACACTCTTCATTTCAATTTCTTTCAATTCCCCAATGCTAAGTCTAATGAAACTATTGGTTCTTCAAATATAAAATACCCTCCTACTCCACTTGTGCCTCAATAATGTCTGTTTTTATGACCGCAAATAACTAAACAAACAAACAAACAAACAAATGTTGTAAGCAAATAATTAAATCCTGTACACCCCGTTTCCCCTTAGACCACGTTCCTATCAAAATCAGTTACTGACTGTATTTGTTTAGCCCTTCCTCTCCTGCCTAGCCACATGCTAAAACTGAACTCATTTGCATATTTTTTGTTAGATTTTTTTTCATAGACACAAAATAAAGCTCGAATGCAGAAGTAAATTGAATTGAAATTTTTAATATGAAATTAACCCTTAAAAGGTCAAAGGGAACAAAAAAGGTACCACAAAAAAAGGAATAAAAATTATATAAAAAAATTTTTAAATCAAGCAAGGCAATCATGTACATAGCTTTGCACTTAGGGCTACTGGTGTCCTTTCCCAATAAGGGAAGTATTCTCAGTAACATCTAACCTAACTGAACACCGAATTCTCTTTGGAAGCTCATTACGGGCTGGATGCTAAATATTCGCAAGAAAGTTATGAAAAATAGTCACTGCTTGCAAGATAAGGTACCACTTATGAAAGAGGTAAGGCTTATCGTGAAACTCCGAAATTAAGTCGTACCCAAGGATCAAACATCAAAACGAGGAAGGGGAGGTAATTGATGACGCAGAGCACACAGTTTTCGAGTGTGCACGCTGGCAGAGCTATCGCTTTGTACTGACGTCAATAGTTGGAACGATCACAGCCGCTAAT
Source organism: Sarcophaga variegata (assembly GCA_932273835.1). Classification (NCBI taxonomy): domain Eukaryota; kingdom Metazoa; phylum Arthropoda; class Insecta; order Diptera; family Sarcophagidae; genus Sarcophaga; species Sarcophaga variegata. The sequence continues at coordinate 9,316,947 of OW026358.1, forward strand.
ATTGTCGGGGTTATGACTGCGAACAGTGAAAATTGGACCTCGGTAGTGAATTACGTAGAGCGTATTCTGAGGCGGAAGAAGAGAGATCTTGAGCCTGCAGAACGAGTGGGAATGTCGACATAGGTGATACTGTCACACGTGCCAAGCGAAACCGAAACGATGATTTAGACGAAAGGAATAGTGGAGACGCTTAGATGACTCCTCAACTTTCGATTCGCAATCCGGACGCGGATATGAACATGTAGAGGCCAAAAGGACTCCACTCCGAAGTAATACCACCGTAGTTCCGGAGTGGGCACAAACAAGTCCACAGAAGACGAGGGGGGGATTTAGTGGGTGAGGGCCTCACACACGGAGGATGTGACGACTTCTTCTATGGTGCGGTTAGGTACATTTACCCCTCCTCGGCGGAAAAAAAAAGGATCAAACATTCCCATTTAGGAAACCTTCCCTACACCAAAATAAAACCTGCTACCATATTAATCCTTATTCCGTTGAGTTTAGACAAATAGGACAGAACGTATGGAGTGTAGAAGCGCACGGACACGTACTACGTTGAAGGATATCGTTTTTCATGTTCTCAAACACTTTCCTCCTGTAGAAGACATTTTAGGGAATACCAAGTCAATCGACATGCCTTTCGATAGGAGAGTGGTCTCTGAGAACCGTATTAATGTGGGGGATGGCCCCTCTGTATGAGGAAAGAAGATATTTAGTCTTCTTCACATTCCTATTAAGCTCCCAGCAGACATATATTCTCCTGCTTTTAACGGAATTGAGACTCTTTGGAAGACAACTGCAGAATAACCAGTTTAACTAGCAGCGTAGCGTAGCAGCAAGACCCCATAAATTAACAGAGTTTGTAAGCTCTGAACCAGCTTAGGTCAGCCCAGATCAGCAGAGGAATTTCTAACGATATGCTTACGTTTTAGAACCCATAGAGGAGTTCACTTTTGGATGATCTAAAATTCATGGATAGGGATGGCCAAGGATGGCCAACGAGATGACGTTCGTTAGGGTTTTGATAGCAAAATAGCCGCCCGAAAAAATTCGAAATAGTTTCACGAGAAAATCTTAGCACTTAACAAGCATTGCGTTGCTTTCAATATGGCCCATCCTCCTGGGAGTATTGCAGCTGTAATTCAGACTATAGGAAAGTATTACGTCATATCCCCTATTAAATATATACCGATGACTCCAGAATGCTGGAAAAAGTAGCTGATATTCCGAATTTTGAAGCCAGAAATTGAGGATGAACATTGAAGCCATGTTCGTTAGGAATTTAGCCATACAAAGCAGATACAATTTTACACGATGAGATATAAAATTTTTGAGGTTATACCTCCAAAACTATATTGCGTAGCAGCAGTGTAGAAAAGTTAAACTAGCTCCTGGAGGCCTCACTTTCCTGCAATCCTTAGGAACTTACTAATATTCTGTTTGACATTGCGCTATGGGTGCGAGGTTCCAACTCTCTTGCTAAGCAATGGAACAGACCAGACTGTGGCCTTCGACATCTAAGCAAAACCGATTATTATGAATGACTTACTCATGCCCAATTTCACAATGGTTCTCCAAATAACGTGGTCTCAATAGGGTCGATTTTAATGCTTAAAAGACCCAATGCTGCTTATAGACTCATAAGTGCAATGTAAATATTACGGCATAAATATTTGAGAGTCTGAAGCTTTCAATGTACTAGGCACGTAAATCTAATGCAATACCTTGGTTGCTTAAAACAATGCAGAAAATTCTTCAATCTATCTGATCTCCTTACCACCACTTACATCCTTTCGAAAATAGAATACAACTCTCACGTATAGGCCGCTGTCTCGAAGGCTATTTTGAGGCTTCTTGACCACGAACAGGAGTGGGTGAATTTGCTGATTAACTACAGTAGGATACAGTACTCAATTCTAGGTCTGTATTACAGCTTTTAGGTCGCAGTGGTAGCTTTGACCATGTCACAAAGCTCACTTGAGCGCGCATAGCGGTCCGTTGTGATGCCACGGGTGAACGCAGTACCTGTGCTGACCAAGTTCCACCAAGACCAGGCAGGAGGAAGAAGTTGGTCAGCACAAGGGCTGCTCATCAGAAGCACGACTACTCGACGCTGGAAAACCAGCCAGAAAGTTTGATCAACGAAGCTATATCCTTGATGTCAATAGATGATAGCTCCGACAAGCTGACAAGAAACGGAGAGCCAAATAATCTGTTCCTGCGCCTAGCAAGTGACGGACACTGACAGAAGAAGTGGATCACAGTCTCTTCTTCCTCAGCGGATCTGCACCCGCGGCAGAAGTCATTGAATGGGAGCCGCCTCCTTTCCGCGTGTCTGCCCATAACGCAATGGCCCGTAAGCATGGCGCCTGTGGTCGAGATGATGTTACGACCAAGTCCAAGCAACTGGTTCGTACGCCTAATATACATCAAGAGCCAGGTGGGTCTAGCGATGGAGTAGGACTCCTCATTGACCCAGGATAGGTTGGCTTGAATGACGCAAGTTGCATGCCTAACTCAATCGAAGACGATTCCGGAAGGAGTGCACCAGCTCTGGCGAGCTAGTCGGCCCTACAGTTCCCCAGAACATTACTGTGCCCGGGGATGTTCGCTAGGGCAATAAAGGAACTTGTTCCCGAAAATTGCATGGAACATGTTTGTCACTTTAAGCACATACGTTAGTGCTCGCACATTAATTACTCACAGAATTCGTTCTTTAGCCACACTATTCATATGTGAAACACTTTTTCTTCAGAAGTATTTTCTGTCACTAAATCTAACGTTCCTAAACGCTACCTCTTTCCTCTCTCCCACAATCTGTTTACCTAGTTTCAATGCAATGTACTGGATGCGTAGGAACCATCCCCTGAGTAGATATTAAACACTAGTTATTTGTTTTTCTCTCCTACAATCATTTTTCCATGTTCCAAAGTCAAATACTAGACAAGTAGGGGCCATCCCCACAGTGCATTTCGTACATAAAGTTAGGCATGGAACAGATAAATTAAATCAGTGGAGTCTAGAGTCCTTACAAATCGCTACAAATCATGCAGAATTTCTCTTTTATGGGTTAAAATTGTTTTTTTTAATCTCAGTTGCCAGGGGGCTAATGAATAAACTTCATTCAATTACAATATTTACACTGTGCTCATTATTCTTTTTTTATATTCTTTTTTCTCGGTGTCTAATGTTGTTTTATTTTTGCCTAAATTAAGGCATTGAATTACTCTCTCTCTCTCTCTCTCTCTCTCTCTTCAATGTAAGCTGATGACTGTGGAAAAATTATTTTGGGGGGGTAGAGAGGAAAAAAAACTGCAAAGTCATCTTAAAATTTTTTTGTAAGAAAATTACTTCAGTTGGTGAAGAAAACATGGAAAAATTCTCTTCAAAATATTGTAAAAAAAATTCAATTTTAATCAAAGCAATGTATTATTGATCCTCTCCTCCTAATGACTAGCTGAAGCCGTCAATAGTGGTGGCTTAAGTTAATTTTTCAATTCGTTTCGTATGACACTTGGAGGCGACTCGCTTAGGGTATGCTTTAGTGATTCGAATGTCTCACAATACTGTTCATGATGAGATCCTCAGGCGTATGCGTAGACCTGTTTAGAATAGATGTGATTCCGACTGGGTGTCTTTATCTCAGAGTTTTTCTGTTAGGCTGAGGGATTTACCACTTGTACAGGATATAGTTTGATTGTTTAACTGAGTGGGTAGATGAGTCACGGCCAAACACAAATTAGTCACTAGCAAATCTTGTAAAAGAAAAATTCCAGCACTAAACTTCAGGCTAACAAGCCGGACAGAGTAGTCAGTGGTTGATATACTAACCCTTTGACGGACACCAAAATTTTAGGAGGCCTTCCCGTAGAACACCTGCTGTATCTCCGTTATTTGCCAAGATACGAAAATTATGACGTGTATACACGTCATGTCCCCCCAGAAACAATTGTTATGACGTCTATAGACGTTAGTGTCCGTCAAAGGGATAAAGGTTCGGACATTAGTTTTTCAATTCAACCGCCACATTGGGCTGCCACATACTAGCACTTTCTATGTAGAGATCCATGACCGTATTGACAGCAAGACATGTTTGTTGGGTCATGGGATTTGCATTCAAAATCTCCTAATTTACTCGAGCAATTACACTGCGATCAAAATCCAAACATTCTCATCCATAAACGCAGGTCGTTTCTTAGGCAAATTAAATTATCATTCAGAGGCAACACTTATAGGAGGCATAGAGACATCATAGGAAATTGTATTGCTGGCGAACCAATCGTGGCCGGTACTTATTTACTTAACTGATCATTAGAACCTTTTAGTCAGGATTCCAACCTAGCTTCTCGCTCCACCTAAGTTGCGTGTGTTTATTTTATCCATAAGTGTCGTCATCTACAGTTTAAAGTCGACTCCGAACAACAGATTTTAAAGAAACTTTTAATTTTTCTAAAAGGGGAAGACGCCTAAAGAAACATTTTTTTCTTTGCGTTTTATTTCAAAGGTCTGAGATAGGGTTTGAACCACGAGTTTTCTTCTAATACAAGCCAACACGGCTGCGATGACTCGGCCATGTGGTTCGAATGAAGGAGGACGCTCCGGCGAGACGGGAATTTGATGCGAGAAGTTGCGGAAGTCGGCAAAGAGATCGAAGAATCCCTGCCATCGATTGGTGTAAACAACTGGCGAAGGCGCGCAGGAAGCAGAGGCACCTGGAAGGATGTGTTAAGACAGGCCGAAATCCGTTACTCGGATTCTTAATTGCCAATTAAGGATGTAAGTAAGCCAAAACACTAAGCAGAGCTTGTACAGTTCTTACAATTTTCGAAAAGTTACAGGGCGTAGCTCTTCCCATTGCGTCAGTTAAGGTGTGGGTATTCTTCGCTCGTTTTAAAAGGAGACCCAACTTCGTCAGCAGCATGTGGGCGCATGCAATATTACTAGGCTCTAACGGACTGACTTACATGGCCGTCTTTCGAATTATTGCAGTTGACGGAGACCACCTGCCCATAGACTTGGCATTTCTTCAAATGAAGAAAGGCGGTCACTTTCTTGCACCTTCTACCTGCTCGACTGAAGAAAAGCGATGGCTGTGGATCTGCGAAGGAGGAGGACATTGTCACCTTATGTCTCAGAGCTTAACTCTTGCACGAAGTGGCAAAGATTCTTGGATATTAATTTGTAGTATTACAATGGGCCAAAACACTACCTTACTCCTCAAGAAGGTACTCCGCCACTTAAACTAGGCCCTGTAAAAATCCTGTTTCACTGAAACACAGTGTTATAGCCTTTTAAACAAAAACAAATCTGTCTGGCTGTGGGGAAAATTTTTAAATTCTGGTTCTCTTCAATATTTATCGACTTTTTTTTCGATAATTTTATTAAAAATCTACAGCCTTAGTAGTCTTTTATGACAATAAAAATTTTCACTTGGGCCTTTAAATCACCGTACACACGAAATTTCAATTGAATCATGTAATCATTGGAGGGAAAGGGCATATTCAGTAGAATATTTTGATCCAAAATCATATCCTTGACGATAATATCGTGCTGGAAAAAGGAAAAAATTTAAAACAAATTGAATGAGGATAAGGATGGTGGTCTCCACTTACATCATAGGGACAGGTGTGATTCAAATTGCTAAAACGTGTCAATTCCTGGGCCAAGATCTTCCAGAACATAAAACGATTTGAGTTTCTCACAAACGCGCAATAATCGAACGTATCATTGTATAGAAACGGGCGAAAATCTGCACTCTTGCGAAATAGTTGAGCACTTAGCTGGAAGGGAAATTAAAGTTTAGAATTCGTTCCTAAGCGCAACCTTACCTTGAAGCTAAGTACCGTTATATTTTTAACAGGCTTTTCAAATACAATCGCCTTTAAATTCAAAGTGACTTTATCGCGGCCAATTGCTTTCAAGTGGCATTTTTCAAACTCCAGAAAATCCTTATCGACGACTAGGCACTCCAATTTCGTAAACTTTATAACCAGGCCATGGCCCTGACCCACATGTAAGGCGTTTAAAAAAATCAATAAAATGATTTTTTTAAGAAAACTTGGCATTTTTCGGGGTTTTCTGTTTATTCCGTTGGATTTCAAGCCACTTGGCGGCTTGTCTGACGTATACGATGAACGAAAGAATTTTTTTTTGTTTTTATTTTTAATTTTTCATCAACAATTTTTTGCTGAGCAATTAAAAAGTCATTAACATTTGGAAAAATTTAATTTGCAACGCATGAGTCCATGTCCATGTTTTTGGACAAATTACCAGAGAAGTTGCCTAGCCGGAGGGCATGCCTCCCCTTAAGAAATATTGTTCTATTATAATCAAGCTAAAGGCTATGAAAACAGATGACATTTGTCACTAAAACTCCTCCGTTCTCAGACTGAGGCCTTCGACATCTAAGCAAAACCAATCTCACAATGGAACTCCAAATAACGTAGTCTGCTTATAGACTCATAGGTTAGGTTAGGTTAGAGGGCGTGTGCTTGTCAATTAAGACAAGTACAGTACCCGGAGGTCGAATTGACCCATTGTACAACGTCCTAGTTTCTCACAACACTTATGTTGTGTGTGTTAATTTTCTACATGAGTGGTGAGACCTACAGTTTTAAAGTCAACTCCGAACGACAGATTTTTGAGAAACTTTTTCATGGCAATTTTTTATTTACTCTCAGAGTTTTTGCCAGAAATCTGCTGAGAGGAAGCCGCCGAAGAAATAATTTTTGTATTTTGTCTTGATGCCTGGCCTGGGGCTCGAACCCTGGCTTTTCGTCTAATAAGCCAACACACTACCTACTAGACTACGGCGACTTCAAATATAGGCTGATAAGTGCAATATAAATAATACAGCATCTGAATGGGTGGCGTAAATAATGGAGAATCTGAAGCTCTTAATGCACTAGGCACGTCAATCTAATCCAATACCTGGGTTGCTTAAAACATTTGCAGAAAACTCTTCAATCCATCTGATCTCCTTACCATCACTTACATCCTTTCGAAAATAGAATACAACTCTCACGTATAGGCCGCTATCTCGAAGTCTATTTTGAGGCTTCTTGACCACGTACAGGAGAAGGGTGAATTTGCTGCTTAACTACACTAGGTTACAGTACTCAATACTAGGTCTGTATTACAGCTTTTAGGTCGTAGTGGTAGCTTTGACCATGTCACAGAGCTCACTTGAGCGCGCATAGCGGGCCGTTGTGATGCCACGGGTGAACGCAGTCCCTGTGCTGACCAAGTTCCACCAAGACCAGGGAGGAGGAAGAATTTGGTCAGCACAAGGGCTGCTCATCAGAAGCACGACTACCCCACGCTGGAAAACCAGCCAGAAAGTTTGATGAACGAAGCTATATCCTTGATGTCAATAGATGATAGCTCCGTCAAGCTGACAAGTAACGGAGAGCCAAATAATCTGTTCCTGCACCTAGCAAGTGACGGACACTGACAGAAGAAGTGGATCACAGTCTCTTCTTCCTCAGCGGATCTGCACCCGCGGCAGAAGTCATTGAATGGGAGCCGCCTCCTTTCCGCGTGTCTGCCCATAACGCAATGGCCCGTAAGCATGGCGCCTGTGGTCGAGATGATGTTACGACCAAGTCCAAGCAACTGGTTCGTACGCCTAATATCCATCAAGGGCCAATTGGATCTAGCGATGGAGCAGGACTCCTCATTGACCCAGGATAGGTTGGCGTCTCGAAAGAATTTCCGCACAATAGCCAACTTGAACGAAGCAAGTGGCATGCCTAACTCAATCGAAGACGATTCCGGAAGGAGTGCACCAGCTCTGGCGAGCTAGTCGGCCCTACAGTTCCCCAGAACATTACTGTTTCCGGGGATGTATTACAGCTACTTCAAAGGAATGTCCGCTAGGGCAATAAAGGAACTTGTTCTTGGAAATTGAATGGAACATGTTTGTCACTTTAAGCACATACGTTCGTGGTCGCACATAAATTACTGACAGAACTCATTCCTTAGCCGTACTATTCCTATGTGAAACACTTTTTCCTCAGAAGTATTTTCTGTCACTTAATCTAACGTTCCTAAACGCTACCTCTTTCCTCTCTCCCAAAATCTATTTACCTAGTTTCAATGCAATGTACTGGATGAGTAGGAACCATCCCCTGAATGGATATTAAACACTAGTTATTCGTTCCGCTCTCCTACAATAATTTTTTCCATGTTCCAATGCCATATAATAGACGAGTAGGGGTCATCCCCACAATGCATTTCGTACATGAAGTTAGGCTTGGAACAGATAAATTAAATCAAGGAAATTTAAAAAAGAAATTTTCTTTTGGCGAATTCCTCTCAGCAATCTTCTATCAAAAACTATCGAAAGTTAATTTAATCGAATCTAAATCTGTTGTTCAGAGTCCACGTTAAACTGTTGGTCCCGCCGTTCATGCATAAAGTTTAATGCACACAACTTGGGGGGTGTATGGAGCTAGGTTGTAAGCCTCCAAGCATCTTTCGGTTCACACTCAACCTGTCGCTACTGTGGCTTCCTGCTTGATATTTGTGTTGCGTAATTTATTTTCTCTTCTAATTGCCATGCCAAAAGACTTGTACATTTGAATCTGCTATGGGTCTGAATAAGAGGAGCAGAGTGTCATGTGACAGTGCTGCCCTACTCTTGTCATAAATACACGGACGTGACCTTTCCTTTCACTTTCTCACATCATTGCTCAAGCCCTCAAATATAAAGATCACCACAAGAGAAAGGCCTGGTCCTGAGGCAGTTTTCAAGCAACCTCCCAGTCTGTGACAGAGAGTTTTTGGTTCACCTTGGTCGTGTTTAATGGGGATCCTACCCTTATATGTACCAGAAAGGAATTTAGACAGTCCTTCTCCATATAAGAAAGTCTCTACTAATCGTTTTCTCTAGAGCAGTTCCACAGCTCTTCCTTTGATTTATCTGTAGCGAATCCTCAGACCAATAGCAGTTTTATTTTCAACGATCCTATAGTAGAATAGGGCCTCAGCAACGCACAATTTTTGTTTGCCTTGCCGAAATGTTGGGCCGTTTCGAGTCTGATGAAATTTCATCAAACACGAAGCCGGTGCACACATCAGATACCGCTCTTTAGGTTTAATTGATTGCACACTGGTTAGGTTAGGTTAGGTTAGGGTGGAGTGGTAGCTTTGATAACAAAGTTCACTTGAGCATGCATAATGGCACGTTGTGATGCCACGATTTAGCGCAGTCTTCGTACTAAGCAAATACCACCGAAATCATAGAATAAATTGGTCAGCTCAGGGGCTGCTCAACTTCACACTGACATCTCCTAATTCCATATTGAAAGAAACCCTAGATTAACACCATTTGCACTGAGCGCTTGTTAAAATATCATTCAATGGAAAAACAGTTTAGTATTCTTGTGTTCTATTACTGAACATACGATAGTACAGTCCGGAGTATTTTTTCCCATACCGATAAATGACCAAATTCCCAACATAGTAGAGCCTTTGGAAAAGTAAAGTCCTGCCAACATCTTATTTCTGTCGAATAATAGGTTTTGGGCAGCAATATGTTACTCTCACAGCTTCTTTCTGCCAGCAGACTGCTGAGAGGGTATATCCCCCACAAAGGATATTTGCTTTAAGATGGTAAAGCTTTGATTTAAACTTTCGAGGTCTCGTGTAGTAAGCTAACACACAACTTACTAGACTAAGGTGACTTAAGTACCTCGGAATTACTCTCTTCTGCTAAAAGAAATCCTGAGGTTTTCTAAGAAATATTTTGAACGCCCGCCGAAAAAAAGTTGTCTGCTGTCTTTGATTTATTGAGTATTTAAGACCATCTGTCAATAGCACTTCAGGTTAAGTTTTTTGTTTTAACAGCGTTGAAATGCTTTTTCGTAATTAAATTGGCAGTAACACTAGGCTACAAAAAATAGACAACTTCTGGACATCTCATACATTAAAACTATTGCAATAGGGACCTCCCCCCACAAAATGAATGTGCAAAGAAAAAATGTAAAAATGGAAAAACTCTTCAAATTCCTAACCCTGATTTTTTGTTGCACAGTGTTATTAACAAATTTTAGGTCTAATGAAGTTTTCCTGTTATTTCCATCAAATTCTTTTCATTTTTCCCAACTCTCGTTAAGTGGTACTTGTGTCCACTTGTTCATAACTATGGGGTAGTTTTCCCTTTTAATAATGGCCTCTTGGGTATCGATAACATTACAAAGGAAATTATAATTTATGAAGCCATCTCCTTACCCCTCCTATCCCTGCATCCTATCCTGGTCATTACAATAATTCGTTGTCTTAAAAGCTTCTTCGTTTGCAAAATTTCTTACAAAAAAGAAAAGAACGAAGAAATTTTTAAAGACTCAAGTGGATATTTGGTTTCGTTTGGATTTTTGTTTTAATTGAGTTTTTATGTACGATTTCAATGGCAGGGTGAGGGTATTTTTTCCCTCTTTAAGTGTATTTAAGGATATTTGAAGAGATTAAAAATTATTCAAAACGATTTAGCGGTTGTAACAAAAAATGGTGGTTGCTTGTTAGAGGAGGATTTAAAGTGATGACGTGTTAAGAACTTTGCAGATATTGTTGTTCATTACTTAAATTAAATGATGATGTCATCCTGTAATATGAAAGTTAAATAATTTGTTTAAAAGTAGAAATCCATTTAAATGATAAACATTTAATCGGGTAAATCCAATTCAGTGTTGTTAAGCAGCTAAAGAGCGCTCAGAGTTTAAAATGAGAGTTAAAGAGCTTTTAAAGTTTCAGACTATAACGATTTTAACTTTAACTGCTATTTCAAATAAATTATCCTCAGTTTCTCTTAAACACTGTAATTTTTGATTAAAAATCGCTTTCGAGGTTAATAAAACTCGCTCGCGAGGGAGTTTAATTACAAATTACTCGCGAGGTTATTTCATTAAACTCTCAAGTATTCGCTAGCGCGGTTATTTTTATTAAACTCTCTAGTTTTTCATAAAAACAAATAACTCAAGAGGTTCATAAAACTCGCTCGGCGAGAGTTTAATTGAAAATCACTCGCGAGGTTATTTTATTAAACTCTGAAGTTTTTCATAAAAGCAAATAACTAGAGGTTCATAAAACTCGCTCACTCGCAAGGAGTTTAATTAAAAATCATTGGCGAGATTATTTCATTAAACTATCTAGTTTTTCATAAAAACAAATAACTCAAGAGGTTCATAAAACTCGCTCGCGAGAGAGTTAAATTAAACATCACTCGCGAGGTTATTTTATGAAGCTCTCAAGTTTTTCAGAAAAACAAATAACTCTCGAGGTTTTAAAAAATCGCTCACGAAAGAGTTCAATTGAAAATCACTCGCGAGGCTATTTTATTAAACTCTCAAGTTTTTCATAAAAACAACTCTTGAGATTCATAAAACTCGCTCACTTGAGCGTTCAATTGAAAATCACTCGCGAGGTTATTTTTATTAAACTCTCAAGTTTTTCATAAAAGCAAATAACTCAAGAGGTTCATAAAACTTGCTCGCGCAAGAGTTTAATTGAAAATCACTAGCGAGGTTATTTTATTAAACTCTCAAGTTTTTCATAAAAACAAATAACCTTTGAGGTTCAAGTGAAAATCTCTCGCGAGGTTATTTTATTAAACTCTCGAGTTTTTCATAAAAGCAAATAACTCTTGAGGTTCAAAAAAAAATCTATTACGAGGGAGTTTAATGGAAAATCACTCGCGAGGTTATTTTATGAAACTCTCAAGTTTTTCATAAAAACAAATAACTCTTGAGGTTCATAAAATTCGCTCGCGCGAGAGTTTAATTAAAAATCACTCGCGCGGCTATTTTATGAAATTCTCTAGTTTTTCATAGAAGCAAGTAATTCTTGAGATTCAAAAAATGCTCATGAGAGTGCTATTGAAAATCACTCCCGATGTTATTTTATTAAACTCTCTAATGTTTCATAAAAACAAATAACTCTTGAGGTTCATAAGTTCGCTTGAGAGGGAGTTTAATTAAAAATCAGTCGCGAGGTTATTTTATTAAACTCTCTAGTGTTTCATAAAAGCGAATAACTCTTGAGGTTCAAGTGAAAATCTCTCGCGAGGTTATTTTATTAAACTCTCCAGTGTTTCATAAAAACAAATAACTCTTGAGGTTTAAAAAATCGCTCACGAGCGAGTTCAATTGAAAATCACTCGCGAGGTTATTTTATGAAACTCTAGTATTTCATAAAAGCTAATAACTCTTGAGATTTAAAAAACCTAGCAAAAGCTGAACCAACCTAAGTGGGAGTGTCATTTGACCAGGTCAAATGACTTGTGACGTCAATACACTCTACCGAATTGAATTAATTAAACAAGAACGGTCTGTGTGTTCATGCCATTTTCTACTTCTGTGGAAATTATTTTATTCGTCTATTATCGCTGTGTCCGTATTTCTATAAGGTGTCCTCCAAGCCTATTATTCTGACGAAATTAGGGATGCAGTTCGGTGCTAACAATGCCAATTTCTTGCCCAGTATCCGATACACTTCTAAGTATTTTTTTCTGGGATGCATTAATGCCTCACTGGCTTTAAGAATGTGCTCCGATGGTTCATTCTCATCATTACAGTATCATCGACTCGATATAACTCCATTCGAAATAAGTGTACTGGGAGTCAACAGTGCCCTATCAAAATATCCGTTAATCAACCGCTGGTTATTTCTTGATAGTCTAATGCATGACTCATGCATACATACATAATTGGTCATTACAACCCTTCGATTTGATTAGAGTGGGGGGCACCTGCCGTTTAAACGTGCAGTCCACTCCGAAATTGAGAAAATTTTCATGGCAATTTTATTTACTCTCAGACTTTTTGCCAGAAATCTGCTGAGAGGAAGTCGCCGAAGAAATATTTTTCCGCATTTCGTTTGTGTTGGGGATGTCTGAGCTGGCCTTTGAATCGTAGTCATGAATCTCGCAAGATAACATAATAGCTAGTAGCTTACGGTGACCTCAAACTCTCAGAGCTTTTGCCATAAATCTGCTGAGGGGAAGTCGCCTAAGAAATATTTTTTCATATTTCGTTTGTGTTGGAGATGTCTGAGCTGGGATTTGAACCGTAGTCATGCATCTGATAAGTCAACGCAATAGCTACTAGACAACGGCGACTTTAAACTCGCAGAGCTTTTGCCATAAATCTCCTCAGGGGAAGTCGCCTAAGAAATATTTTTTCATATTTCGTTTATGTTGGAGATGTCTGAGCTGGGATTTGAACCGTAGTCTTCTTCCACAAACTCTCAAAGTTTTTGCCAGAAATCTGCTGAGAGGAAGTCGCCGAAAAAATATTTTCTTTAAAGGTCTAATAAGCCAACACACTACCTACTAGACTACGACGACTTCTAATGCTCATGACATAGGTCTCCTTTTATTGTAATTTCCCAACAATACTTTTGTTTGCCTCAAAACACACATCGTTTCAGAAGAGTCCTTGCTTCCTCCTCAATGGCATGGAAGCTTTCCTCCTTGCAAGTTAGTCTGCTTGCTCAACGCCGAGAATTCCCACATGGGCTGGTACCCAGCAGAGTGTAAGCTTATACTGTCTACCTGGTAGATTCAGTTTCTTCAGACGGTTCTATATTATCTTCGACTTAACGTCATAAGGGTAGGGTACTCAAATGGCTGCACAACTGTGAGATTGTATTGCTATGTCCTGTCTCTAGTATCTTCGGCTCAAGTATTATTGAACACATCTGTCGAAGGCATAGAGTTTTACTTGGAAGATATACGCGACTTTTTCCATGGGTTTGGTACATATATTTAAAACGGGGACCAAAAACTACCGCTTCTGTCCGTAGATTGATTCTTGACCCATCTGTATACCACAAAATAGTCTCTGTTTTAAGAGAATATATAGCTTCCAGGAGGCTGTATTCATTTTCGTTACTAAGTTTCTCAGTGAATAACTTTCCAAAGTCTTAGAGTCGAGGGATTTTGTACAGGGAACAGTTAAGGAGGTAGCTGTCAGGTGATCGATTTCTTAAGCCCCGAAATCCTATAATGAATGGTATTTCAGGCTTGTCTTCCATCAACCTAATCGTAGACTCCATAGCTTTGGCCTTCACTATCATGTATAATGAATTTAAATTCAACAGATTTTATAGTGCCACTGTAGGACAGGTTCTCATTGCCCTTGCTATACCAACACACGCCAGTTTATTTTAAAGACTTTTTATTAAAATTTTTATTGAATTTTATAACATTCACTGACATATCCCATCGATAATAATCCCAAAAGATTTGAAAACACAATAACAAAACCGCCAGAAGAATACTGAGTTATAAAAATAGACGAACTAATGTTGCAAATAAAATATCGACCCAAAACGGACTAAAACTGTAACAATAAAATGAAATCAAACAATACAACAGGACGATAGGAGGACAATAATAATAAAAAGGGATACAAAAAAGTAGCATACTTTTGAGGGCAATATCCGTTTAACCAATACTCAGATACACATGTAACAGTAACAATGGCTGCATGTGTGTATACAGCAAAGAGAGAGAGAGAGAGAGATAAGAGAGTATTTCCAATTTTAAACCTCAAACCTCAAATAAAATATTCAAAATTTATTGACAATTTACACACATACACACACTCTCTCTCTCTCTGTCATTCAAATACAATAACAATAACGATTATAATGATGATAATAATGTTGATAATAATATTGATGATAATAACGTTGATGTCGATGATAATGATCACACATGTATGTATTTATCTATTAATGGAATGTTTGACCCTCATCAGTAACTAAGAGCCTGTATGCTCTCATCCTCTCTCTCTGCCCCCTTAAAGTATACTCTTGTGGTTTTGAAAATAAACCCCAAAATACTCATGCTTATGCATATTTCCATAATAAGCATGTGATTAAGTGTGGTTATGTGTGCATGTATAGTATTTGTTTGTATTTAAAATATTTAAAATCCCCCCTCCGGTCATAACCATAATCTGGTCACAGGGTATTTATACGAAAACCAAATGAAGAGAGAAAAAATTTTTAAAAATTCTGAATAGAAAGGAAATATTTGCGAACGTTTAATATTATAAATTTGGACAATAACAACAACAAAAACAATATGAAAATAGAAAAATAAAGACGGAATTTTAATCCGAGTGGCTTAAAGAAGTCCCAAAAGCAAGAGAGAAGAGCTTTTTTCTTCAAGAATAAAATTGAAGAGACCAGCGCTACCCAGAAAAATAAAAAGAAAAATAAAATCAAAAATCCAGAAAAAACCTGCCTGCTGTGACAGGCCATAACAATCTGTTTGTCGTATGTGGGATTGTCTAAGCACTTCCTTCCAAGCCATAGTTCATAGCACCAATCAATTACACGGCTTTCTCAACTTCGTACTTCAAACGAAGGTAAGGTAAGCGCTCACCACTGGTCTACGCATCTAATATCAGTTTCACCTTAACGTCCCTTCCCATTCAACAATTTGGTCCTCTATGTGGTTAAGACGCCCTCTATGTAGGCCCTTTATGTGATTTCCCTCTAACTTTTCTTCCACGCTTTTGAACCACTTGAAGTCGCCGTAGTCTAGTAGGTAGTGGGTTGTTTATACGTAAAAGCCAGGGTTCGAGCCCCAGGCCAGACATCAAGACAAAATATAAAAAGTATTTCTATGGCGACTTCCTCTCAGCAGATTTGTGGCAAAAACTCTGAGAGTAAATAAAAAATTGCCATGGAAAAGTTTCTCAAAAATCTGTCGTTCGGAGTCGACTTTAAACTGTAGGTCCCATCAATCATGTATAAAATAAGTGGTGTGAGAAACTAGGACGTTGTACAATGGGTCAATTCGACCTCCAGGTACTATACTTGTCTTAATTGACAAGTACACGTCCTCTAACCTAACCTAACCTTTGAACTACTAGGAATCACGGCATGAATTTTTTGCAAAACTTACTTACTTTACCTTTAGTCAGGATTACAACCCATGTTGCAGTTGCTAATTGTATCCATTGTATTTGGAGATCATGCAGGCCCTGGAATGCAGGCGTTTACTTCGCGGATATCATAAAGTTGTCCTATGCCGTATATTGCAGTCTAAGGAGTTTGAGGAGAGGAGATACCAAGCCCGCGATGTTATTGCGTAGGAGAATATGATAATTATTTCTGAAAATAGTGAAACTGCCTTGAAGGCACTGACTAGGCATTATGTTAGCTTTAATGTTGGTAACCGTATGTAGAGAGTCCTGGACATGATAGTACTGTGTTGGGTTTCATAGCGGAATAATAGAATCCCCAGGCTCACATTTTACGGGTTCGATATTTCCAGAACGGAATGGGTCCTGAATTAGGGTAGGAAATCTATTGTAGGGGAATCGAATTGAACCTCACAGGGTTTCCTGATTTTTCTGCACATTTGTTCTGATGTAGGGGCGCTAGTCTATTAGGTAGTGTGTTGGCTTATTAGACGAAAAGCCTGGGTTCGAGCTACAGGCCAGACATCAGAATAAAACAAAAAATATTTCTTCGGCGACTTCCTTTCAGCAGATTTCTGGCAAAAACTCTGAGAGTAAATAAAAATTGCCATGAAAAGTTTCTCAAAAATTTGTCGTCCGGAGTCGACTTTAAACTGTACGTCCCGCCACTCATGTATAAAATTAACACACACAATATAAGTGGTGTGAGAAACTAGGTCGTAATCCTTACTGAGGAGTTGTAATGACCAATTATGTATGTAGGGGCGCTAGAGTCTGCTGTGCAGAGGCAGAGTCAAGATTCTTGATGAGGTTGCTGCAATGACGTTGCAAATTTGATCTCTGCCAGGTTAGGTTAGGTTAAAGTCGGAGGCTCATCACCGGGCACAGATTACTTGGATCCTACTTGGACTTGGTACCGATATTGCATATTCCGTTAACCATCCCGAGACCCTTGTTTTGTCACAAAATTTTGGGTGATCAAGCATTTTACTTCTCACATTCCCAAGCGCCGGACGATGTCAGAGAAGATGTTCTGTGGTCTCCTCTTCTGCCTTGTCGTTGCAGTTTCTGCAGAAGTTATTATGAGGTATGACCAGCCTCTTGGCGTAAGCACCCAGAGGGGGCGGTGTCCCGGTATACCTCAAATGATTTATGAAATTGAGAGAATCAAAACTCGAACGTTCTCTGTCAAAAACCCTAAACACTAAGGCCATCACACGCAACGCCCTCGAATAGGAAGAAAAGCGATTCAAAAGGTCATCGAACTCCCTAAAATAAGCGAAGAAAACCATGTGACGCTTTTCTTCTTCCTTAGTGTCATATTCCTCGGGAATAGGATTACGCCATTCGTCGGTATTAGAACCTAACCAGTGGGGACCATGCCACCACGGCTTGTCCGTCACCAAATCCTGCGGTGCAGCTCCTTGACTTATCAAATCAGCCGGATTCTGCTCCGACCGAACATGCCTCCATGACATCCCACTGTAGCACCGATATTACGTATTCCACTTTATAAGTCAGGCATTCCGAGATCCTTGTTTTGTCGCAAAACTTTGGGTGATCAAGCATTCTACTTCTCACATTCCCAAGCGCTGGACGACGTCAGAGAAAATGTTCTGTGGTCTCCTCTTTTGCCTCGTCGTTGCAGTTTCTGCAGAAGTTATTATGAGGTATGACCAGTATCTTGCTGTAAGCACCCAGAGGGCGGTGTCCTGTTATAAGTGCTATAAGGCCTCTTGTATTGAACTCTGCTAGGATTTCTGAAATTAAGAGTTACATCGCTGGCATTAGCTGGCATGTGAGATAACACGGTTTCTCCCCCTCTCCCCTTTTTCCTTCCATTTTCCAGCCTTCTTGACTTCTAGATCAGCCGTCCTTTGTATGTTTTGTATCTTCCCTCGACCTTTTGCTATGACTTCTTTGCTGTCAGCGTTAAAAGAAAAGTCTGTCAGCATTTTTAAGGGACTACAGATTCTGAAAAACTTCATCAACATTTTAAAATATTGGAAAATGAAAGAAAGTTCTTGAGTAAGGTTAGGTTAGGTTAGAGGACGTGTACTTGTCAATTAAGACAAGTACAGTACCCGGAGATCGAATTGACCCATTCTACAACGTCCTAGTTTCTCGCACCACTGATGTTGTGTGTGTTAATTTTTTAATACATGAGTGGTGGGACCTACAGTTTAAAGTCGACCCCGGACAACATATTTTTGAGAAACTTTTTCATGGCAATTTTATTTACTCTCAGACTTTTTGCCAGAAATCTGGTGAGAGGAAGTCGCCGCAGAAATACTTTTTGTATTTTGTCTTGATGTCTGGCCTGAGGCTCGAACCCTGGCTTTACTACTAATAAGCCAAGCCTACGTAGTCTAGTAGGTACTACGGCGACTTCTTGAGTAGCTATTCAGAAACATTTTGGAAGACAGTTTTCATATGAAATACTGTCAGCATTTTTTTTTTGGTCTTTTACTTGTAATTTAAAATTCTTTTTAAATTTTCAAATCCTTTTATGCTGCTGCTGCTTTAATTTTTATTGATTTTATTTGCCATGTGACCCTCTTTTTTCCGCCTGAATTAAACTGCTGCGCGTTCATGTTCATGTTCACGCAACTTTCCTTGCCTTGCCTTGCCTTACCTTACCTTACCTTTCCTGTTGTTGTTATTGTTGTTGTTGTGCTTTGGTTGCTGTGTGTTTTAAATGCCCTGGTAAAATAGCGGAAGTGAAAAGGTGTTGCAATGATTAAAATCAATGACATTAAAAGTATGGACATGGGTCACCAGGCTCAAAGTGAGCTCAAAGTGAGCGTAACGAACAGTAAAAACTCTGCTAAAGGGCTTCCTAATGCTCTCATAAATCTCTTACATGAGTTAGAAGGCTTTAAACCTTTACTGTTGGGTTTTACTGTCCACTGTATTAATACCCAGTGTATGTTTACCGGGGGGTGCTCCGCAGTACACCCTTAA
This sequence comes from Sarcophaga variegata, assembly GCA_932273835.1. Lineage (NCBI taxonomy): Eukaryota > Metazoa > Arthropoda > Insecta > Diptera > Sarcophagidae > Sarcophaga > Sarcophaga variegata. The sequence continues at coordinate 9,335,846 of OW026358.1, forward strand.
TTCCGTGGTAATATGAGACTGTGTTTCCATTTTGCACTTCATTTGCATTTCAATTGCAATTACAAAATATGTGCGGCAGTGCAGCAGTACGGCAGTGCTGCAGCACAATTTTCTGTTTGTTTTAAAAGCATTGGCAGTGGCAGTGAAATGAGATGAAGAGTGAGTATGAAATGGCAATGAGCCGCCGCCTGTCTATTAATAGTCAAATTGAGGTGAGGCTTTCATTTAATAGCCGCTGCTGGTGGTGGTGGTGGTGGGTAATGGAATTTTATTTTATTAAATTGCAGTCCACATGCCGTCCACCAGCCAGGTTGTTAGGAAGCAACACAGGTAACCAGGCAAGGCATTGAAAATATTCTGCAGCTAAAGGCCTATTTCCTAAGGGGGCTCTAGTAATTTTTTACTTTAAATAGAAAACTAGCCTTTAAAGGAGGCAATTAAAGCTTTAATAAGTAAACAACTGTTGAAGGCAGCTATTCATACAAACACTGTCAGCATTGGACAGCTTTATGGCCTTTTAATCTAACGGGTCTTGCATTAAATGCTTCCTATCTTTCACTTCAAATAAAACAAAGTGTGTGGGAGGTACCATCAATGTGGGAGATACCATCCATACACTGTTAAAGAAGCGAGCGGGCAAACTCACTTGTATCGGTACAGAGAACGGCTGCATTGCGTATCGCGTCGGCATATCGTACAGTTTCCGCTCCAGCCGTGCTGGTCATAGCGGGTATAATCCCTTTGGATCTGCTGGCAACGGAGCGGATGGAGATTTATAAGGCGAAATCGGCTGGAAATCACATAACCGGTTATTTCAGGGAAAACATCATTTCAAAATGGCAACAACGATGGAACGAGGAAGATGAACGGCAAGACTTATTCCGGACATAAGGCCATGGATTGGTCGGAAATTTGGAGAGGTGAATTACTACGTTACACAGATGCTATCGGGTCACGGATATTTTAGGAAATATCTGCATAGAATGGGCAAGGCCGCCTCCCCTTACTGTCTTTACGAGGAAGGGGAGGTAATTGATGACGCAGAGCACACTGTTTTCGAATGTGCACGCTGGCAGAGCTATCGCTCTCTACTGACGTCGGCAGTTGGAATGATCACGCCCGCTAACATTGTCGGGATCATGATTGCGAGTAGTGGAAATTGGACCTCGGTGGTGAATTACGTAGAGCGCATTCTGCGACGGAAAAAGAGAGATCTTGAGGCTGCAGAACAAGTAAGCATGTCGGCATAGGTGACACTGTCACACTTGCCAAGCGAAACCGAAACGATGATTTGGACGAAAGGAATAGTGGAGACGCTTAGATGTTTCCTCAACTTTCGATACGCAATCCGGACGCGGATATGAACATGAGGAGGCCAAAGGGCCAAAAGGACTCCACTCCGAAGTAATACCGCCGTAGTTCCGGAGTTGGCACAAACAGGTCAACAGCAGACGAGGGGGAGATTTAGTGGGTGAGGGTCCTACACACGGAGGATGTGACGACTTCATCTATGGTGCGGTTAGGTACATTTACCCCTCCTCGGCGTAAAAAAAAAATCCATACACTGTCAGTGAGCATTATTTATATGATTTCCTAAGAGTAGACACTTTTTGTTGACAATATTTCTGCTTCTGAAGAAAAATGAAACACTGTCAGTGTTTCTTACTAAATCTGTCAGCGTTTTCCTTTCAACATAATCACTTGAGAGTACAATTTTTTCCCTCTTGTTTTATGTTAAATTTGTCTTCATTGTAGCAGTTTTCCTTACAGTTTTTTTTTAAAGGAAATTTGTTGGCATGACCCCAAAGACCACCAGCCAGTAAATGCTCAATTTCTGCTGCTGCATATTGATAAACTGACAAACAGGTGGCCCATATGAATTTGTCCAAAAAAAAAGAAAGAAAATTAACGTTGCTGCTGCCTAAAAATAGTTGGCAATTCTATTTTAAAATTTAATAAACCTAACGAGTCCTTTGAGAGATCAAATGCATGCAGGACAATGAGCAAAAAACTGTCATTAGGAAGCGAACGAAAAATATCTAAAAAAAAAAAAACAAGAATTTTTTTTTGGCCAAATTTTAAATGCGCTGCTGAAATGACACAATTTTTTTGGGGGCAATAAAAATGGGGAGGGAGTGAGGAAATGTAATTGATTGCCAAAGTAACGGTCAATCAAAATTGGATGACTAAGAATAAAAATTTTGTTATTTTTAGATTAGACGCTCTAGGCGAATGACAGATGCGCTATGAAATACTGGTGAATATTTTTGAATAAATTGTTAGGTTAGGTTAACGGATAGCCTGCCATTCGCTGGCCCATATGGCTCATGGCTATGTGTTACCCAGTGTAAGGTAAGACCCCTTGTCATGATCCGTTAGTGGTCGGTTTGAATCAGCCCGAGCTCCGGATGAAGCGGGCCAGTTCCCTCCGCGGCACGTGCGGTACCATGTCCAGATCTTTAAACGTTCTGTCACCCAAAAACCGCCGACGTCTGAACTGAAGTGCGGGGCCCTCGCATAAAAGGTGCTGTATTGATTTCATTTCTTCCACATTCTTCACATTTCTGCAGTAATCCTGGTGGGTCAGACCATGCCTGCCAGAGAAACTGCCAATAGCGCAGTGCCACGATCGAATTCCTGTTAGAATGCGAACCGTTTTCTTGTGTGGAACTCATATAGTCGCCAGTCTGATTTAGTTGATGTATGTAGAGCGTTACAACTTCGTTTGGCTATTTATCGGGCATATAGGACACTCAGGCTCAAGTTATTCGTAAAATTAGCTTCTGTCAGATTGACTAGAGAGAGTGTCTAAGTTAACTGAAAAAGCTAGACATACAACCATGCTTTTGATGCAGCGCTGACCAACTTCTTACTCTTCCCTGATTTTGGTGGAACTTGGTCAGTACAGGAACTACTGCGTTCACCTGTGGCATCACAATGGGCCGCTATGCGTGCTCAAGTGAGCTTTGTGATATCAGAGATACCATAACCGACCTAACCCTTAACCTAGGCATACAACATAATGTCACCCTCTGCTAAATGTGAGGAGGAGAGAAGCTCTTACATCACTGCTAGAGACAGATCTCTTTGGAATGAGAGTAGTTTGAAAGGGTATACTCGGCGTAAGCTGCGATATCATACTGGACACATGAGCTGGTATTTTCAGATCCAACGTACATATGTGCATACATATGTACATAATTGGTCATTACAACCCTTCAGTTAGGATTACGTCCTAGTTTCAGATCCAACATTCCATATTAATTGTTATGGAATATTCCTGTTCGATCCTTAACTAAATTTCATACTTAAGTGGTCATTACAACCCTTTAGTCAGGGTTGCAATCTAGCTTCTCTCAGCACCCAAGTAGTGTGTGTTAATTTTCTCCATGAGTGACGGGACCTACATATTAGCCTTGATATCCATGCTACTTTTCACGTCAATTTTTTTTAGAGTTTTTACTAGAAAAAGACTGAAAGGAATTCATCGAAAGAAGTATATTTTTGACCGAAATAACTTAGCTAAGACTTGAACCACTTGCCAGCGTCGAACAAGTCAACTCACTACCTATAAGACTACTTTGTAAAGTAAGGATTATAAAATTTTGGTTTCCATAACTCCCTTCCCCCTGCCATAGTTTTAAATGTACAAACCATAGCCCTTCATACTTAAGTGGTCATTACAACCCTTCAGTGAGGATTACAACCTAACTTCGCTCATCACCCCAGTGTGTTAATTTTCTCCATGAGTGATGGGACCTACAAGTTAGCGTTGATATCCATGATATCTTTTCACGTCAATTTTTTTAGAATTTTTATTAGAAAAGGGCTGAAAGGAATTCATCGAAAGAAATATTATTTGTTCGAGGTATCTTAGCTAAGACTTGAACCACTTGCTAGCGTCAAACAAGTCAACCCACTACCCTCAAGACTACTTTGTAAAGTAAGGATAACAAAATTTTGGTTTTCATAACTCCCTCCCCCCCTTCCATAGTTTTAAATGTACAAACCATAGCCCTTAATTTATTAAAAAAAAAATTCGTATCGCATGCCATTTATCTCTCAACCTCTAATGGTCATTTGGCAATTTCTTTAACGAATTGCCAACATTTTTCAATTTCTTACGGCGCTCCACACACAAACGTTATTAGTTTTAGCACCTTCAACAGCACATTAAACACTTGACGCTTTAAAAAGAATATTCTTTAGAGTTGTGAGACCCAAAGCCTAAAAGCCTTTGGAATAGAAATTTCCACGAAATGCTCTACACAAAGCCTGATGGCAAAACAATTTTGACTGCATTTGCCTACAATTTGCCTCCACTTGCCTCCACTTGCTTGCATTCGCTTGCCTTCATTTGACTGCAATTTTTATTATTTTTTTTCATCTTCTTCTTCTATTTTTAGAACCAAACGTATACGCACAAAATCAAATAGAGCTCTTGGGGGAATTTGTCATAAAAAGCAGTTTTTTTCCATTCATTTTAAAAGCGTAGCAAAAAAACAGAAAAAAATTGGGAATAAATGCAAAGCAATTGCGAAAAAAAAAGGAAGGGGAAGGTAACCCAAGCAACAAAATTTGCGTTTTTATTTTAAACGTATCTAGAAAATCGTTTCAATTTTACAGCCTGTTTTTCAAATTCCAATCTTTTTTGAATGTCTCCAAATTCTTCTATTAGGTAACCTTCCCCTTTTAATATTTTTTCTTTTCAAGTTGAAAAAAAATCTTTTTTAATATAAAAACTACCAACACCTGTTAGTTTTTGCTGATGTCATTCTGTTTCTCTCTCTATTTTAAAATGACATATGAGCTCTTTTCTGCTATACTCTCATACGATATATGGAACTTGTTAAACCGGAAATGCATATTTTTACTCTTAAAAAGATTGACTTTTGATTTTCTAAAAAAGGATGACGAAAAAAACTATTAAACGAAATTGACAAAATTTTAATATTCTTTCCAGCATAGCATCTTGCAAAAAAGCAGAAAAAAATCACTCTTTAAACCTAAAAGTAGGCAACAAATATTTAAAGAAAAAAGCATCTTGAAAAAAAAGCAGAAATATCACTCTTTAAAACTAAAAGTAGGCAACAAATATTTAAAGAAAATGAAATAAAAAGCCTTAAGGGTTGACTTTAAGAAATTGATTTTTGTCTTCAGCCTAAAAGTAGGCAGTAAATGTGCTCAAGAAGTATTAGCAAATATTTTTGAATTGAAAAATTCTTAAGCAAATTAAAATTTTCCACCAACACAAACAAATAACAAAAGTGAATGGGCTCAGAAGCAATTGGGAACTGAGCCCAGTTTTCGTCGAAAATCGTTTTCACCGATGAGGTCAATTTCTGGTTGAATGGGTAACTCAGCAAACAAAATTGTCCACTTCGGAACGATTTTAATATTTTTGTTTTGCGGGAAGGAGGGAAAATGCTTTATGCAATCATGATGGTCGTCACCAGACATGATATGTCGGACTCTACCACTGGGTATACCGACTAAAGACCCCCCTTTTCTCCTCACCGGGGAATCATTCCATCTCGGAACCACGGTTGTATTACTTCGAGGCATATGTTCCAGTTCCATCGTCTTCAGCCTGCGTCCAGGCTCCGCTCTATTCTTAGTCTGCTGCGTCTAGATCAAATTTCTTCCTTCGCAGGACGGGCTCTACAAAGTGTTTTACTGCGTTCCAGCTCTCTTTACTGCTTATCATTTTCAGCACGACGGCTAATGACGCCGATTTCAGCTTCGAGTCGCTGACGGCTTTCGGCCCATCGACAACAGCTGAAGACTCCAAGAGTGCCTAATGCATCCCTAGAAAGGCACAGTGTATTGCGGATTTTGGGCTGGCGGCGTCATCCGTTCTTTGAGAACGCCTTGGGCTAGGCTATCACTCTTAACGGCTAGCACTATAGTTCGATGATTACCAATTTATTTTGATCTTAACTGAAAGATCTGGCTACCTATGAATGGAGTTTTAACAAAATGGCGCTACGGGGCACTCACACACATGTGCAGCTGACACTACAGCGATTTAAGAGCATGGTCATATCACTTGGTGGTAACGTGAACTCTTAACCGATATCGGACGATGCCCTTAGACTTCTTCTTGTGAGGGTATTCTTAAGTCACAGATGTATGCGAAAAATCCACAAGGCACAGCGGTCCCCAAAGCCAATATAACCCATACCATACGGTGATATTCAGCCTGAATTATGCACCAGAGTCTTGGAAATTTGTCACTTCTTAAGCACTGTACCCAGAGAAGCTGTGGCAGACATTTGAACACTGCTCCTCAAACACTTGAACACTGCTCCTCAAACACTTGAACACTGTTCCACACATAATGGCATCAATAGGTCTTGCAATATATATACTGGCGGATGAGATGAGAAGGATATACCATCGCCGTCTCGAGTACCCGGGACAAATAGCAGCTATAAAAGCGGTGGAACGAAGGACTTCCACGCACAAATGGCAGTCACGATGGGAGAGCAGTTTAAAAGAAAGATGGACATTTCGCCTTGGCCCTGATGTAACCATTTGGATGAAGAACGAACATTGCGAGTTGAACTACTACGTGACCCAGTTCCCAACTGGTCATGGGTGCTTCAGGAAGTACCTGCACAGATTTAGTCATGACACTTCCCCTATATGCCCAAACTGTGTAGTTAATGAGGAAGATGCGGAGCATATTCTTCTAACATGCTGCCCCAGATTTCGATGGCCCGAAGAAACGCGTTTGGGACCAAACCTGTTGAACTGTAGAATCCTATGGAGTCAATATAGCCAGAGAATGGCTGAAATTATGATAGTACTCCGAAGACTGGAGGAACGGAGGCGAAATTTGACTTAATGTGATAAAGCTTTCAGGCTAACCAGACCTCCGTGAAGTAATACCTTACGGCAGTCCCGCGGGGGGAGAGTGGTTGAATTGTGTAGGTGGTGGGTTTAGTATGTAGGCACCAGTGATGGTGAATCGTGCACTCTTTTGTTGGAACAAAAGTGTCTTTCGAAGATTCCCACCTCCGGAAAAAATAGGTCTTGCAATCATATCTCACACACACTTTGCTTTCTTTTATTTAAAAATTTAAAGATAGGAAGCGCCTAATTAAAGACCCTATATTAGATACTCAGAGTTAAATGCGTTGGTATCATTCGGACAATAACAACGTATCACCTTACAGCACCAATTATCAGATGTTTTAAGCGACATTCTCTACTACTAAACTGTCAACAAGCGTATAGCCCTAGAAGTATGCTTCAGATTTTCGAATTTATTGTATTTCAAGTCATGAAACCATAAAAAATTAATTAAACAATATATTTTAACTCATTGTGCTGCTTTAATATTTATTTCAATTTTTTCCTCCTTAAAATATGCTTTATTTTTCAATTGCCTCCATAAAAATTTAAACCACAAAAATTTATAAAAAATATATTTTAACTCATTGTACTTTAAAATTTATTTAAATTTTTTCTTCCTTAAAATATGCTTTATTTTTCAATTGCCTGACTTTAATATTTATGACGAAAAAAAATATAAAAATCTTTCTGAAGTATGAATTGAATTTTATTTTGAAATCAAAGTAAATATATGTTTTGTATGAATTTCAACTTATTGTGTGTTGAATGTTTTCGTTTTCAAGTGTAATAATTGCTAAAATAATAAATGCCTAAAAGCATGCTACACAAAAATATCTAAACAAAATCTATACGACAACAATAATAACAACAAATGTTTGCTTAAAATAAACATTCAACAATAAAAACTAAATGACATGGTGTTATTGTTATTGTTGTTGTTATTGTAATAGATAAACTAATAAAAAAAAAACAAAAGAAAGTGGTTGAAAAGCTATACAAATAAATTGAAATTGTGCTGAAAAGCCTAAATATAGGCAACATATTTATTATGTTGACTACATTGAAAACTCTGTGATAAAGGAATTTTTTGTTAAAGAAAATTAAGTTTTTAGTAGTGAATAAAGGCCATATTATGGTAAAAATAATTGACTAGATTGGTTCATAACCTAGTTTTTAATCTGCATAAATTTGCAGCGATGTATCTCACCTGATTCATCATAATGATTTTTAAATGCAAAGGAAAAGATTTCTTGAGTCAAAACTTTTCTAAATATTTTCCCATATGCTGTATGATTGAAGTTAGGCGACTAGGCACCCCCCCCCCCCCCCCCCCCTAGTTTATAGTTTCTTGGCTGACTAAATGAAACATGAGCCCTGACATCTTGAAAAACGGATTTTTATTCAACAAACCCCGTTTTTCTTAGAGGTCTTTAGGCAAAAATTCTGACAGCATCTAATTGTCAGGAAAATTCTCAAATATATCGCCCAGAATACATATTAAATTGCGGACCCCACAGCTCAACGATTAAATTGTCACGCACGACATGGGTGGTGAAGTCACTGTGGTCTAGTGGTAGTGTGTTGGCCTTTTAAATCTGTCATTGGGAGGCGAGAAGTCGCCGTAGTCTAGTAGGTAGTGTGTTTGCTTATTAGACGTAAAGCCAGGGTTCGAGCCCCAGGCCAGACATCAAAGACAAAATACAAAAAATATTTCTTCAGCGACTTCTTCTCAGCAGATTTCTGGCAAAAACTCTGGGAGTAAATAAAATTGCCATGAAAAAGTTTCTCAAAAATCTGTCGTTCGAAGTCGACTTTAAACTGTAGGTCCCACCACTCATGTATAAAATTAACACACACAACATAAGTGGTGTGAGAAACCAGGACGTTGTACAATGGGTTAATTCGACCTCCGGGTACTGTACTTGTCTTAATTGACAAGTACACGTCCTCTAACCTAACCTAACCTAATTGCCAGGAAAATTCTCAAATATATCGCCCATAATACATATTAAATTGAGGGACCCCACAGCTCAAGGATTAAATTATCACACACGACATGTGTGGTGAAGTTACTGTGGTCAAGTGATAGTGTGTTGACTTTTTAAATCTGTCATTGGGAGGTGATATTTATCTGTAGGTTCCGCCTCTTATGAATAAATTTAACATACACAACATGGGTAATGTGAGGAGCTAGGTTGTAAGCTAGGTTGTAAGCAAAATGCAAAGAAGATGAAAGCTACAAGTCTCTTTAGAGTTCCTGTATGGTAAATCACTTAAATTACTGCTGAAGGAAGTAAGCTGATGGTTTAAAGCTAATTCGATTGCCGGTCAAGTTATTATATTGCCACGAAAGTTTATTTCTATTATATTACTTACTTACTTAATTGGCCATAACAACCCGTTTATCGGATTTCGGCCTGCCGCAACACATCCTTCCAGGCGCCTCTGCTTCGTGCGCGCTACGCCAGTTGGTCACACCAATCGATGACAGGGCTTCTTCGATTTGGTCCTTCCAACGGATGCAAGGTCGTCCTCTTCGCCGACTTCCGCAGATTCCCGCATCAAATACCCGTCTTGCCGGCGCATCCTCCTCCATTCGAACGACATGGCCGAGCCAGCGCAGCCGCTGGATATTAATACGCTGTACAACGTCAATGTCGTTGAGGAGCTCATACAGCTCTCACTGTTGTATCGGATACGGAAATCATCGTCAACTCGCACTGGACCGAAGATCTTGCGCAGTACTTTTCTCTCGAACACTCTCAAGGCCGCTGCATCTGTACTTAATAGGGTCCATGCCTCTGAGGGAGGGATACAAGCAAACAAGGTAAAGTTTCTGATTGTGATCAACGTGGCGACCACCAGGACGATCCTTGTCTTGCTGTATTCAAGTTGACACGCAGCCTCCTCGTGGCCCCTCCTGGATGGCATTCTAGCACCCGCTAGATTGTTAACTAATGCGTGTAGCGAATGTCCAATCCCCTGGACGTTAAATTTGGGTTGTGCGTAGGACTTGGAACCCACCACGTAAAAACAAATATCCAATGAAAACCACAGAATCCTATTTCTATTATATACCGAATTTAACAGCGCCTGATAGGGAATTCTGAATAGGTAAGGATAGACTTTTCCATGGAAGCTATGGCAGGTTCTATGGTTTCCCGAAATTAAATTAAATTAATAAATATCTCGCTTAACTTTTATTGACAGCCTGTGGCCTAGAAGTTCTTTAATTTGATTTCTTTTCGATTATAAAAATCGACACAAACTGTTGCCTACAATTAGGCGTTCAATACATATCCATACAAATAAACTAATTATGGACAAAACTTGTAGTCAAACTTTGCTTGTTGTTGTATACTTCAATACTAATTTGTTGAAAGACAAGGAAACGTAGGATGAGGTTCAAACAACAACTACAAGAATTCCCTTAAAAGCAATTCTCACATATCAACTGAACAATTAAATCTGCCACGTTTGTTGTTAACCTCCAATCTGCTATTTTATGTACAACACTTTAATGTTTACTTTGGGCCTCCCCCCCTCACAAAAAAAAAAGCTTTAGCCCTCTCTGTTAGTATTGCCCCTTTTTGGCCCCCCTTTATGTACCATGAGCAAGAACAACCATAAGAGCGAATAATAAATGAAAAGAAAACATTTATACGCAGAACAATTAATTTTGCCTGACTGACTGGATGGCTGGTTGACTGGATGGCAAACATTTATTTTCTTCTCTCTCTCTCTCTCTTTACCGTACGGCCTAAAAGTATGCAACGCTTTCCGTTCAGTTTTCCCCATTTCCGAACTAGTGAAAGTCCTTACAAATGAAGTTTAATGAAAAACGAAAAAAGAAGAGGAAAATAAAATAAAAAAACTATGCAGACTTTAATGAAAAAATAACAACAACAACACCAACAATCATGCTGACAAAAACATACACAGTTAAAGGAAATAAAAATCAAAAAAATAAAGAAGAAATTAAAGCCTACCACTAGGGCGCCGTCTTATAATTGTAATTGTTGTTGAGGCGAAAGTCCCCAAGTTAATCACAGAAGCCTCTAAACTATTATTTCCTTTTCAATTCTTTTTCTTCTATTATTTCCTGGCAAGGAAACCCAAAGAAAAACAGACAAAACTTTTTTGCCTAAAAGTCCCTTAAGAAAACTTTCTTTCTTTCGAGCGAACGAAACAAAAATAAAAATTAAAGAAAAACCATAAAAATGGCCAAGAAAAATAAAGAGAAACTTTTCTTCTTCTCCTTACAACATAACTTTCTCTTTCATAAGGAATAAAGAATACAAAAGGACAGCATGAAAGGCGAACAATTTATATCTGATTTTATACTTTAATACTTACAGCATAATTTTAGGGGTCATCTCTTTTTCTTTCTTTAACAATAATCCCCAAAAAAGTATTGCAATTAAGTTAATCAAAAAAGTTTCTTCTTTCCAGAAATTTTCCTATTTTGGACAACCAGCTGTCATTGCAGCATAAAACTTTTTATCAGCTCAATGCTGTTTTCTTTCGTTTAGTCTACGCCAAAAAGTATGCAATGCAGTAAAGTGTAGTGATGGTCAATCTTGTTTCCTTTAAGGATTTAATGGATTTGCTGAAGTATAAAAATTCTTCTTTTTTTTGGGGGGTTTCTCCATTATATTTTGATTATATTTTTCGGTAATTGTTGACTTTTTGCCAAAAGAAGAATTTGAATTTTTTTGTTATTAAAAATATTTTTTGAAGCATAAGTTAAGGCACTCAATAAAGGAGAAAAGAAAATTACAATTTTATTGAAATGAAATACAGTTAAGAGAGAAATTAGTAGTAAGTCTCTAAACTGAAGCATATAAATATCTCCCCTAGCTAATTAATCTCGTTCACAAACCCTATTAGATTCTTAAGCTTGCAGTCCCTCAGATCCAATTCCTCAACTAAGTGACCATCCAGTCATTTCTTACCAGCAGACATGGACAGTGACATAAAATAAGATCCACTGTTTCTTTTGTCTCTTCCCATACTTACGTACATACTTAATAGGTCACTACAGCTCTTTAGTCAAGATCACAACCTATCTTCTCACAATCACTTATGTTGTGTGACTTAACTTCATTCATGAAAGGCGAGACCTGGTCGACTCCGAACGACAAATTTTTTGAGAAACTTTTCAGGGGAAGTCGTCCAGAAAATATTTTCTTTAAATTTCGTTGTTTTTCGAAATGTCTGGGTTGAGAAACTAGGTCGTAATCCTGACTGAAGGGTTCATGGCAATTTTATTTCATTCTCAGAGTTTTTGCCAGATATCTGTTGAGGGGACGTCGCCGAGAAAATAATTTCTTTAAATTTTGTTGCTTTTCGAAATGTCTGAGGTGAGAAACTAGTTCGTAATCCTGACTGAAGGGTTGTAATGACCAATTCTGTATGTTGGTATCCCTGGGGTGGGCTTTGAACCATCCCAGACGTCTAATAGGCTACTACACGACCTACTAGACAGTGATTTATCATTACCTACGAAAAACAGAGATACTCACTGTTGATTCAATATCTGAAGGGGTGATGCCTCCTAAGACTCCTATAATAGCTATTCATACTCGTCACTAAAATTAATTTTGTAGCTTTGATTGATTGGGATTTGACCATAAGGTTTTTGTGATCTTTCAGTCCTACATTCATCTTCATGCACGAATGATAAGTGATTAAAACCTTTTCTGAATAATTACCAAAAAAAGTTTACTGGTGGTACTACCGCCCTCTCTCCTGCCCGTACTTCCAAAGCGAATAATGCGTTCTCCATCAGAATTACCAGGTACTCAGCATAATCGAAATCAATAATCCGACATAGGGAAGGCTAGAAACCACTTACGCTCTAAAACCTGATGTGACCTAAAGGTATGCATCTTCAAAGCTTCTTTGCTTCCTGATTATCCACATAAATTGTTACTTCTGAAGAAGAAATGGAAGCTAAGTTAAGCTACTTCAGATCTCTTATGAATTGTTGTATTTGAGGGTAAATTACTTGAGTAAACCAAACTCATAAGTGGTTGAAATCCCTAGGATCCGTTAGTACCCATAAAAATAGCTGCTCAGGTAGTTAAACTTGCTCTCCTTCAATTAATAGGTTTACGCTCTAGCTAGGAAGCAAATAATTTCCTGTGGATCGTACTTGGCCTCAGTGTGCTACCAATTACTAACATTCGTATTCACCTTAAGGTGAAATATTTACACACTTTTGTTTCTTCTTAAATTTATTATTTTCTACTTTAAAATTCCTTGTAATACCTTAAGGGTTTTATAAAAACTAAAGCATATTTTCAGGCTTACAATTTATATTTTATTTACAAATAAAAAAATCTTTCTTAAGTATTAAATTTCTTTTACAAAATCCAATTGCTGTTAGACGATATGTGTAAATTATATATTTACACATGTAAAGATTTTTCATATCTCAACGTTTTTCCTCTAAGAGCCTAGATTTATGCTTGGAAAACTTATGTGAAAATAAAATTTTATATTTAAAATCATAGAGGGAAAGAGAAAAAGAAAACTGAGAACATATTGTAACATTTATCAAACAAGGTGCAAAGACATCAAAAAAGAAAAAAAATATGTAAATAAAATTGTCTCTATTCCTTTACAACAAAACAAATACGAAGGAAAAATCCTGCTGAAAATATGTTAAAAAAAAATATGAAAAATTTAGACAGAAATGTATGTGTGTCTGTCTGTCTTCAGAAGGCAATATCATATATTTTTATTACACATAAACACTTGATACACTAGGTTACGTATTTTCCAGTATATAAATCTAACAATTTTATGCTTGTTATGCGATATACGTACGTATGATGAAATGAAATGCAAACCCAATGAACCAAATCAGTCTGCTTTTAAAAGGAAAGTACCACACGCAACAGTATTTCTACTGAACATTACCTTCCGCTCTATTTATACTTCAATTGCTTTTAATCTGGCAACTTCTAGAACTTACTGTTGATTTGTTATTGTAATTTATTCATAAAGGGTCCGCCAAATAACTTTTTTTTTTTTTGAAAATGCTTTAAAAAAAAAACTACTGAATATTTTCTCAAATTTCTTTTTTTATTTGAAAGTACAATCCTACCGGTTAATAATGGAAAATAATTTCATTCAAATGGCTGCCTCGGCAGTCCGATTTTTAAGCACATTATCGATTGTTTGCAGCTGTATTTCACCAATAGCTTCACGAATATTCTCCTTTAAAGCGTCAATTGTCGGCGTAACACTTATCTTTGACGGCACCCCACAAATAATAGTCCAACGGTGTCAAATCGCAGCTCCGAGGTGGCCAAACAACATCAGCTCTGCGGCTGATAATGCGATCTTCAAAAACAGGGCGCAAAACATCGAGTATAGCTTCGGCTGTGGGGCACGTGTTGCCAATATCCTCCTCTTAAATTTTTGTGAACAAAAATTCGTTCAACAAGGCCCGATAACGATCGCCATTGACTGTAACGGCCACTCCTTGCTCATTTTTCGAAGAAAAATGGCCCAATTATGTCTCTGGATCAAAATCCGCTACAAACAGTGACTCATTTAAGGGTGCGTCGGCTTTTCAATGCATGCGTGCGGGTTTTCTGTGCCCCAAGTGCGACAATTTTGCTTGTTTACATACCCGCCAAGATCAAACTGAGCTTCATCTGAAAAGATGAGTTTTTTTTTTGCCAAAATCGGCATCTTCTGTAAGTCGATCGCAGGCCCACTTAGCGAAGCGAAAACGCATTGGATGGTCAATTGGCTTCAACTCCTGAACCAATTGGACTTTGTATGGCGTCATACCAAGGTCTTTAGGCAAAATTCGTCTCAATGATGTCTCCGAAACGTTCAATTGTTGAGGACGACGGTGAATTGATGTTGATGGCGCTTCACGCACACTTTTTTCTGCCACAGCAGCAATATTCTCGGGTTTACGCACTGTTTTTGGCTTTTCACGCTTTGGTTTATCGATGAGGATGCCAGTTTCTTTCACTTTCTTCACAAGATAACGAACATACGGAGCTGACGGTGCTTCTCTTCTTCCAAAATCCGTACACAATTTTCGCACACATTCTCCAACATTAGCATGATTTTCAAAGTAATGTCGCAATATTTCCCAGCGTTGTTCAAGCGTATACACAACCATATTCGTTCAGCGGAAGGATAAAACTAATTATCTGTCAAATCAGACATGAGCTAAGTGTTACCCTTCACGAAATAACCACTAGTTGAAAAAAAAATAAAAC
This sequence comes from Sarcophaga variegata, assembly GCA_932273835.1. Lineage (NCBI taxonomy): Eukaryota > Metazoa > Arthropoda > Insecta > Diptera > Sarcophagidae > Sarcophaga > Sarcophaga variegata. Next base: position 9,350,959 of record OW026358.1, read on the forward strand.
GTTAGATGGCGGACCCGATAAAACGGAGGCGTCGATTTGTTAGTCCGTATTCTATAAATTTCTTGGTTCTTTAGTTTTCTAGAATATTCACTCCCAGGACGTGTTGGTCATTAATGGCAGCAGACAATCGATGCTATCAACCCACCTTCGTGATCACTAGGCCTTAATTATCAATTCCATAGCAAAGACCCTACTAGAGTTCACTACAACCCCATGATATGAGCGTACCCATCCCTTCCAGGTGCATAAAGGCCTTAAGTGAGCACTCTTCGTCAGTACGTGCAGCTTGTTCAGACAACCGAATCCACACTCTTACTAGCACTCAGAGCCAAAGCAGGTATTGTTCTATATTCTACTTTAAGGCCTTTAAGCAGTACAATTGAAGAGAAAACTCGACATTGTAGTAGAAAGAATAGAGGTTTCCACTCTCTGATTCCGAGTAGGGACGACTGCAATCATAATACGGTTGTCCCCCCAGAAGTCCTGGATATATGTATACCGACGGCTCTAAACTCGATAATGGGGTTGGAAGCGGTGTCTACTCTGGGAAACTGGACCTGAACATTTCTATCCGTCTGCCGGACTACTGCAGCGTGTTTCAGGCGGAGGTGATGGCAATTTACCGGGCCGCTCAATGGATCCTCGTCAACGATGCTCCTTTCACTCACGTCTCTGTCTTTTCTGATAGTCAGGCCGCGATAAGATCTCTATCGGGTTTCGTGAATAACTCTAGGATCGTTAGGGAATGTCGCCGCTGTCTCGACCTTCTTTCTGGGCACTTCACCAGTGTCTCACTGGTGTGGGTCCCCGGGCACAGTAACATTCCGAAAAACTGTAGGGCCGACGAGCTCGCCAGAGCTGGTGCGCTCCTTCCGGAATCCTCTTCAATTGAACTAGGTATGCCACTTGCCTCGCGGAAATTCTCTCGGGACGCCAACCTGTCCTGGGTCAGTGAGGAGTCCTGCTCCACAGCTAGACTCACCTGGCCCTTGATGGATAGAAGGCGTACTAACCAATTACTTGGTCTTGGTCGTGACGTCATCTCAACCACAGTGGCCATGCTTACAGGTCATTGCGGAGAGAATGAGGCTCCCATTTAACGATTTCTGCCGTGGATGCAGATCCGCTGAGGAAGAGGAGACTGTTATCCACTTTCTTTGTCAGTGCCCGTCTCTCGCTAGGTGTAGATATAGGCTATTTGGCTCTCCATTTCTTGTCAGCTTGACGAAGCTATCATCTATTGACATCAAGGATATAGCTTCGTTCATCAAACTTTCTGGCTGGTTTTCCAGTATGGGGTAGTCGTGCTTTTGATGTGCAGCCCTTGCGCTGACCAACTTCTTCCTCTTCCCTGATTTTGGTGGAAGTTGGTCAGTGCAGGGACTGCGTTCACCCGTGGCATCATAACGGGCCGCTATGCGTGCTCAAGTGAGCTTTGTGAAATCAGAGCTACCACTCAGACCTAACCCAACCTAGTAGAAAGAATAAGACACCAAGTTAAGCTTAAACTGAAGGAGAACGGATCAAATACACGAGGATGAAAATACATTTCTTTGGCAGCTAAATTACTTTACAAAACTCTGAAGTGCACGAATATCTGCTCTTGGCAAAAGATACAAACTCTCGAAGAATTCCCTACCCGGAGTATTAATCCATTCCATACCAAATGCGTAATAGTTGCAGACGGTGTATCAATAGTTTCCCGAGCCTCTTTATTTCAACATTCTCTACAACAGTTTGGAATCCATACCAGATCCTTATCAACGACTTAACCTGGACTGATTAAGCCTCAGCAGCAAATCTATTCTACCAACGATGATAGGCGGCCAAAGGCTCTTGAACAGCGTTTTTGCAAATCTTGCACCTCCTTTAAGAATTTCTGATTAAGCCTCAGCAAATCTATTCTACCAACGACGATAGACTACCAGAGGCTCTTGAACAGCGCTTTTGCAAATCTTGGACCTCCTTTAAGAATTTCTGATTGGTTTCACGCTCATCATGGATTACTTACATCAGAAGAGTCGCTAATGTTTCGAAGGGTATTGCAAGTTTTCGAATGTTACTGCAAATGGTGAATAGAAACTAACGGAATTTGAGGATTGAGGATTGAGGATTTCTGATGACCGGCGATTGAAACGGTAAATAGCGAGGTACATACATGTTGTGGTCTTAGCTTAAGGAATCAATCGTTCAAATTGTATTAAATTGGTATTCAAAAGAAACTGTAATTAGAGAGCTCCTAGTTCAAGCTAACCAAACATGAGACTGTCTTTACGACAAATCGAAGCCAATACTGTCTTTAAGCTGATAAACTTAGTCTCCAAATCGGAGGAACACCTTAGTCTGAATTAGATCTGGTTGCCTCTCATTCAATTCCTTTTCGTCATCGCAATGCTCACTGGTTTGCCTTCCTTTAACAATTTGAAATTCTTCACAAATCTCTCTCTCTCTCTCTCTGTCTCTGTCTCAACTTACGCTCTCGCCGGAAATCTATTCAAGAATATAAAATACGTTGAGCAGTAAAAGAGAATAAAATAAGAAAGAAAAGGAAAGACAGAAGAAAGGAAGAAAAAAAGAAACCGGAAATTTGTTTATAAATAAATTCATATTAAATCGTATACAAATGCCTTAAGATATGCTAACAACTACATACACTAACACACCCCATAACATATGCAATTTATTTATAATGTGTTATAACCATATACATATATATTGCATACTTTTAGGCACTTTCAACATGCAAGCAATGCAGAAAGGAGAAAGTATTATGCAGTTTCTTTTACTTTCTATATTTAAAAATGAAGTAAATTTTTTTCTTTAGGTTTACCATATGGAAAATAAATCTATTAAAAATAAATTATTGCATACCTGTAGGCACGTAAGGCTGTATTTATAACATGATAAATAAATTCACAATGCATTCTGAGGTTTTGAATTACTTTTTCTTGTTTGGTTTTGGTTTTTATTTCTATACACTCATATTTAAATTATTTAAAGCATATTTTAAGGCCGTAAGGCATTAAAAAAATATAGTTTTATTGTTGTTGTTGTTGTTGTTGTTGCGGAAGTAAAACAAATTTTGGTATTACAATTACATTTACAAACTAAATCTCAAAATATTTCATCAATTTGTTGAAATAAATAATGGATTTTGTTTTGCAAAAATTAAAGCATACTTTTGGGGCTTTATTAAATATTTAAAAGTAAAAGTTTTGTGTAAATTGTAAATGGCTTTATTTAACAGCAGGAAATTATTTAAATTAAATTAAGCCTATGGATTTAATTTTGAATAAAAAAAAAATTAAAGCATACTCTACAGGGATGAGTGATATCACCTCTGCCATAGATTGACAGATAGGCTTGCCGTCCAGCAAGTTTGTCATCAGTCGTCGTAATCTAGTAGCTGGTATGCTGGCTTATTTAGACGAGAACCAAAGGTTCAAGGCCCAGCTAAGATATTTCGAACTTAACGAAAAACAAAAAAGTATTTCTTTTGGCGTTTGGTTCACAGCAGTCTTCTAGCAAAAGCTCTGTGACGAAATAAAATTGCCAAGAAAACCTGCTTTAAGGATCTGTCGTTAGAAGTTGATTTTTAACTGTAGGTCCCGCCACTCAGTGATAAAATTAGCCCACACAACATTGGTGATGTAAGAAGCTCAGTTGTAATCCTGACTAAAAGGCTGTAATAACTAAATTAAGTATGTAAGTTAGTCAGTCATTGATTGCATCTAGATTTCACTCATAATTATGGTTCATTCGTTGGACTGGTAACTCTTCATTACGTCTGATATTTGCCTTGTGGATCTGTGATTTATCCCCCCACTCAATCACAATCCCTTTTCATTGCCTCTCGAACTGTCAATATTTTCTAAACAATTTCCTCTTCCTCTGTCCTGTTTCCCATGACTTGAATTCTCTTCCATTCCACATGCTTGTAAGCAAATACAAAAAAAAGAGTGTTTTTGTAAGGAAAACTTTTTAATTAAATATTTCGTATATGCTTTACTAATGATTCAATTAAATTTGAAATATGCTTTTAGCATTTTATTTCACACCTACCCCCGTCCCCCCACCACCTTCTCCTCCTCTTCTTCCCTCCGAGAAAAGAGGACAAAGCTTTTTAAACAAACAAAAACCGACACACACAGAAGAACTTAATTTTACTCTTTATGTCACACCAAATTACTTATTAAATATCTTTGTTTTAGGGCAACATATTCTCTACAAGAGTGTATGCATGTGTGTGTAGGAAAAGCATCCCTAAAAGTGGACTTCATTAAATGACACTAAAGAACGTAGTGTGTTCGCTCTCTCTGTTTGGCCACAAAAAGTATGCAACATATACCAGAATTATATAATAGGAGCACACATACAGTAATGCCAATGTGTGTGTGTGTGCGTGCGTTCAATGTGAGTGTGAGTGTCAGTTGGTTAAAACAAATTTTTAAAACAAAAGGTTTTTAACAATATTTCCAAAGGAAAAAGGTCTTATCAGGCGGATTTTTAAAAGTTTGGATACCTAGACTTCATTAAAAAAATGTTGCATACTTTTGGGCAATTAAAAAGTGTTTTTTCTAACCGGCAAACAGATGGTTACTAAGGGTGTCTACACAGAGTGCAGAATTGGTCGCAGTGTATAGTCCTCCAGTCTAGTTGCCATAGCCTAGTAGGTAGTGTGTTGGCCTATTAAACGTAAAGCCAGGGTTCGAGACCCAGGCCAGACAAAATACAAAAAAGTATTTCTTCGGCGACTTCCTCTCGGCAGATTTCTGGCAAAAACTCTGAGAGTAAATAAAATTGCCATGTAAAGCTTGATAGACCTTATATTTGTGAATCACATTGACAGGGTATTGTTATATGACCAAATTTCTGCTTCCTGCTTCTCCAACCATGACCTTCTCTTCCTTAATTATAATTTGTCCGTAACTCGTCCCGTGGACAAATATATTACGTATCGTGATTTTGGAAACATTGATTATGCAACTCTGAATATTGAACTGGATAGCGTATCTTGGGACCAGGTATACACACTGGGTAATGCGAATGACCAATTATCGTTTATTCAGGACAGAGTGCGTTTGCTCTATGACAGGTGCGTTCCTGTCAAAACCAAGCACATCAAACCTAAACAACAGCCCTGGTTTAATGCGGAAATAAAAGCACTTATTGAGAGGAGGGATAGTGCTTACAGGAGATGGAAGAGGTTTAGGACGGATGATTTGAAAGCTTTACATAGATTTACACGGATGGAAGTTACCAGGAGCATAAGAACTGCAAAAAGATTGTATTATGGTGGAAAGTTTTCTAATGCTATGGACAACAAGTCTAAATGGAATGTAATTCGTGAAATAGGAATAGGCCGAAAATGTCCAAAGGCTGATATTGATGTGGATGTGGACAAGCTTAATGACCAGTTCGTAAATTCTAGGGTCCCAAGGTCTAATGGTGACTTGTATGATGACCTCTGTTGTGTTCCACCACAGTATTCCTTTAGCTTTCGTTGCGTAAATCAGTTTGAGGTTTTGGAATGTATTTCAGAGGTAAAATCAAATGCAGTTGGTTCTGATGATTTGCATCCTTTATTCTTGAAGGCTCTGACTCCTAAACTTTTGCCTTACTACACTTACTTGTTCAATACAGTTCTGACTAAGTCTTCTTTTCCTGAAAGTTGGAAACTGGCTAAAATCCTTCCCATTCCCAAAACTAATTGTGAGTTCAGGCCAATTGCAATCCTTCCTTTTTTATCCAAGGTATTGGAGAATATCATGGCCAGACAAATCGATGAATATCTGAGGGGCCACAATTTCTTAACGGTTAATCAGTCGGGCTTCATGAAAGGTAGGAGTTGTACTACCGCTCTGGTAAATGTAGTTGAGGAACTTAGGTCGGAACTTGATGGGAATAGTGTGGCGTTCTTGGTTCTGCTTGATTACTCTAAGGCTTTTGATACAGTCGATCATGCGGTTCTATTGAAAAAGCTCCGAAAACTGTTTTATTTCTCCGAAACTGCCTGTAATCTAATTTATTCTTATTTGACGAACAGATTTCAGAAGGTTCATTTCAATGGCAATGTTTCGGATCCACTTACTATTAGTAGAGGTGTTCCCCAGGGGTCTATACTTGGACCTTTGCTGTTTTGCATGTACATAAATGATCTACCTGATGTTTTGGTTAACTGTAATGTTCACATGTATGCTGACGATGTGCAGCTTTACACATATACTCCAAGGGAGAATATTTATTCTTGTTTGGACTACATTAATCGTGACTTAGCAAGGATTGACGGATGGGCCTCGGCCAATGGACTATGTATCAATCCTTCTAAGTCTAAATGTATTACACTTTCGAGAACAAACGGATCATTTGTCATACCTGAATTGAGTATCAGAGGAAATAAAATTGAATTTGTCAGGTCGGCTACTAATCTGGGTATTGTCTTTAATGACAAATTATCGTGGTCTACCCATATAAGTGTCATTGTTGGCAGAATTTATGGCATGCTTCGAAATTTGTGGGCTGTCATTGATTCAACTCCTTTTGTCATTCGCATGCAACTTGCTAAAACTTACTTGATTCCGGTACTTTTATATGGATGTGAGATATACGCAAATTGCAGTTATGATGACAACCAGAAACTTAACCTGGCGTACAATAACATAGCCAGGTATGTTTTCCTTAAGGGGCGTCGGGATCACATTTCTCATTTAGCTTACCTGATTCTTGGTATCAAATTTGATAATCTCCTGAAAATTAGATGCCTCCTTCTACTTCATAAAATAATTTACACGAAACAGCCGAAGTATCTATATTGTAAAATTAAGTTTGCTAGATCCCACCGGGGTGTGGGGATTATACAGCAACGATTCAGGACTCTTCTGTCTCAGCGACAGTTCTTTATACACACCATTAGTCTTTGGAATTCCTTACCAAATAACATCCAAAATCTGGGCAATGCAAACGCGTTCAAAAAGGAGTTATTTAAATTATTTTCATAATTAAAATTTTACTCTCATATTTGTAAATTTTGTGATTTTATTTTTTAGGTCATCATTATTATTGTTATTATTATCATTATAATTATTATTATTATTCTTATTATTATTATTATTATTATTTTTATACTTTACCTTCTTAATTTAATTTAATATTTATATACATAAATTAACTTTCTCTAATTTTTTATATTTAATTAATGTTAATTTTTTATACCTTATTGATTGTAAACATAGCACTGTCACTTATAAGATTTAGTATCTTGTTGTGCTATGTAGATCATTATAAATCAAATAAATAAATAAATAATCCCATATGGATACCACAATACCTAGGGGAAGAACAAAGAAATTCTAATGCTTGTTACACTTGTTGTGGCGACCAAAACACTGTCACACTGATTACAATGGACTTTGATTAATTTTGTTAAAAGTTTTAATAGAAATAAAATGCCATATAATGTGTTAAAAAAAAAAAAAAAAAAAAAAAAAAAAAAAAAAAAAAGTTTCTCAAAAATCTGTCGTTCGGAGTCGACTTTAAACTGTAGGTTCCACCACTCATGTATAAAATTAACACACTCAACATAAGTGGTGGGAGAAACTAGGTCGTAATCCTGACTGAAAAGGGTTGTAATGACCAATTATGTACGTATGTATGTATGTATGTGTATAGTCCTCCACACAGTAGTATTTAAAGAAATGGAGTGTAGCTGCATACAAGTACACAGTTGAGGGCATATTTAGAGCTTCAAGAGCAGAGTTTTGATGTTATGGCCAATAACGCTTACACAATAGATTGTCGGCAGTCAAGAAATGATCAAATCAGAGTTTTTCTGTAAATAAGCTGGCATAATCTGCCTGTTCGAAGTGATTTTAACAGCTTGAAACAGTTGTTCGCCCAATGACGGGTGTTCTCGCTTGTGACATTTTGTGGTAAATGTGCATCAAGGAGGACTTTAAGAATTTTCCCACCTCAAGGCATTGCTGAAAACTTTAAAATTTTCTGTTCCGAAGACTTTAAGTTGGAACGTTGAAGTGAAGCAGCATTGCAAGTGGGTTTGTTCGGTGCTAATGTTCTTATTCCTTGACTTACCGCTTCGATTGTAATCTGGCGGCTCTTGGTAAGATGAACAAACTCTGTTGCAACTGCTTAACGAATTTTATTCATTATTTTGTAATATCCAGTAAATGCCAGGCGGCTATCAAAGCTCTGAGTTCTAATGTGATGAACTCTAAGACGTGTGTACGGCTGTCGCAGATATCTCGACGAGATAGCGGAACGATATGACATCCATATCGTATGGGTACCGGGGCATAGTGGTATTCCGGGTAACTGTAGAGCTGATGAAGTTGCCAGGCGGGGCACGACCATCGAACTCACCGCTGAGTTCTCGAATCTGGGCATACCTATGAGGACCTGCAAGCTCATAATTGGTAATGCGATCGTCGATTCCATTAACGACAGGTGGGCGGCCTCGGACACGTGTAGAACGGCTCGTAAAATCTGGCCAAGGCTGGATGAGAGGCGCACAATGAGTCTACTTAAACTCCAAAGAGTCGGTGTTTTTATGGGGCATTGCATTATGGGTACGCATGCGAGGCGCATTGGTCTTGGACACCTTGCTAACGACTTCTGCAGAAGCTGCAGAGATGAGAAAGAAGAGGAGACTGTCCCTTATCTGATGGGTACTTGCCCGGCTCTATGCCAAAGGCGAAGGAAGTACTTGGGTACTTACTACATGGATGATCTGGAGGAACTGTCAGGGATTGACTTTGGCAGCCTGAATCGCTTCATCAGGAGCTCCGACTGGTTTCGTGACTAGGGGATGACGGATGACTGTGGTAGCACAATAGGCCCAATGCGGCCTAAGTGAGTCCATCCAAAAATTTTCTACCTAACAGCGCCATTTCGCCATATATTGAAGCGCTATAGCGCAGTAACTGTAGTATTTAAATTTTTATTTCAGAAACCCAACTGTTTCCTCCATCCCTCGAAGGATTCCAATGAATTATAAAGACTTGATGAGATTTTTGGATGGCTTGTTGAGTTGCTTTCCACGATTCGCTACCATAAAGGAGAGCAGGTTTGATTGCTAACTTAGTCCTAGAGACTGAAATTTGAGCACAGCGCTAAAGATTGTCCATTTTGAGTATCACCATCAGATTCTGCTGCCCTAGCCGGTATCAAAAATTTGTCTGTAAGGCGTATACACATTTATTGCATACTTTTAGGCTTCTGACACACATATAGGACACCGTTTTCCTTAGCGTATTCCATCATATATTGAAACGTTATAGCTCAGCAACCGTAGTATTTAAATTCAACTATTTTCTCCATCCCTCGAAGGATTCCGATGAATTATAAAGGCTTGATGAGATTTTAATGGCAGGGCAGGTTTGATTGCTTACTTAGTTCTAGAGACTGGACATCTGTACAGACCGCTAAAGATTATACATTTTGAATATTACCATTAGATTCTGTTTTAAGGCTTATACAAATTTATTGCATACTTTTAGGCTTTTAAAACACATATAAGGCTTTAAGCCCTTATTCCCTTTGATGACTGCCTGCCATAAGCAGATTTCTAAATTCCAAAAATGTTGGTCATTTTCTATTTTCATTCATTTTGTATTATTTTTCTCTAATTTTTTTAAATTCCATTTAAAAGTAAAAATTTTGTGTAAATACTTCTCCCCAAAATGGACCAGTAAAGAAAAACAACAGCATCATGGCAAAAAAACACTCCATTTTAAGGTTTTTCCCATTAACAAGGCGTGTGAGTGTGCATGGCCATTGCGTTGCATGATGCCTTTGTTATGTGGCCTCAAAGTTTATAATGAATTTTGCCTTAAAACCCTTCAACTATGCAACAAATACTGTTTTTTTAGCCAACTAAAGTACAAAAAAACAGAGCAAAAAACAGTTCATGGTGGTGAAGTGTAAACTGGTGAAAAACAAAAAAAAAATCTTGTTCTTTTTTCCAACTTGATTTTTATTTAAAGACTAAATTAATTTATAAAGAATTTTTGGTTGTGGGCAAGTGTGTTTGTGTGTGTATGTGTTGGTGTGGGCCACATTCCAAAATTTAACCATTATTATCTAATAATCATTTCGGAGAATTTCTGTGGTCTTAAGGGCATTTTAAACCAAGAGAACCTATTAAATGAAATTTTGTGGCATACTTAAAGGCATTTAAAGAAGACAAACCAAAATTAAGGCCTATTTCAAGGGATACATAATATCTTGAAGGCAAATTAAAATTATTTAAGATTAAATGTACTGCTAACAATGGTTTTCTATACATTTTTATAAATTTTTCAGGATGAAAAATTTTTTTGCAGCATATTTAAAGGCTGCTTAAAATCGATATTAATCTTTGCCCCTATTTCAAGCGGTTAATCCGTGCTTTAGTAACGAATAAAAGGCCTAGTTCTAGTTCTAAATAGTGTGTTGGTTTATGAAACGAATGTCCGTGGTTTAAATCCTAGTTCAGATATTTCGAATATTTCGCTTGTCTCAGTTTATTTGGATATTATCCACTAATTTTGCTGGGGTGCATAATTTCGTTGAAAGTGCAATATTGCAAGATTCTGCACTGGGTCCTATATGTAAAGAGAGAGAGACTAATTCACTTCTGTCCTTAAATCGCGTGGCTATCCAACGGCCAAAATGGACTTTTGGTAAGCATGGCAAAAAACTTGACATTTCGGAAAGTGACTTCTACAGGAGCTATTGGTTTGAGCAGGAGAGGAAGATACCGAGTTTCGCCTAATAAGTCAGTGCTTTACTCTTGTTATGAAAACATTCTCACTGGTAATGTTTGAGTTGAATATTGATTGTGGCATCACAATGGCCTAACTGCTGGCCTAAGTAGGACCTCTTCCTCCAAGAGAGTTCAGTTCTGTTCTCAAATCGCGTGGTCATCCATCACACAATGGCTATTGTGACGGCAAAAATGGCCTTTTAGTAAGCATGGCAAAAGACTTGGCATTTTGGAAAGTGGTTTGAGGAGAAGAGAAAGAGACCGTGTTTCGCCTAATAATTCAGTGCTCTACTCTTGTTATGAAAACATTCTCACATTCACACGCCGATATACACCTCGATCTTAAGACCGGGTTCTTATCTACAGATATACAGTGTGTTGCCCCACTATAAAGTGAAGCAAAGTGCCTCTGATGGTATGCCAAGCACCAGTAGAGTTACACAGTTGCTATCGGGTCACGGATATTTTAGGAAATATCTGCACAGAATGGGCAAGACCGCCTCCCCTTACTGTCTTTACGAGGACGGGGAGCTAATTGATGACGCAGAGCACACTGTTTTCGAGTGTGCACGCTGCACTGACGTCAATAATTGGGACGATCACGGCCGGTAACATTGCCGGGGTTATGATCGCGAGTAGAGAAAATTGGACCTTAGTGGCGAATTACGTGGAGAGCATTCTTAAACTGAATAAGAGGGATCTTGAGGCTGCGGAACATGTGGGCATGCCGGAATAGATGAAACTGGCACACGTGGCAAGCGAAATTCGAAGCAGGGACCTGGAAGAAAGGAATAGTGGAGACACTCAGATGTTTCTTCAACTTTCGACACGCAATCCGGACGCGGATATGAACACGCAGGGGCCAAAGGGACTCCACTCCGAAGTAATACCACCGTAGTTCCGGAGTGGGCACAACAAGTCCGCGAGACGAGGGGGGATTTAGTGGGTGAGGGCCTCACACACAGAGGATGTGACGACTTCCTCTATGGTGCGGTTAGGTACATTTATCCCTCCTCGGCGTGAAAAAAAAAAGATCAAACATTCTCTTTAGGAAACCTGCCCTACACTAAAATGAAACCTGCTACCGTATTAATCCTTATTCCGTTGAGTTCAGGCAAATAGGACAGAACGTATGGAATATAGAAGAGCACGGACACATACTACGTTGAAGGCTATCGTTTTTCTGGTCCTCAAACACTTACCTCCTGTAGAAGACAGGGAATACCAAGTCAATCGACATGCCTTTCGGTAGGATAGTGGTCTCTGAGAACCGTATTAATGTGGGGGATGGCCCCTCTGTATGAGGAAAGAAGATATTTAGTCCTCTTCACCTCCCTATTAAGCACCCAGCAGGCATATATGCTCCTGCTTTCAACGGAGTTGAACCTCTTTGCAAGACAACTGCAGAATAACCAGTTTAACTAAAGAAATCATTTACCCCTCCTCGGCGTGAAAAAAGCACCAGTAGAAGCACTTTTATTGTCGATTGCTCTCTAAACTGAATGAGTGAGGTCTGGTGACTTTCTTGCGTACAGACTTATCGCCTTTACAGTACTGCTCAGGAGACATATACGGAAGCCACTAAACTTAACAATTTATGTATGGCAACACTGAGAACTTTGACCGGTCATAGTTTTAGATCCTATCTTGGCAACATGATTACCGGTTGAGGGAGGACATATGACGTGTTCGCTCAAACCTGAGCGTTTTATAATTCAAACTCCTGCCCTTTTTAATACTTTAAACTCAATGGCAGCTAACTAATGCCCATATTTCCTTCCAGTTCACTTTTAACCGTCACGAATCCCATTTAAACTCATTATGATGCTTAAAATATCGCCTTTTTTGTGAACTTCTTTATCCTCCCCGCTGTAATTACCTGACAATTTTTGTCTATAATTTCGAATATTTTATGATTCAATTAAGAGAATATGAATGTATTTCAAGAAAATTTCATAACACAGTCACGACTACAAAAATAACAAATGAATGAGAGACAAAGAGAGAGAGAAAGCAGAAGAGAAAAAATAACGAAAAATTAAGAAAAACAATGCTTAAACAAATTGCTCAACAAATTGTAAACGAGTGTACAAAAGCTATTAAAAGGTGAAAGACAAGCTAAGAAAAGTTTTTTCTTTTCTTTTCTCCACCAAACGAAACGTGAACGATGATGGAAACTGAAAAGCATTGAAAGGTGGCAACGAATAAGAAACACTTGCAAAATGGCAATGAGAGTGATGAAGTAATAAAGTTCTTAAGTGTACGAGATAAGGGTGCCAAAACAACCCAATTAAAGTTTTCTTTGCTAAGACAAGCGCTGCAAAGTTCATGACCCCAGCTCAATATGTTTGCTGGGTTATGTGGAGACCAAAATTTAATGCCTTAAACAACCGTTTTTCATAATTTCTCACATTTAATTGCCGTGAACCCTTTTATTACCATTTGCCACCAGCACCGCCACCACGTGGCAAGCGTGTTCTGCTGTTGGCCGCTCTCTGATGACCGTTTACAAGGTTATTTAAAGGATGAAAACACATTAAATGAGTTCAAAACACAAGAAAAAGAAAAAGAAAAAGAAAAACCGTTCTTTACAAAAGACCTGCTAATTTTATGAATTGCCAAACATTAATAAAAATTTGCTTCAGCTTCAAACTGCTTAAACTTAACAACAACATACAACAGCAACACCAATGCCAACGCCAACACCTTTCTTTATGGTCTCCACCATTAACACTTTCACACCAGCGCAGCTTCATCATCCGCTTCCCGAGTAAAGTCATTACACAGGAGAGAATAGCAGGCAAAGGGAGGAATAATAAATTTTGAAGCATAGTCTACAGAGAGAGAGAGAGAGAGAGAGAGAGAGAGAGAGAGAGAGAGAGTGAAAACTTTACTAATTAATGCGTATAATAATGAATAAAACGAATTAATAATTTTCAACAGCCTTGAAGTAGGCAATAAATTTATGTAATAAAAGACACCCCCTAAGGTATGCTCAAATTTTTAAACTTTTATTTCATTTAAGGCTTGCATATGCTATTGAATTTTCCAAAGGCACCACTACCCCCCATTACGATTGCGAGACAAAGTCCGCCGCCTTATGTTCTTAAAGAACAAATGCCATACTTTTAGGCGCAATTGTCAATAATATATGTAGCAAAGCCAAAGTAAATTCACGCCTACATATATTCCTGCCCAAGGATGAGAATAAACCATCTGAACTTTCTTTGTCCTACAGACCAATATAGATCTTAATGCTGAAGACAATGGTGTATTTATTGGACTGCGTCGTTAGGATATTTTCTTTGTGTTCACTGCAGGGACCATAATTTACCTCTCAAAAGGGAAAATCAAAATTTGTAGTGGATACCGAAAAGTTACTATGGTCCTTACGCGTTGATAGGCATTAAGGATGAACCAAAAAGCCATATAAGCCTCTCAAGTAACTATTGACCTCAGCATGGCGGCGATAAAGCGAGGGTACAATCTCTACTACCAGAGAGGTAGGAGATGATCCTCACACGACGTCCCTCACACCACGTCATCCCACCAAACATGGGCGTTACAACCCTCCCCCTTCATGTGATACCTGTAACTCTTAAACTACTGAACCGATTTTAACCATTCTTTTGTTGTTCGAAAGCTTATCGGACTTAGATGGTTTAAAAATATTCAATATAGCAAAAACCAGGCGTGGCAAATCTTTAAAATTGAATATTTAGGGACATAGTGATCGTAGACGAATGCAATTTGGCGGCCAAGTTCGTAGAGTCTCGAAACTCGACGCAATACTGGAAAGTATGGAATCCTGGTTAAAAGAAAATTCAACTCCCGCACACAGATAGTAGGCGCTCAAGGCTGTCAGTACATAGCCATCTACATCCAGGGGATTACTGCAATGTCCCAATGTGTTCAACAAGCTCCACATCATACTTCGAATCAAATTATTTTGATATTGATGTCTTGACTTGAGGGTCGTGAAGGCTAGGAGATGACGGACAACTTTGAGAAAAGAGGGCTCTTATATTTGACTTCGACGAGAATGTATTGAAATGTTAGAGGGGAAATAGTGAACATCTATCGTGAGTAAATGTTAGAATAACACCATCACCATAAAACATTTCAAAAAATAAATCATACGTCCAATGCTAGGAAAGTGGACTTTAATCTAAAAAGCTTGAGAATACTTTCCGAATTACTTACAGGCCACTAAGCCTGCAATAAGCATCTGTACTGGAAATATCCGATGTTATTATGAACAGAAGTGAATGGAGTTGCGTAACGTGACATTTCCATTATAAAACCTTCTTCGGTTCTTTAACGAACTAAGCCTATGGTTGTCTAGAGTGTGCGTAGTAAAGCAACAGTGGTGGTCGTCGGGCACCAGTTTTAGTTCACTACCGCAATGAAGTGTCACTTCCAGTAGTTTCGTAAGCTTCGTTACTTTGATTATAAAACCTCCTCCGGATCTTTGACGAACTAAGCCTATGATTGTCTAGGGTGTGCATAGTAATTCAACAGTGGTAGCCGGGCACCAGTACCAGTTCACTATCGCAATGAAGTGTCACTTCCAGTAGTTTCGTAAGCTTCGTTACTTCGATTATAAAACCTCCTCCGGATCTTTGAGGAACTAAGACTATGGTTGTCTAGGGTGTGCGTAGTAAATCAACAGTGGTCGCCGGGCACCAGTACCAAGTGCACTACCGCAATGAAGTGTCACTTCCAGTTGTTTCGTAAGCTTCGTTACTTCCATTATAAAATCTCCTCCAGATCTTTGAGGAACTAAGCCTATGGTTGTCTAGGGTGTGCGTAGTAAATCAACAGTGGTCGCCGGGCACCAGTTTCAGTTCACTACCGCAATGAAGTGTCACTTCCAGTTGTTTCGTAAGCTTCGTTACGTCCATTATAAAATCTCCTCCGGATCTTTGACGAACTAAGCCTATGGTTGTCTAGGGTGTGCGTAGTAATTTAACAGTGGTCACCGGGCACCGGTACCAAGTTCACTACCGCAACGAAGTGGCGTAAGCTTCGTCATTTTTTAAATTACAATTGCGGAGCCTAATAACTCCGCTAAGTGACGCCATAGACCGCTTATCAAACTTCACAACCATTTTTACTCATTCGGGCCGCAGTTTTTTGTCATGTTCGAGATTTCCTTAGCGGAGATATAAAGGGTCCGCCAAATAACTTTTTTTTTAAATGCTGTAAAAAAAGATCTACTGAATATTTTTTCAAATTTCTTTTTTTTTTTTATTTGAAAGTACAATTCTTCCGGTTAATAATGGAAAATAATTTCATCCAAATGGCTGCCTCGGCTGGACATGCAATAGCCTACACGATCGGTCCAAATTTTAAGCACATTATCGATTGTGTGCAGCTGTTTTTCAGCAATGGCTTCATGAATATTGTCCTTTAAAGCGTCAATTGTCTCTGGCTTGTCGGCGTAACACTTATCTTTGACACGGCACCCCACAAATAATAGTCCAACGGTGTCAAATCGCAGCTCCGAGGTGGCCAAACGACATCAGCTCTGCGGCTGATAATGCGATCTGCAAAAACAGGGCGCAAAACATCGAGTGTAGCTTCGGCTGTGGGGCACGTGTTGCCAATATCCTCCTCTTAAATTTTTGTGAACAAAAATTCGTTCAACATGGCCCGATAACGATCGGCCTTGACTGTAACGGCCACTCCTTGCTCATTTTCGAAGAAAAATGGCCCAATTATGCCTCTGGACCAAAATCCGCACCAAACAGTGACTCGTTTTGGGTGCGTCGGTTTTTCAATTTATGCGTGCCGGTTTTCTGTGCCCCAAATGCGACAATTTTGCTTGTTTACATACCCGCCAAGATCAAAATGAGCTTCATCAGAAAAGATGATTTTTTTTTTTTGCCGAAATCGGCATCTTCTGTAAGTCGATCGCAGGCCCACTTAGCGAAGCGAAAACGCATTGGATATTCATATATTCGGCGGAAGGATGAAACTAATTATCTGTCAAATCAGACATGAGCTAAGTGTTACCATCCACGAAATAAGCACTAGTTGAAAAAAAAAAAAACGTTAGATGGCGGACCCATTTCAAAACAGACTTCTTACTGAGTGAACCATGGTTCTGGAGTGCCTCCAACCTTTATGATTCGTCTTTGCGTATTAATATCCTTCTGTTTCCCGTCTTCTCCTCTACCTTACGTCTTAATTTCTAATTTCTATTCCCCCCCCATGTAAGTCATTGTTAAACAAATTGAAAGCCTCTCAAAATCTAATCACAATTGCTTTGTTTCATCTTTAATTAAAGACAACAAAACCATAACCAGAGGCTGTACGATGTGGGATGTGGGATGTGCCTATTCTAAAAGCCTATTTTTAAGCTGACATTTAGCCGTCAAACAAATTGTGTCTACAATATAGCCCAACCCCACCTACTCCTTGGCTTTCTGCGAGCAATAGACAGAGAAAAAACAGCAACAACAACCACTACCTGACTTTTAAAAAATCTCTGCGTGTGTTTCATTGTCATGTCACTCTAACAACACTTCATTTAATTCCACATGCTTCCCCACTTTTCCGTTGCTTTCTTTTCGTCTTTCTTTCGTTCTTGCCACTCCGTCCGTGTCTCTCTCTATTTGAATAATTATATTACGATTGTAATTCAATTGTAATGCCAACAAACATTCATTCCGTCAACCATTGAAACAACCAGCCAACCAGCCATTCCTCCATTCATACACTCACTCATCCAGACATTTGCTTCGTTCCTCCTATATTTTATAGGCATGATTACATGGAATGGGAAGATTTTTCGAAAAAAAAAAAAGTTCGAAAGTAATTTTCGCTGTTCTTCATTAGCGATTGCGCTACGGTGCTATGCGGGATGGCAAGGCATGTGAAAGCATTTGATACTAGGCAGGGCTTGTATGAAGGGAAATTTGAGGATCTGTACAGGCTTATATTGTCGATTGTGAAAGCTGAAAATTTTTGTGGACACTTCTGTAATCTTTGTATTCATTTTAAAGTTAAATAATTTCACTCGTCTGAATACCTTTCTTAGATGGTGAGTACTGAATCTGCAAGTCGTCATAAATACATACACAATTGGCCATTACAACCCTTCAGTCAGGATGACGGCCTAGCTTCTCACGCCACTCATGTTGTGTGTGTTCATTTTATACATGAGTGGCGGAACCTGCAGTTTAAAGCCGACTCCGAGCGACAGGTTTTTGAGAAACTTTTCATGGTAATTTTATTTACTCTCAGAGTTTTTGCCAGAAATCTGCTGAGAGGAAGTCGCCTAAGAAATATTTTTTATATTTCGTTTTGATGTATGACCTGGAGTTTGACCCCTGGCCTCACGTCTAACAAGCCAACACACTGCCTACTAGACTATAGTGACTACAGCCGTCATACCAGAAAGCCCAAAATTGTCTTGTCTTTCAACTGGGACTTACGCAATTTGACAGTTGATAGCTGTCATCTTATGAAAGTTACGTCGGTCAAATGGTTTGTCTTTTATTCAGCCTGTTTTGACGGTTCACCGTGGATGCATATAGTAGTCAACAACACGTGGAAGTAATAAAATTGTTGTCATCAAAATGAGTGTGTTCTGTTCAGACGACTTACTGCTCACTTCACTCATTTTGCGATTGTTAAAATCGCTCTACCGGTGGGGCTATTTGTAAGGTGTCCACTGGTTCAGTAAATAATTGACTCGCATACGTACGTATACGGTACGCAAGATCTGCCGAAAACATCTGTCAATGAGAGTATTAAGGAGCATCTGAACAAGCAGTTTCTGGCCGCTACAAGAACTTTGCCTTTCGCAGACCACAATTTGGAGAATTTTGGATTGTGACTCAGCGTACTTATAGAACTCAGCAGACGTAGGACGTGAAGATAAACGACCATTGACAACAATGTTTGTTCTCTTCTGAATAGGCTCCGGAGAAGCCAGCAAGTGATTGTTAGTTATTCTCGTCTAAAAGCCATCTTCAGCGATGAGATCTGGCTTTTTTTTTGTTGTTGTCTTGAGCCGGAGGTGGGAATCTTCGGAAGACACTTTTGTTCCAACAAAAGAGTGCACGATTCACCATCACTGGTGCCTACGTATTAAACCCACCTCCTACACACATCAACCACTCTCCCCCCGCGGGACTGCCGTAAGGTATTACTTCACGGAGGGCTGCTTAGCCTGAAAGCTTTATCACATTAAGTCAAATTTCGCCTCCGTTCCTCCAGTCTTCGGAGTTCTAGCATAACTTTAGCCATTCTCTGACTATATTGACTCCATAGAATCCTACAATTCAACAGGTTTGGTCCCAAACGCGTTTCTTCGGGCCATCGAAATCTGGGGCAGCATGTTAGAAGAATATGCTCCGCATCTTCCTCCTTATCTACACAGTTTGGGCATAAAGTGGAAGTGTCATGACCAAATCTGTGCAGGTACTTCCTGAAGCACCCATGATCAGTTAGGAACTGGGTCACATAGTAGTTCAGCTCGCAATGTTCGTTCTTCATCCAAAGGGTTACATCAGGGACAAGGCGAAATGTCCATCTTTCCTTTAAACTGCTCTCCCATCGTGACTGTCATTTGTGCATGGAAGTCCTTCATTCCTCCGCTTTTATAGCCGCTATTTGTCCCGGGTACTCGAGACGGCGAAAGTATATCCTCCTCATCTCATCCGCCAATATATCTATTGGTATTGTCTTTGCCAATACCAAAACTGCTTCATCAGACACTGTCCTGAAGCCACTTATCTGTCTAATCGCGCTTAGACGATACACCGAGGTATCCTCCTCGTCGTCCCCACTGAGAGTGCCTCTGTCTGGATGAATGGATACGTGAACAAACAGAATTGTTAAATTTGGAATGATACCAATCCACATGAGATCCTTGAGTGTCTAATGCATTCCCGAAAGTCACAGTTTTGTGTGAATTTTGAGCTGGTGGCATCATCGGCTTATATTTGCTGGAGAACTACGTTGACTGCCCATTACTATCAATCGCAAGCACTGTAGGTCCATGATTATCAACTTTTTTTGGCCTGAATTGTATGTACAGGTCGGCCCTACGTGCCACAGAGCCCTTGCCACATACTCTGATATTCTGTGATATTCTGCACGAGCATTTATCATCACGTGTAGATGATGTCAATTGACCATCGAGATCGTGCACTTTGAGCCCGTTGGGCCTACTCTTGTGAGGTATTATTAAGTCGCTGGTGCGTGTGAATAAGTTACAAACCATAGAGGTCCTCAAAGCCAACATGGGTTATGCCGGCGGTTAAATTTAACCTGATTTAAGCGTCAGAGTCATTAAAAGACCTGTTATAACGTGCTCAATGAAGTCAGTTGTTGTTTTTACCTCAAAATAGTTAACAAAGTTAGGTTAAGGAGGACAGTAATCGGTTGCAGAATGGAGTCTGTGTCTGCTGAAAATAGAAGCATTACCATAAACCCTAGCGTTCTTCACTTATAAGATGTAAGGGACGTGGTGTGAGGGACTCGTGGTGTGAGGGACACGTGGTGTGAGGGACATGTGGTGTGAGGGACATGTGGTGTGAGGGACGCTTGGTGTGAGGGACGCTTGGTGTGAGGGACGTGGTGTGAGGGAAGTGGCGTGAGGGACGTGGAGTGAGGGACGTGGTGTGAGGGACGTGGTGTGAGGGACGTGGTGTGAGGGACGTGGTGTGAGGGACGTAGTGTGAGGGACGTGGTGTGAGGGACACGTGGTGTGGGGACGTTGTGTGAGGGACACGTGGTATGAGGGACGTGGTGTGAGGGACGTGGCGTGAGGGGGACGTGGCGTGAGGGACGTGGTGTGAGGGACGTGGTGTGAGGGACGTGGTGTGAGGGACGTGGTGTGAGGGACGTGCTGTGAGGGGCGTGCTGTGCGGGACGTGCTGTGCGGGACGTGCTCTGCGGGACGTGGTGTGTGGGAC
The DNA here is from genome assembly GCA_932273835.1 of Sarcophaga variegata. Taxonomy (NCBI): domain Eukaryota; kingdom Metazoa; phylum Arthropoda; class Insecta; order Diptera; family Sarcophagidae; genus Sarcophaga; species Sarcophaga variegata. Next base: position 9,371,650 of record OW026358.1, read on the forward strand.
GTGATGTGAGACAGACCGAAAAAGTGGTGTGAGGGACGTGGTTTGATCGTGTGATGTGTGGTATCTACTGAAAATCTTATAAGAAAGCTGGACTCTATGTGCTGCAGGTCACAGTTGCCAGAATAAAAACGTCTTATTGGAAATCGATGTCACAGGTGAGGTTACTAATTCTTCATAGGGGTTATGTAGCTCCTCGGATCCTTTGACGTAATTTGTCTAAAGTCTTCTAATCTTCAAGAAATCTTTACATTTTTGGGTCCATCAGTTTAATACCAATGCATTCGACTTCACATAGCCCATATACCTTCCCCTTAAAAGTGTAGCGCTCCTCATTACAAACCACTTTTACTTTCTCGCTTTTCACTTTCTCATCTTCAGTTTACTGGTGGCATAACTGTAAATATTTAAATGGAGGTTATGCTTGATAAATGTGTATGTATGTGTGTGTGTTTGTGTGTGTGTGTCAGGATAGATGGATACATTTTAATCAGAGTCTGAGTTCCATTGTCAAACTTGTCGTCTTTGTTAGACATTAAAGCCGCTTGGTTGGTGGTTATAATTCTGTTGTTACTTTTCCACAGCCAGAGATGGAGGGTTGGGGGGGGAGGGGTATAAGGCAGAAAGTGAGTTTGAAGCCTAAAATGTTGCATTGAAATTTAAATTGTGTGGCATTATTTAACTTACAATAGAATTTGTATTGTTCTATGTACAGCAGGAGCATCAAGGTAAGAAAGGGTTTCTGAACAGCACACTTTTAGGGGTTGTTATCCTTTCGTTTGATTGTTCATAATTCATGTCATTTTGTGTGTGTGTGTGGGTGTGTTTATGTTGATAGACAAACTGTAATTAAATGCAAATTGAGAATAAATTATAGACAGAAATGATTGGGAAAAGCGAATGAATGAAAATAAAAAGTTTTTCCAAATTTTGATTAAGAAGACGCGAGACAACACAATAAAAGGATTTTAATCAAGTTATGCATACAAAGTGATGGGAGGAGAGGTGGTTATTATAAGACTTGATTTAAGTTTAAATGGATTAATTAATTACAAAGAAATCACATTACATTTGAATTGATTTTAAACGAAAAATATGGAAATAATGTGTAAAGTAATGTTGACATTACAATCTCCAAGGAGTTCAAACGCCATAAGCCTCTTACGTCAACGAATTTTAATTAGAAAGGATTCACAAGAACAACAAGCAGAACATTCACAAGCCTGTGACCTTTTCTGTCAATAAAACAGCCCAAAAGTTTCTTGATCTTTAGTAGTAAGGGCCACATTACATAGGAAAATAAAGGCTGCGTCTATTGGTCGAACGAAAGAGCTGTCATAATCAAAAAGAAGATCATTTGGTACCACACATGTCCTTGTGACGGTCTCGCTCTTACTTAATTACTTAGTCAGGATCACAACTTAGCTTCTACTACCACCCATGTATGTTAGGTTAGGTTGAAGCGATAGCTTTGATTACCAAACAATGCTTGAGCACGCATAGCATAGCACTTTGTGATGTCACAGGTAAGCACAATCCCTGTACTGACCGAATTCTATCAATCCCATCGAAGAAGTTGATCGATCAGCGCTGGGGTGCACATTACCGGCCATGTAGCGCGTAATAATTTTATTTATGAAAGGCCAGACCTACAGTTCAATATCAGCTCCGAACAATAGATTGGAGAAACGGGTCATGACAGTCTTATTTTCTCTCAAAATTTTTCCTAGAGACTGCCGGAGAGAAAGTAATCGAAAAAATAATCCTTTGATCTGTAATTTGTTTTGTTCGAGATATTTGATTTGAACCACAAACTTTCGCCTGATAAGCTAACACATTACCAACTGCACTAGATGCTCTGGAAAAGGCTGCAAATGTGGAAATTGTTCTTATGGCCGCGATGTACATTTAAGGCAGAAAATTGCAGCTTCTGAAGTAATTCTGGTGGAACAGACCGAGCTTGTCAGCGAAACTGCCAATAGCTCAGTTTCCCTTTAGAATTCCTGTTAGAATGCGCAATGTTCTCTTCACGAACTCAAATACATAGTTCCCTGGTCCTTCCGCACTCCACTGTTGGACACAGCAGTTTTGAAATTCCGTAAGCAGGTATGTTGGACGACCCAAGCTTTGTTGAATTCCATGCGGCTCTTTCCAATTGAAAAAATTGGTGCTAATTTGTCTGCCTTTTCGAGTCGTTCCATGCCACAGTGGCCCGGAACCCAGTAGAGGCAGCCGTTGTGTAGACAAATACGGTGTAGAAAGTCCATGTAAGTTCTGATACCCTTTGATTTTACGAGATGGAAGCCCAGCTGCTTGACTGTCCACACATATGATCAAGTTCGAAGGAGGTACGTCCTCTATTTCCGCCTGAAATATGCTGGTCTGGTTAGGCAATCTGTGTGAACCATTCAGTGCCAGTTTATCGGAATAGACCCCAGATCCAGTTACACATTCTATTTTTGGGTCATCGGCGAAGTTCGTTATATCACCGTCACCGATGCAATCCACCCATTCTTCCCCTGTGGGACAATGACTTTTGTATGTTCATCGGAGTTTCATGTAAACAGATCGAGTTTTATCAAACAAGATCAACGATTGATGCCAGTTCAGTTCGTCACAAGCATTGCGAAGAGCTTCCGAAGTTCAAACTTACTTTTTATCCGATGGATGAGTACATCGTCGCAGTTTAAAAGACGTTTTGGACTGGTCTTAACCTGTTCTTGATGGAATCTATATCATTGCGGACAAAATAACCTTAAAATATCCTCTTTGCCCGATTGAAAGAGCGGTCATGTTATGTTTAAATGCCTGAGGTTTGATGAGCATCGAAGATAACAAATGAATTCTGTGGGATGTGCTGGAGATTGAAGCTATCGACGATCGTGGGAAGTACATCACGCCACTTCACGGCCCTTCCGAGTATGGGTGGCTGTCCCAGAGAGTGACAGTTCCCCCAGATTTTCACCTTCGTCCTGATCGATCAGAAATTGAATAAGTGAATTAAATTTTGTCATTGGATGAGTAGGACAGACACGATAGCTGTCTTCTCATAGTTTTTTTTAGTGGAAAATTGTTTTTATATTTTCACCAGAAGCCTAAACATTGCATTCCTTTATTTCTTACCTTCCACTGACCTATATCCTACGTTTGTTCCACCGACTAAATTGCTACACTTTAAGTCTCTGTCGTAATAACTAATTTTCAATTCCAATTCCTCTAAACACGTACCATATGCCACGACTATCTGTCGTACATCTCTTTCCAGTTATTTAAAGATTATCAGGCCATATTAACACGTTTTAATATTATTTACTGGAGTTTTCTTTAACATTCTGGCCAGTGTTTGTGCTTTGTCAACAGACTGCCTGGCCGGACAGAAACATTGACAAACTGTTTCATTCAGTTATTCCTTCCCTTGCCAACGAATCGAAAGAATTTCTTTCCTCAACTAATTTTCCTTATTTTCCAAGACAAGCGTATGGTATGCAGGGCAACATAAGATCACATCGCAGCTTAAAATGTAAGAAAATGTAGTAGAAGAAGAAGAATTTTTGTTTGAACACACGTGTTGACATTTCACGGAGACAAAAGAGGCAAAACATTCTTTCGAAAAACCATTTAACGAATGTGATATGCTGTGTCCGTGAGGTAATAAGTGACTTCAAGGTCATGCTACACTTTAATGGAGAAAATTAGGATTAACGAGGAAAATAGTTTCTGAGGAAGATTCTGGGGTAACTTTAGAAATTTCTCAAATTTTAGGATGAATTAGAAACACTAAAGGGTAAAGGATTTCTGAAATAGGGCCCACCTATCTCCTATTATGCGGTATAAACACTAAATGCTCCTCTAATCACTTGGGGTGATAACACGTCACGATTCCTATAGTTTTCGAAGCTAGGAGACTATGTTTGCGACATCTTTATTATTGCGGGAGCTGCAATGGCTTGAGGGAGAGAGAGACTTTTAATCACTTCCTTGGTCTGCAGAGCGACTCTTTGATTGTTTAAGCGAAATGGCCTATGAAAACGTGGTTAGGACCTGTGGGGGCATAAAAACCCCAAAATGGTTTCATACGTGACTGAGCAATTGAGTTAGACGTGAGAGTTCGTTCAGGTTCAAATGGTTGCTGCCTCAGTACCTCTATCTGATCAGCTAATTTTCGATGATAATATCTTGGGAACTCATCGTTGTAAAGACTTCTTGTAAAATCAGGTCTAGAAGGCGGATTTATAGACGTTTCAGAACCTTAAACTATTTTGAACGTGACTGATCATACGCCCTAAGGCTTCGAAGTGACTGAAACATAAACCTGAGTGAGATACATGTTAGTGAATGTCGGCAGCCCTCAAGGATTCGTTAATTCCCAGGCGTGATTGCTCAATTTAATCCCGATTGAAATGCTTTTGAATTAATTTTCTAGAAGTTGTACGGGGTACACACAACATCATCAGATACTATAAGTCCTCCGGGGCACATGGTCCTCTCGTCTCCAAAGATCAAATTAATCGTTATTGAAGGTAAACTTTTCATCACACTTCATCGGATACCCTACACACTAAGCCTATTGCCTTTGCACCTCAGTGTAAAGCTCACACCTAACGAACCCAGCACTGCTAAGAAAATATCTTACAATTACCAAATGAATGCCAGCTTTCGCATTAGTCACCCAGAATTGCAACCAGAGTCACCTAGAATCACAACTTGTGATCCGCTAAAGATAAACTGGCACTGAGGCACTTTAAACTTGTTTACCGACTAACTATAGTGTGGAAGTGTATCGTGGAGGGGCTGCCCAAATAGTAACGAAAGCGTTAGCTGAATATGGTGACAGATGATGTGACTTACAACAGAATGTCCTCCAACTCCTATCGGAGGGGAATATTCATGCCCGAAAATATGACTTCGAATAGATACTCCCATTTGATGTTGTCAACTAAGCAAGATCTCTGGAGTTCTTTACGTAGTTTCTCAGGCCTTATGGGAAGGTTTTCCATCACTCAGGTAATTGTCCAACGAATGCTTGGGCCTTAGGTTATCTACTCCTTCCGAGTAGCGTACCACACTAAGCACGATTAAAGAACTCTTTTTCATAAAACAACATGTGTTCAACAGGAAACTTATGAAAGCAAAAATAAGAAGTAAAAAATAAGAATAAAAAACGTCAAGAAAAAACAACAGAAAGTTTTTCTAAAGAAAGACAAACATTCAGTTCTTCTACTTGAAAGCCAACCTTATAATTCACGTACGAAATAATTATAGCGCCAGGACGTGATATGAATTTTTCCTTAACTCCTGCTCCTCGTCTCCATCTTTCTTAAAAGTTGACGTTTTTCCATTCCTTTTTGTTTTGATAGAAATTTTTCAGTCTAAATAGACTTGGGCCAACAGAAAAGCAAATTTTTTTTCTTCTGCCTCAGATGTAAAAATAATAGCTAAACTATGAAAGCGTAGAGAAAGCATAGCTACAGGGCTGTAAAATTGCATATGTTTTGCCTCCATTTTTTTTTCATGGTTTTACAAGCGTGTGTAACATATTTTTAGGCTGGTTTTGTTCTCAGAATGTTTTTGGTTTTCTTAACATTTTAAGACGACTCTTAGGGGAGGGGGGGAGTGTTGGGAGTTGAATTTAAGTTGAATAAATGGGACAATTTGTTGTTAAGAAATTAACAACAAAAACGAGAGCAACAAAGTAGAAGAATTGCAACATTTGTTAAGAAACAGTAAAGCATTGGATACAGGATAATAAACGTTGGATAAGGAAAAAAAAGTAACTTTGAAACAGAAATACACTCTAAGAATTTTAAGAACTTATCCTTTGCCACTTCCATTCCTTTCAAGCTTTCTCCAGGGCCTCATTCTTTAATTCCGTCCTGTTTTACTGCCCTCCTTTTTCTTCTTCCAGTCGCTTTTCTACCTTCCCATTTTTTGACATTTGCTCTTCCTTTTCTTCTGTACTTCTTAACTTCGGAAGCTAAATTCTAACTTCGGGCCGATAACTAACTTCGTATCGATAAAACTGAAATACCCAACATGGATGCTGTGCGAAGCTTGGTTGTAAATCTGACGAAAACCGTTGTCATGACCACTCAAGTACGTAAGCAAGTGTTATGACTAGAGGCTGGAACATCAAAGTGAGTGAACCAATACCATCAATGCCTTTTTAAGTCTGCAGAAGGGAAAGAGTCCACATAGATTATAGGTTAGTGACACCACACATAGGAGAACAAACGGTTTCTTCTGCAGTCAATTAATAGGGCAACAAAATAAAACATTAGGAAGAGTTAGGTTAGGTTAGGTTAGCGTGGTAGCTTTAATTTACCAAAAAGCTCACTTGAGCACGCATAGCGGCCCGTTGTGATGCCACAGGTGAACGCAGCCTCTGTACTGACCAAGTTCCTTCGATCCAAGGAGGGGGAAGTTGGTCAGCGCAAGGGCTGCACATTTTCAAAAAGCACGACTACCACCTCACGCACCAGCCAGAAACTTTGCTAAACGAGGCTATGTCCTTGATATCAATGGACGATAGCTCCGTCAAGCTGACAAGGGTCGGAGAGCCAAATAACCTATATCTGCACTCCGCAAGGGATGGACATTGGCAGATGAAGTGGATGACAGTCCCTTCCTCCTCGGCGGATCTGTATCCACGGCAGAAGTCGTTAAATGGGAGTCGCATTCTTTCCGCGTGTCTACCCATAGCACAGTGTACCTGTAAGCCGGTTGGCATCCCGGTAGAATTTCTGCGCAATGGCCAGTTTGAACGAGGTAGGTAGCATTCCCAAGTTGATTGAAGAAGATTCCGGAAGTAGTGCGCCAGCCCTGGCCAGCTCGTCGGCCCTGCAGTTTTCCGGAATATCGCAGTGTCCGGGAACCCAGGCAAGTGTGACGCCGAGGCGCCCAGAAAGGAGATTAAGGCAGCGGCGACATTCTCTGACGATCCTGGAATTATCCGCAACGTTCGACAGAGACTTTCGCTATCGGAGTAGATCGAGATACGGGTGAAAGAAACAGGAACACCATAGGCGAGGATCCAGTATGCGGCTTGGCAGATGACCATTACCTCCGCCTGAAACACGCTGCAGTAGTCCGGCAGCCGGAGTGAGATGTTCAGGTCCAATTTCCCAGAGTATACTCCACTGCCCACCCCGTTATCGAGTCTGGAGCCGTCGGTGTAGACATCCAGGAGTTCGGGTGGAACGGTCGTGCCGGGGGTCCAGTCACTTCTGCTCGGGATCAGGAAGTCGAAACCCCTATCAAAACAGTATTCCACAGGGAGATAATCAATATCAAATGGGGCCACAGGATCGATCCCCAAAATAGAGGAATGACCAGAAGCGACAACACGCCAACGAGACAGGGCATTGAGTCTTGTCGCCGTAAACTTAGCCACCTGCTTAGCGAGGAGCTCAGAAAGAGCCAGTTGAGCATTGCTAACAAAGAGTAGAGTACTCTAGTCTAAACTACCCAAACTCACTTGTACACTGGGCATTATCGCTTTCCTTAATTCATACAATTCCATTAGCGATGTCGCGAAGTCTCGTCAGTACCGGGCAATGATACATTAAGTCACAGACGGTCTCCTTCTTTCTTCTACTGCTTTGACTCATAGAAATCATGTGATAAAGCGCATGGAGGACATGCTTTCCTAGTAGGCAGTATCCCGTGAGGGTAGAGACGACTTGACAATAGCTAAGCCATGAGAGAATAATGTGCTGTTTCGTGAAAGTGCTAGTTTAAGATTTCAACTGCTAAACTTAGCGGTTGAAAAGTCCTCTTTTCTATCCAGGAAGCATTAGTTACAACATTATTTTCCTTATGGATTTCACACAAATGTTTGTCTGAAAATGTTCTCAGTCGGCCTTTGAAAGTTTTGCTCTATGCACCACCAAATCCCCTGAGATACTTACACAAGTGCAGATCAACATTCCGCACACAATTTGGTCTGCATATATTCAGCCGTAGTCTAGTAAGTAGCGTGTTGGCTTATTAGACGTAAAGCCAGGGTTCGAGCCCCAGGCCAGACATCAAAACACGGCGACTTCCTCTCAGCAGATTTCTGGCAAAAACTCGGAGATTAAATAAAATTGCCATGAAAAGTTTCTCAAAAATCTGTCGTTCGGAGTCGACTTTAAACTGTAGGTCCCACCACTCATCTATAAAATTAACACTCACAACATAAGTGGTGTGAGAAACTAGGTCGTAATCCTGACTGAAGGGTTATAATGATCAATTATGTTATACTCAGCATCATACTCTCTCTGGTAAGCTCGGCATCCAGATTCAGATCATGAAATTGGCTAAGGCAGTACCACATAGCATAGCCATAGCACCACCCTAGGAGAAGAGAAGCGCGCCGATTTAGATGTTGAATGGCTTATATGACAGCAACTCTGGAGAATTAGGGATTGCAATACCTTATAAGGAGATTGGACTGTGGAACACTTGCTAACAGAGTTTCCGAGAAGGAAAATCAATATTTACTTTGATGAACTTGAGCTTTCGATCCGTCGAATGGCTGGATGAATGTTTACAGGCGTAGCTTTATTCGGTTGATAGATCCAAGAGATGTATTCTTCCCATAGGGATAATGAGTGAGAGTTGAATCCAACTTCGATTTAAATCTAATGTCCACAAACACTACTCCATCTGTCCTCCTTATCATAACCTATTTTCCTAATTCCAATGCAATGCACTGCATAAGTAGGGGCCATCCCCTGAGTGTTGGTCTTATAAATAAAAAATCAGGAGACACTTAATATTTATTTAATATAGTTAAAAGGTGCTAGAGTACTGTGATTGTACTGCTCTCAATATAGTATGTAGCGTATCCCTATAATGCCTCTTTCCAATTCTGTTCTCCTTACAAACTTCATGATATTGTTCGGTATCAGTAAGGATAACTAACTACCTGTCGTGAGCTTGATGCTTGATGATGATTGATTGCTGTGCTTAATACCGGATTACTGGACGTGTCATTATTAGGCGCTTAGCTAGGTTCACATAACTACCAAGTAATGACTTGCGATGACACCTTTCTCTCAGTGTCTCATATTGTCACAAAATTTTCCTGAATCTGTTCCCGTTCTATTTTTTTTTTTGACTCCTTTTCAGGTTTCCATATGTCAAAAATTCTTGCCATGGTTTTGACTTTTTGCATTCAAAATTTTTTTTTGAATTTTCTTTTAAGTTTTTTAACCTTTTTTTCGTTGGCAAATTTTTGTTAAACTTTTGGTTTTTCTTTGTTAATTATCATGTGAAGTTTTCTTTTTCTCTAAAAAAAAAAGAAATTCTTGTGTTTAACCAGATGCTTTTCCCAAAAGTTGGCATTCCTTCAGAGACCCCACAAAAAAATAATAAAAAAATATCGCCATAGCAGGGGTACAGAGAAGCTTAACGAAAAAAGTTTCAAATTTTTTATGAATAGAAGGCTTTTTGTTGTTGTTGTTATTCTATGAGATGACATGCTGAGGTTATGTTAGGGACATAATCCAGGAGTTCTTTTTTATTTGTACAACTGAAGGCCTATTTATAGAGTTTAACAACAGATTTCATCCCCTGACCCATACAATACTGAGAAGTCAATGGGAAAAAATGTATTTTCCCGGGTATATACATGGTCATACATTTAGTAGTTTTAGAAGCATCGATCTGGTAACTCTGTCAGCTGGTAAGTGTCTTAGTGCCATTATTACAACTTGCCCTTAGCTAAAGGGAGGATTTTAACGGGCAGATAAATTGTTTTTCGTTATTATAAGTGGACGATAAGGTAGAAGTGAGCGTTAAGCTAAATGGAGGATCATCCTACCTAACTTTTATAGTTAAGTTTATGTTTGAACTTGCCATATTATGTATTATTTTCAATATGGAAACTTCAAATATAAAAAAATTATCATATAAAGGGTCCGTCAAATAACTTTTTTTTTTGAAAATACTTTAAAAGAAACTACTGAATATTTTCTCAAATTTCTTTTTTTATTTGAAAGTACAATCCTTCCGGTTAATAATGGAAAATAATTTCATTCCAATGGCTGCTTCGGCTGGCCATGCAGTACAATTTTTAAGCACATTATCGATTGTGTGCAGCTATATTTCACCAATGACAATTGTCTCTGGCTTGTCGGCGTAACGCTTATCTTTGACGGCACCCCACAAATAATAGTCCAACGGTGTCAAATCGCTGCTCCGAGGTGGCCAAACGACATCAGCTCTGCGGCTGATAATGCGATCTTCAAAAACAGGGCGTAAAACATCGTAGCTTCGTGTAGCTTCGGCTGTGTGGCACGTAGAGTCCTATTGAAACCAAATGTTGCCAATATCCTCCTCTTCAATTTTTGTGAACAAAAATTCATTCAACATGGCCCGATAACGATCGCCATTGACTGTAACGGCCACTCCTTGCTCATTTTCGAAGAAAAATGGCCCAATTATGCCTGTGGACCAAAATCCGCACCAAACAGTGACTCGTTTAAGGGTGCGTCGGCTTTTCAATGCATGCGTGCGGGTTTTCTGTGCCCCAAATGCGACAATTTTGCTTGTTTACATACCCGCCAAGATCAAAATGAGCTTCATCTGAAAAGATGATTTTTTTTTGCCAAAATCGGCATCTTCTAGTGTAGGCTACTGCATGGCCAGCCGAGGTAACCATTTGAATGAAATTATTTTCCATTATTAACCGGAAGGATTGTACTTTCAAATAAAAAAAATTTGAGGAAATATGCAGTAGTTTTTTTAAAGCATTTTCAAAAAAAAAGTTATTTGGCGGACCCTTTACAACAAAAAACGAAGTCCATCGTTGCCACTGCGTTTAAAAAAAACTTGTTTAATTGAGCAGTGTTATCGAGATTGCGGTCCGGTACTGCCATATTTTTGAAAAAGTATACTTTATGCTATCATTAGGTTGTAATAAGAAAACGAAGTTAAAGCTGGCTTTAAAGCTCACTTTAGCTAAAGTTGCCTTTAACTAAACCCAACTTTAATGGGAAGTGGTAATAATGGCCCTTATTATGGCAGTTAAAGGTGACTTTAAAGTTCACTTTAGCTAAAGTTGCCTTTAACTAAACCCAACTTTAATGGGAAGTGGTAATAATGGCCCTTATTATGGCAGTTTTTCCATTTGGACCAATCAATACAACAATAAATTCGATCAGCCGCAGATAGGTTGATTGTATGGTAAAATAATAGGCGTTTAACAATGATTTCTTAAATAAAATTTCCAACGGCAATGAAAACTCAAAATTATCGCATATTTGGCTCGAAGAACTCTGGAATAATGGTGGAACAGCCGTATTTCAGTTACTGCTTGGTGTGCAATATAGATTAGCCTGCAGCACAATTATTCGAAATGATACCCGTTACCGCCAATTCAAAGTCCAAGGGTCTTTTGATTTGCAATTGATTTGAGCAGTCTTCTGGCAAAAACTCTGGTCGCCGTAGTCTAGTAGGTAGTGTGTTGGCTCATTAGACGAAAAGCCAGGGATCGAGCCCCAGGCCAGACATCAAAACAAAAATACAAAAAGCATTTCTTCGGCGACTTTCTCTCAGCAGATTTCGGGCAAAAACTCTGAGAGTAAATAAAATTGCCATGAAAAAGTTTCTCAAAAATCTGTCGTTCGGAGTCGACTTTAAACTGTAGGTCCCGCCGCTCATGTATAAAATTAACACAGACAACATAATTGGTGTGAGAAACTAGGTCGTAATCCTGACTGAAGGGTTGTAATGACCAATTATGTATGTATGTGGCGAGAGAAACTGGATTGTAATCCTCGCTAAAGTGTTGCAATGATCTGCCTTGGCGGATCTAACTTGATGTAGCTGTCCACATCTCCCGCGGTTTTTCTAACAAGAAAGATGAAGATTCCTAAGTATCGCTCCATGCATTCTTTTAAGATAAACAGTAGTTTATGCATCTTGGATGCTGGTACATACATGTTATTGGTCTTGGTAAAATTGATTGCCTGATGCGCTCTTTTAAACGTACGATTTGCCGAACCATGTGTAAAGATCAGATAAAACAGAAGTCTTCCACATAATCGAGATTCTCAATGAGTGCCCTAAGATTGCATTGAATGTCACGCGCTTTGCACAATCTAGCGTCCAGACTAGATAAGCGAAGAGGTATTAGCATCCTTTGCATAGCAAGTGAAGCGTAAAATCTGGTTGTGCTACCATCAGTTTAATCGCAATAAGTGCAGCGGAATGCTAGCGAACGATTATGCCACCAAATATGACCCGATCTACGGAATTATTTTAAATTATTTTCCTCCATTGCGTTCCATACCATTTGAATTTAAAAACCGGTTTTCTGTCCGCCATTTTTTTAGTTCAAAAAATAAAATTACCAACGAAAACTTTCTTTCATTCCTCTTTTTTTTTTGTGCTTCGTTTAGTGAATTTAGGTTGGCTTTTGGAAAACTTGTTTCCGAGTTATTCTTTTCATTCACAACCATAAAGTCAATGATGTTTTTTCCATTTTTTTTTTCGTTTTTCTGTCCGTTTTCTTTGTCTTAAATATGGAGAAAAGTCCAGGTAGATCAGCGGCGGTAAATGTATGTTTAGACAGATTCAACGAAAGAAGAAGAAACAAGTCAACAGAACAATTTATGTGGGCAGGTTGATAAGATCTTAAAAATGATGAACCAGGTAATGAATTTGTCTTCTGTACCAGATGAAGCATTCACTATCAGATCTAACAGATCATATAGGCTTTCATAACGAAATTTTGGGGAAAAACACGGTCTCGAATCTAGCATGACATGAAAGTTGTGCTCTATGCAGCACCAAATCTCCTAACACTCCCTCTCGTAAGTTCAGTATCCAAAGTCAGATCGTCAAATGGGCTAAGGCAGTACCACATGACTCACTGGTATTATAATGTAATGGTAAAACCTATCTTTACCTTCGGATGCCTGGTATAATAGGAATCCCTTGGCAGAAAAACTAGCCACGACGTTGTTCAACTGCTGAACTCTTCTGTCAGTTCTCTAATTTGTAAACTCCTTTAGAGACATATGACGTCATATGTCACCAATGCATAATGACTTCGAATACGGGCAGGATAGCTTAACAAAGCAGAATGTAGGACACACAAAAATTTGACGAAAATTATAAAAGGGCATGCTCAGCATGCGAGACGCCTGGTTGGTTTTGGACTTTTGGTAAACCGGATCTACAGAAGCGGCAGACCTATCTTTACCTTCAGATGCCTGGTATAATAGGAATCCCTTGGCAGAAAAACTAGCCATGACGTTGTTTAACTGCTGAACTCTTCTGTCTAATTTGTAAAGTCCTTTAGAGACATATGACGTCATATGTCACCAATGCATAATGACTTCGAATACGGGCAGGAAAGCGCAACAAATCGGAATGTAGGGCACACAGAAACTTGACTGAAATTATAAAACCTGGTTGGTCTTGGACTTTTGGCATGCTCCGCGCTTTGTCCTAAAATAAGAAACCACTCTGGTGTAGGCGATCGCAATGTTCTATCGATAATGGGCATTGAAAGTCTAAGTGGCTTCACCAAAAACTCTCAATGGCTTCAGGACTAGGGGAAGTGAATAATTGTGGCATCACAATGGACCTTATATGACCAAGATATGTCCATTTCATCTACAAGGGTTGAAGCTACCCCTGTAGTTCTTATTTTACTTAGTACTTCTGTGAACTTGGCTTGTAAAATACACACACAGATGGTTAGGGAGTGGTCTGTGGGGCAAAGAGTTTGTAGAACTAGTTGTGCTACTGAATCGTTGTGGCCTAGTTTCGAGGCAGATGCTTAATTGAGCTATTCCTGACAATATTGAGTCAACTTTTCAATTGGCCCACGCCACTGATGTCAATATTTTATGGTTTTTCCCAAAATAGAAGAAAAACTTTATTTTTCCCCAAAGTTGTTGGTATTTATTCGCCTGTATCGTCTTCCCTTTCTTTCTCTCTCTCTTCTCTGTCTCTCTCTCATTCTAAGAGTAAAACTTTTAGCAAAATTTTTGATGGCTTTTTTTATTGTTATTGTAGTGGTTGTTGTACAAGTATTAGTAGCAATTGTTGTAGTTGTTGTTTCTATTGTTGGAATGTAGTTTAAAACGTATGTGCTTGTATTTAAAACTTCTTTGTTGAGTTGATAATTTGAGTCCTGGAGTCCTTTTAACTTTGTCTCCCTCTCGCTCTCTCTATCTCTCTGTCTCTTTCTCTTTGGAGTCTACTAAATACAGTCACAATAAAATCATCCTGAATGTTTTAAAATTTTAAAAGAAAAATAAAGAAAGATAACCTAATTGAGACAAGATGTGATGGATTTCCATGCGAAACTATTGTGGATTAAAGAAACATGAAGAATAGTTGAGCAAATGGAGAGGTTTAAGGAAACTTCTCACATTGTTTAAAGGATAATTGAATGGAAATACCAAATGAGCTTAATTTATTCGTCTAATAAAGATCCTTATTAGCACAGTTAAATAAGCTAAGTTTAGCAAAAAATGTTCGTAAAACAAGTAATAACTCTTGAACGCCCAAAACATGTCACAATACATCCAAGCTGTTTGCATATAAAATCAGGATCAGGGACTTACATATTGCGTTTAAAGAATATCCTGACGTGTTACTAACAGAACCTCGAGGCCCTTTTCTCAAATTTTTTTGTTTTTTCATAAAGAATTCCTAGATTTATTTCACTGCACTTCCATTTTATTGGCTGTTCTAACCGCTACTTCAGAATAACGCTGACGGAAATTTTGGTCGAAAAATTAGCATTGAAAGCCTACAATCTGAGAGAAGTTCCTCACTATGCTTGTGAACAAGAACAGGGTACTCTGATAATGATGTTGGGATAATGTTGCTGCAGATAAGGTAGGAAGGGAAGTAGTCACCTTACGTTTTTTTTCACGCCGAGGAGGGGTAAATGTACTTAACCGCACCATAGAGGAAGTCGTCACATCCTTCGTGTGTGGGGTCCTCACCCACTAAATCCCCTCTCGTCTTGTGGACTTGTTGTGCCCACTCCGGAACCACGGTGGTATTACTTCGGAGTGGAGTCCCTTTGACCCCTGCGTATTCATATCCGCGTCTGGATTGCGTGTCGAAAGTTGAAGAGACATCTAAGTGTCTCCACTATTCCTTTCGAACAGGTCCCTGCTTCTAATTTCGCGTGTGCCAGTTTCATCTATTCCGGCGTGCCCACATGTTTCTCAGCCTCAAGATCCCTCTTCTTCAGTCTTAGAATGCTCTCCACGTAATTCGCAACTGAGGTCCAATTTTCTCTACTCGCGATCATAACCCCGACAATGTTACCGGCCGTGATCGTCCCAACTATCGACGTCAGTGCAGAACGATAGCTCTGCCAGCGTGCACACTTGAAAACTGTGCGCTCTGCGTCATCAATTATCTCCCCTTCCTCGTAAAGACAGTAAGGGGAGGCGGTCTTGCCCATTCTGTGCAGATATTTACTAAAATATCCGTGACCCGATAGCATCTGTGTAACGTAGTAATTTACCTCTCCCAATTTCCGACCAATCCATGGCCTTATGTCTGGAATAAGTCTCGCCGTCCATCTTCCTCTATCTTCCTCGTTCCATCGTTGTTGCCATTTTGAAATGGTGTTTTCGCTGAAATGAGCGGTTATGTGACTTCCAGCCGATTTCGCCCTATAAATCTCCATCCGCTCCACTGCCAGCAGTCACCTTACGTTAGATACTTCTTCAAGTTACATGATTAAGTGATGAGATAGATAGTGGACTCAGGAGATTGTGATTTGTGGGGTAAGAATACTGCTGATGAGCTGGTAAGAGAAGTAGTTATGAAGGGCGTTACACTTTACGTTGGATACTTCTTCAAGTTAATCGATTAGGTGATGGGACAGAGAGTGGACTTTGCAGAATCTCTCGGACTACAGATCCAGGTTAAACCGTTCTAGAATGGAATGTGCCCTAAAATTAGGCTTGGAATTTATGAGTATCTTCACAGGCTTTTTGACGTATCATTGCGTTGTGAGTGCAAGGAACAGTACAGGATACAACAGCACCCTTCTTTTCTCTAAGGTTTATAGTAGCTTAAGAGAGTTAGAATCTGTTACGCCTATTCCGGATCTACACCCCAAGGATTCTGGATTGGGATTTCTTTAATGGCTTGGGTGAGTTGGCCGTGTTCTAAGATTTTTGTAACCGAGCGTTTCAACTCTGATACTAGAAGGAAAGTGAATTGACACTGCTGTCCTCTCCTTTATACTTCAACTCTGATACTACTGATACTGATGAGGAGTTGCCTCTGCTGTCCTCTCTGTCTTTCGTTCACGGTTACATGGCGAAGGAGTCTCACGTATTCTCCAATCTGACCTAAACCAGGCTTTATAGGCAAAGAGATACAATTTCAAATTCTAATGAGCCTTGTTGAGCCAAAAAAATAGGCTCAATTTCTAAGAAACCCGTGGCTTTTCTCTGCGTAGCCTGTTTCCTAATAATCTGGCTTTTTCAATTAACAATTCCTTGTCAATCCTTAAAGAAATTCTCACTTCTAAGATCACCAAAAAAAAAAAAATCCTCAACAACTTTGTATTCAAAAGGAGAACAGAAGGAAGGAAAAACATTTTCTTTTCATAAGGATTGCAAGTGAGAGAACCCCAATATCCCTTAAAATTAATCATAAAAACGAAAAGAATGGCAAACCAAAATACCAGGCAATATACATGAAGGGAGTCTATAAATACGATTTACTTGCAGTAATAACTTCCTGTTCAATGAGCAATTTTGTGTAATAAAGATACGTTACGATACGATACAATACGTTACGATATGATACTCTGCCAGCAGTCCTTTATACTGCAGCTCCTTTTCTTTTATTTTGACTGAACAATACACAATACATCGATGGAAGGACATGCTTACACAATAGAGAGCCAGGCAATATGGTCTTTGTGAAAGTGAAATGAAATTACAAAGGAGTGACAAGAGGGAGCGACAGAGCGAGACAGACAGGGAGTGAGAGAGAGTATAAAGGAAGTTATAATAGTAAGCCTAATGGCTTAACAGTACAAAGAAATATTTCTGATATATGAAATGAATATGGCAAGATTAATAATATTAGAGAGGTTCATATTCCTGTAACACTTTATACATTTTTCGATAACAGAAATTTTCTATAGAAACTGTTTCGATAACAGAAATTTTCTATAGAAACTGTTTCGATAACAGAAATTTTCTATAGAAACTTTTTCGATAACAAAAATTTTCTATAGGAAATCTTTCGATAACAGAAATTTTCTATAGAAACTGTTTCGATAACAGAAATTTTCTATAAAATGTTTTCGATAACAGAAATTTTCTATAGAAAATCGTTCGATAACAGAAATTTTCTGTAGAAAACCTTTCAATATCAGAAATTATCTATAGAAAATCGTTCGATAACAGAAATTTTCTGTAGAAAACCTTTCAATATCAGAAATTATCTATAGAAAATCGTTTCGATAACAGAAAATTTCTATAGAAAACTTTTCGATAACAAAATTTTCTATCAAAAAGTTTTCGATAACAGAAATTTTCTTTAGAAAAGCTTCCAATTTCAGAAATTTGTTATAGAAAATGGTTCGATAACAAAAATTTGTTATAGAAAATGTTTCGATAACAAAAATTTGTTATAGAAAATGTTTCGATAACAAAAATTTGTTATAGAAAATGTTTCGATAACAAAAATTTTCTATAGAAAATGTTTCGATAACAAAAATTTGTTATAGAAAATGTTTCGATAACAAAAATTTGTTATAGAAAATGTTTCGATAACAAAAATTTGTTATAGAAAATGTTTCGATAACAAAAATTTGTTATAGAAAATGTTTCGATAACAAAAATTTGTTATAGAAAATGTTTCGATAACAAAAATTTGTTATAGAAAATGTTTCGATAACAAAAATTTGTTATAGAAATTGTTTCGATAACAACAATTTGTTATAGAAAATGTTTCGATAACAAAAATTTGTTATAGAAATTGTTTCGATAACAACAATTTGTTATAGAAATTGTTTCGATAACAACAATTTGTTATAGAAATTGTTTCGATAACAGAAATTTTCTATAGAAACTTTCGATAACAACAATTTTCTATAGAAAATGTTTCGATAACAACAATTTTCTATAGAACATTTTCTATAGAAAATGTTTCGATAACAACAATTTTCTATAGAAAATGTTTCGATAACAACAATTTTCTATAGAAAATGTTTCGATAACAACAATTTTCTATAGAAAATGTTTCGATAACAACAATTTTCTATAGAAAATGTTTCGATAACAACAATTTTCTATAGGAAATGTTTCGATAACAATTTTCTGTAGAAAATTTTTCGGTAACAAAGTGGAAGTAATGAGTAATAGAATACTCGCGAAGAATAGCATCAGTTGGAGCTTCTTTATTGAGTTGCTATGCTTCAGTGAGAGATAAAGAACTTGTTGATGACTTCCTTGAACTAGAAAGGAACACAAAACCATTGGCTTTCCGTATACGAACCTCCCTAATATTCGTTTTTGAGATTAACTTATTCTATCTGTGGGTACACACTTTATGAGTTCACTTGCTTTAAGCCAAGGAAGGAAACTCTCAAATTATCAAATCATCGTTGCACATTTCCCCTCAATTAATTTGAAGTGGCGAAGGCGCGTTTATTGAAACGAGTGAAAAAGATTTACAAGCGTTTATTAAACAAAATTATCGATTGAAAGGCAATTTCTCCTAAAAATCGAACACAATATGGATTTGATGGCGGAAAAAATTATAAGAAAAATGCGGAAAATTAAGCTACAAAATGTTGCAATTAGAAGGTAAAGGCGAGTGAAGGAAATTGACTAATGGTGGCATGCATGCTGTAGGCTTTGCTGGCTAGTAAGGGAAAGTTATTGAAACAAAATTCTTAAAAATTTTGTGAAAAACTCTCCTGTTCCTCTCTATTTTGCTATGTTTGAATTGCCAAACATTTTTCTTTCACTCAGTGTACTTTATGAAAGCACACTATTGAAGGAGGACTATCATCCCCCTATTTTGATTTTTACGATGACAATGAAATCCAACCAAAATTGTTCTGATGAAAGTATTCCATCAAAATTTTTAATATTTTCAACTCTAAAAAGGCCGTATATGGGGTATTTATTGTTATTTTTATACCCGCTGTTGCGCTTATTTGTAGGCAATAATCTTTAATGATTGATTAGCCTATAAATATGCAACAAAAATGTAATTTTTTTATTAAAGCCTGCTGTTTTCGTTATTATTTGTTGGTATAAAAATTTTTTAATTAAAAATATTTTTCCAAAAGAGAAAAATTGATTACCGAAGCCTATACTGAGGAAGTAAATTTGAACGGCTTCAGTTTTCAGACAGCTATAGTCAACTAGATAGTGTATTGACTTGTTAGGCGAGAACCTGTGGTTGTTCTACCTCCGAGTCAGATCTCGAACAGAACCAAATACGAAAAAAACGTTTCAGTCATCCTGCAAAAACTCTGAAAGTAACGAGAATTACAAGGAAAAGTTTTTCAAAATAGTAGGCCCCACCACTCATGGATAAAATTCACACACACAACATGAGCGGTGTGGGAAGCTAGGTTATAATTTTGATTAAAGGGTTTTAACGACCAATTAAGCAAGTCTTTTAGAATCATGTCTTCTAAGGTATCCCTATCTATGCTCCATGATTATCATCATATGATTACCATCAGAATTGCTAGCCAAACAAGTGGCTACAATCAGGGCAATGGGACAGAGCATGGGAGTACAGAAGCTATAAATCGGCGTACAGGTATCAAAAAATTTTTGGTTTCCAATCGCAAAAATTATTTCACAAGTGTAGTGCTGAGTTCTTCAGATTTCTTCCACTACAAGGGCGTGTAGAAAGTTGTCCTAAACAAAAAGTCATGTAGCCTTTATCATGATTACACTTGATATACCTTATCTTGGTGAAGACTTAATTGACTCTGATTAAAATATGTGTATGTGTCCTTACGTAATGGGGACGAGCCCTCCGCGGTCGGGTGAGGGTGGGTTAGTGTGAGGCCGGGGACGTTCGAAAAAAAACTTCCGACTGTCTGACATCCACGAAACATACACAACTTCGCTTATCCTCTTACCTAGATGGTTAAAGGACAGCAAGAGGCATGGCAGGCCTCGAAGCAATTCTTCTACTGAGAATTTTGCGACTCCGAAGTATTGACCAGACGACGTGTCTTGAAATTGGGCAACAATCGCCAGACTTTACAGAGATTTTTGTTGAAAATACTGCCCTACAAAGTGCCGTCTATGCATTAGCTGGTACTCATTGACCGACAAGTGAGTGCAGCCTACGCTCACGTCATCCTAAATTTGGAATACGGGGAAAACTAGTTTTTATTGACAATCAGTAAAAGCACAGACGCTCATTTTTATATCTTTCAATACACGAATAATAGGTGTGGGAGGACCCCTATCTGTTTAAGATATCAAGGCCCTAGAGGACGTCAGCGTATCCACCAGACGAGGCGTGAAAAACCATTGGGCAACAACCAACGGTCTTTACAGAATACTTTGCTGAAATACTTGAAGATGTTGCCTTTCAAAGTACAGACAATACATCAGCTTTGATAAACAAGCGAGTATAACCTATTCTCGCGTAATCCTCATTGCTGAACACTGTTGAAAGCGCACGACATAGTAAGATTTCTTGTCTGGGACATAAGTATCGTAGCCTCTTTAGAGGATTTACAACTGATCGATTCTTTCCTTTGAACAGGAGAGTGGCTATCGGTGTCGATGTGGCAATAAAATATTAAAATAATCTGGCAACCTTTATGATGTTTCATGGTATCTGCTGTCAAATTTAAATATTAACAGATCTCGTGTCGGACTGCAGACACATGTTTGCCTTCATTTTAAATAAATTTATTGCAGACCATAATAAAGTGCTTAACATTAAGCACTTTATCTTATCTTGGTGAAGACTTAATTGACTCTGATTAAAATAGGTAACCTACATAGAGTCTTTGGCTGATGAACTCCCTCTAGTTCTCGAAATTCTGGCATTTATATTAAAAAGGCTTTAAAGTGTTTAAAAACTAAATTAGTTTGTGTTTGTTTCAGTCAAAAAGTATGCAATACTGTGTTCAACCTATAAGTATGCAACACTTGTTACCTGTTTTTCAGCCTATAAATATGCTACATTTTAATGTAAATATTAACAGTTCTGTTCATGCTACGGCTCAAGTATTTACAAAACAGGTTTTTCATGGCCATAAACTATATTTACTGACTCCCATTGACAGAACCAAATTTCTGTCTACCATTGACAGACACAACAAATATTTATGTAAAGTATGTGAAGCATACTTTTAGGTTAAATTGTCAAGTTGTAGTAAACAAAAATACACGGGCGGAGGAAACAAAAAATGTTGCCAGTTAAACATTGAAAAAAAAATTGACGTTGAAAGAGGTTTTTAAATAATTTTTGAGTAAATTTTTATGTTACACCCTAGCTCTCTCTCTCTCTCTCTCCCTCTCTCCCTCTCTCTCTCTCTCTCTCTCTCTCTCTCTCTCTCTCTTACTCTCTATGAATTGTAAGCATGTTTGAAAGATGTCTGTCTGATTGATTATTTTGTTGTTAAACAATATGTGTGAGTAACTGTCACAGCATGTCAATTACAATTTGACATTTATTGTGTCTGCGTCTGTCTGTCTGCCTGTAACTGTGTTAATGTTTGTTTTTGTATTTTTATTGGTTTTATTGGCATTGTGGTTGCAGTTTCTACAGGCGAAAGTAATAAAAGGGGTTGCCTTTATAATAATAACACCCCTGCCTTTAACACGTACCATTTGAGGAAGCCTTAATGCCAACACGTTCCAAAATTTATGCTCTACAAAGAAAAACCTTCATCAGCCTCTTCCTTCTACAGGCTAGATTTGCCTCATCAGCATCACGCCCAAAAAAAAAAAATTCAATGCATCGTGTGGTTATTATTCCAGGAAAATCTAAAGAAAACTTTCATGATTAATTGTAAACCGCCCATAACGAGGGTTGGCGTTGAAGTAATGTTAAAGGAAATCAATTCAATTTTTAATTTTAAAATTTTAATCAAAAAATTTTTCTCCTACCCTCGCATATATGTTTCTATTTTGTCTATTATTCTCTCGTCTATTTATTTAATTTCTTTAGCATTGTTTTGCTTTTTCTACATCACGCACGAATGCTTCTATCCATTCATGTCTCCCTTTCGGGCAGACTTGGCCTGTATTTTGTGGCTGACATCCTGGACACAAATTTCCTGTCTTTAAAAAAATATTGTCCTTTCTTTTCTATACAAGATTTCGACTCAAATTAAATACAGGAAGCCTTTGTCATCAAGTAAAGAAAAGCACTACAAAGTCTTCTTTGTTATGGACTCTCCCCCAGCAAAAAAATTGAACATAATCATGCTTATTTTGTAAATTAAATTATTCAAGGACTAAAATAATAAGGATCTGAAAGGACTTTTAAAGATTCTACACTGGAAATGACAAGAAGGGGATCTGTAGAGGTCAAAAAGTCAATTAAAAGAAAGAGAAATTCAATTCAAGCCCTTATTAAACGAAAACTAAAGGAGAAACTGCTTGCCACAGAAAGCGGGTAGTGTGTTGTCTTACGACACGAGAACTCTATGTTCAAATCTCAGCTTTAATAAAATTTAAAAGAGAAGAAAGTTTATCATTTCAATTCCAGTTAACATTAACAGATGGAAACTTGGGGAATTTTAAAGTTGCCTAGCAAAACTTGGTAGACCGTCTAAATTGTGGAGACAAATTCACATTAACTGAATCGCTCAGTGGACTAAATCGTTTTAGATAGATATGGGCACAGTCCCTAGCACCAGCAAGACGAAAATAGTTAGTGAGTTGTTTGATAAAAGACTGGTAATGACAGTTATAAACAGTTACAAAGCAGCTCTCAGGAGACTAAGTAACAAATTGCCTGGATATGGTGTCTAAGCAGTCTAATTAGGGGTTTGGTAGCTAGCCTTCCAACGCACAACTGAACGTAGAGTGGGCTCAGCTAAGGTTGAGAACAACTGTCGTCAGAAAGTTATACTTCAGCTTGGCCTATCCAACACTCCCGTATCACATGGTTATCCTAAAAGTCTATAAAGGCGATTAGTGGTCCGCTCTGTCTATTTCTAAAGCGCTTATTAAATGAAGTGATTTAGATGAGCATAATTATTTAACATTCTATGGAAACCAGTGCTAATAACTATAGTAACCTTCTCTATTGTAAAGGGTGTTTTTTATAGAGGTATAGAACTTTAAGTTGCAATAAAACAACGATGGATTATTCGATTGGTATGAATTTTATTTATCCGAAAGATAATCTTGTGGCATTACATTTTAAATATGATTTCTGGCATATGACCGCCACGGCTGGCGCGGATGTAGTCCAATCTGGACGTCCAATTTTCGATGACTTTTTCCAACATTTGTGGCCGTATATCGCCAATAATATGGCGAATGTTGTCTTCCAAATGGTCAAGCGTTTGTGGCTTTACCGCATAGACCAATGACTTTACATAGCCCCACAGAAAGTAGTCAAGCGGTGTTAAATCACAAGATCTTGGAATCCAATTCACAGGTCCAAAACGTGAAATTAGGCGGTCACCAAACGTGTCTTTCAATAAATCTATTGTGGCACGAGCTGTGTGTCATGTTGCGCCGTCTTGTTGAAACCACATCTCCTGGACATCATGGTTATTCAATTCAGGAATGAAAAAGTTTGTAACCATGGCTCTATACCGATCACCATTGACTGTAACGTTCTGGCCACCATTGTTTTTGAAAAAGTACGGACCAATGATTCCACCAGCCCATAAAGCGCACCAAACAGTCAGTTTTTCTGGATGTAACGGTGTTTCCACATACACTTGAGGATTACCTTCACTCCAAATGCGGCAGTTTTGTTTGTTGACGTAGCCATTCAACCAGAAGTGCGCTTCATCGCTAAACAAAATTCGCTTATGAAAATCGGGAACAACGGTAATCTCGTTTTGGGCCCATTCGACGAATCTACGCCTTACTTGATGATCGTTTGGCTTCAAATCTTGCACGAGTTGGATTTTGTAAGCACGCAAACCAAGATCCTTCCGCAAAATCTTCCATAAAGTGGATGGACACAGATCCAATTCCTGTGCTCGATGGCGGATGGACTCATTCGGGTCTTCCTCAATGCTACGCTCTACAGCAGCAATAGCTTCTTCTGTACGCACCGTACAGCGTCTCTGGGGATGCGAGTTATCAATAAGAGTAAACGTGGTCCGAAAACGTTCCATGGTTAATCGAATTAACTGCTCTGATGGACGATTTTGTCGAGGATAAAATGGACGTAGTGCGCGATACGTTTTCCGCACAAGAACCATTATTTTCGAAATAAAATTGCACTATTTGCAAGCGTTGTTCAGGCGTGAGTCTATTCATGATGAATTGCCAAACCAAACTGAGAATAAATCACTTGACAGCTGTTAAATCGGTCGCCATCTTGAAAAGTAATGCCAACTTAAAGTTCTATACCTCTGTAAAAAAACACCCTTTACTAGTAACGAGGCAACGATACCGATACTGATGTAGATGATGAATGGCCTTGAAATTTAAATATCCACTGTTCGCATAATATCCCTTCATCCCAGCATTCTAGATTTATGGAGGAAGGACTAGCAAGAACTAAGAATAAGTGGGAGTAAGATTCTGATCAACACTGACTGAGTTGCTCTAATGATTCAGAGCTTCTTCCAAGCTTACAACAATTGACCAGTTAAACCCAAAAAGCTGGTCATCATCTAGTGCTGTATTGCAATGACAATGCACAGTAGAGGATCTAAGGTATTGTTCTGCCGTCCTTTTAATCTGTTCGAGATTTGGCCATATTGTTAGCATGTCTCATCGCTGCGTGCAATTCGCTTAAGGCTTTGGCTAGCCCATTATATTAAGCATCATTAAAATTTTGTCATTATATGATGGCTTTAAGGCTTTTCCTTTCACATTTTAAAAATATTTTCAAATTGTGAATTTTTATATATTTTCTCCTCCTAAAAGTATGCCCCTAAAAATAAAAATTTATTCAAAGAAGAAAAAATAAACGGAAAACATTATTGACATGTTTTATCACTCTTTAGTTAATAAACATTAAACTGTTTAAGGAAAACATACATACATATTTATAGTCTACCTTAAGGCTATTTTAATAAACATGAAAATATGTATTGCCTATTTATAGGCCAAATATTTATTTAATAACAAAATATAAAACATATATATTCTTATTGTAATGCTTGAGATTTCTGGTTTTTGTGTGCTTATTTCCCGTGATATTTACTTCACGACATGAGTGTTAAACATTTATTTTAACGATAACCCCCTAAATGTAGGCAATATTTTTGGCCTTATGCTGCTGTTGTGACTGTTACTGTTGCTGCTGCTGCTGCTGTTAAAGTTGTTAATTTTCATCATCATCAACATTTGGTTACAATTTCATTGCAAGTTATAAGAGTATATTCAAGAGCAGTAATGTTTGTGTGCTTATTTGCTTTTTGTCTACTCATGTCACGTATTTTGATTCGTAATTATAGTGAAAACGTGAGATATTTTCGTAAATATTTCTTAAACATGTTGTCGACATACTTTTTTTTTTCTTTTTTGTTTGGTGCTGCTCTTATTTATTTTGTTTTCAATTCCAATTCTTCTTTGTTTGCCTCTGCATATTTTAGCGTTATTTGGGCCGTTTGTGCACTAAGTTTTCTATTTTGTTTGCCTGCTGTATGTTATCGGCGTATTAAAATAAATGACAACACATATGCATGTAACGAATTATCGGAACAAAGCCCCAGCAGTAGCACAAATTCACCAGATGTTTAATAATTGCCACAAAAACAAAAAAGATACTCGTAAGTTTAAATTAAAGCTTAAATATTTACAAGAACACATGACAAGACAGGGCAACAGGGTTGCCAGATATACGAAATCCAAAGCAATCCTGATAGACTAAAATGTGGAAATTTTGTGAGAGCCTATATCAGCATTAGAACTCTAATCAAATGATATTTCTGCAACAATCTTTAGTCGTAACGATTAACATCTCGAGCGACATATTTAGCCCTTTAGCGACGGGTGCTGTAAATACAGGACAGTCACTTAGTGCATCACGGCGGCTGATGTCGTGTAAATAAGGCAGTTACTAAGTGATCACTTGTGAGAGCCTATATCAGCATCAGAACTCTAACCAAATGATATTTCTGCAACAATCTTTAGTCGTAACGATTAACATCTCGAGCGACATATTTAGCCCTTTAGCGACGGGTGCTGTAAATACAGGACAGTCACTTAGTGCATCACGGCGGCTGATGTCGTGTAAATAAGGCAGTTACTAAGTGATCACTTGTGAGAGCCTATATCAGCATTAGAACTCTAATCAAATGATATTTCTGCAACAATCTTTAGTCGTAACGATTAACATCTCGAGCGACATATTTAGCCCTTTAGCGACGGGTGCTGTAAATACAGGGCAGTCACTTAGTGCATCACGGCGGCTGATGTCGTGTAAATAAGGCAGTTACTAAGTGATCACTTGTGAGAGCCTATATCAGCATCAGAACTCTAACCAAATGATATTTCTGCAACAATCTTTAGTCGTAAGGATGAATATCTCAAGCGACAGATTTAGCCCTTTAGCGACGGGTACTGTATATACAGGCAGTCACTTAGTGCATCACGGCGGCTGATGTCGTGTAAATAAGGCAGTTACTAAGTGATCACTTGTGAGAGCCTATATCAGCATTAGAGCTCTAATCAAAAGATCTTTCTGCAACAATCTTTAGTCGTAACGATGAATATCTCAAGCGACAGATTTAGCCCTTTAGCGACGGGTGTTGTATATACAGGGCAGTCACTTAGTGCATCATAGTGACTGACATCGTGTAAATACGGCAGTTATTAAGTGGTCAATTCCTTTTTCACTAATGATGACCCAATGTGGTCTGTTGCGCCCTCACGATAGGATTAAGGGCTCTCAAATAGGATCTATAAGGGGTTGCTCATGACTTATCATCAGTAAATGTAAATTCAGTTGTAAAAACAGTGAAGTAGTCATGAAATAAAAGTTCTGTAGCTGATTTATGTTCTCGTTGCCATTACTTTTCCCTTACCTGCTACAGTCCGGACTGTAGTGTGTACGTGTCCCTACGTAATGGGGACGAGCCCTCCGCGGTCGGGTGAGGGTGGGTTAGTGTGAGGCTGGGGACGTTCGAAAAAAAATTCCGACTGTCTGACATCCACGAAACACACACAACTTCGCTTATCTGCTCATCTAGATGGTTGAAGGACAGCAAGAGGCATGGGAGGCCTCGAAGCAATACTTCTGCTAAGAATATTGCGACACTGAAGTATTGGTCAGACGACGTGCCTTGAATTTTGTTGAAAACACTGCCCTACAAAGTGCCGTCTATGCATTAGCTGGTACTCATTGAACGACAAGTGAGTGCAGCCTACGCTCACGCCATCCTAAATTTGGAATACGAGGAAAACAAGTTTTTATTGAAAATCAGTAAAAGCACAGACGCTCATTTCTATATCTTTGCATACACGAAGGGAGGACCCGATCTGTTTAAGATATCAAGGCCCTAGAGGACGTCGGCGTATCGACCAGACGAGGCGTGAAAAACAATTGGGCAACAACAGACGGTCTTTACAGAATGCTTTGGTGAAATGCTTCAAGATGTTGCCTTTCAAAGTGCAGACAATTCATCAGCTTTGACAAACAAGAGAGTGTAACCTACTCTCGCGTAATCCTCATTGCTGAACACTGTTAAAGGCGCAAGACACAGTAAGATTTCTTGTCTGGAACATAAGTATCGTAGACTCTTTAGAGGATTTACAATTAATCGATGCCAAAGTAGCTATCGGTGTCGATGTGGCAACTTATAAAATAATCTGGCAACCTTTATAATGTTTCTTGGTATCTGCTGTAGAATTTAAATATTAACAGATCTCGTGTCGGACTGCAGACACATGTTTGCCTTCATTTTAAATAAATTTATTGCGGACCATAATAAAGTGCTTAACATTATAACAATAAAGTTTAATGTTAGCGCGTAAAAGTATGTTTTGTTTATTATTAAATGGATATCCTCATATAATTTTACAAATAAAATTATTGTAGAAATATTGTATTGTTCATTAAAAATCTTAAGAACAGATGCCTTAAAATATACTAAACGTTTTGAAAAAAATTAAACAGTATGTTTTGCAAAATATGCCTTAAAATAGGCATCAAAAATATTAAAGTAAAAGATTTGTTAAGCAAATACTAAGTAATAAATAAAATAAAAACAAAATACGGTTTTAAAGAAAATCAAATACGACTTAAAATAGGCAACGAAAATTATTGCATGCTTTCAGCAAATCTTTAGAAATTAAAAAGTTTTATTTGAAGGAATCCTAAAAAGTTGCTTAGGAGTACCTAAGCTCTAAAATAAGCAACAAAAATTTTAAAAAGCAGAATAACAAAATTGTAAAAAATTATTACAAAATAATGACGACAAAAAGAAACCTTATTTATATGAATTACCTAAAAATATGCAACAAAAATAATATTTACAAAACAGAATTTGTTAATAAATATATTGGCTTATGAATGAACAAACATTTAAATAGAATTTCTTTTCTATAACGTTTAATATCGAATCCTTAAATGTGCCTTAAAATAGGCAACAAAATAAATAAAATTCTTCAAACAAAAATATTGTAAAAAAAGCAAAATGTAAAGCATACTTAAAAGAAACCTTTCTGAAACTACTAATACATGCAAGCATCAAATTTCATTTAACTAAATTTGAAATATTTTACATGCCTAAAAATAGGCAATGTTTTGAAACGAAAAATAGGCAAAATTGTATACATAAAAGCAACGAAAAATATAACTTTTGATTAAAAAATCTTAAAAAATGTAACAAGCCTAAAAGTAAACAACCAAAATCATTGCCTATCTTAAGGCAAATAATTTATCTTTAAAAGTGCGACTTTCAAAAGCTGTCTGCTTAAAAAGAAATTCAAACAAAATCTAAAAATAGACAAGAAAACATATACAAAGCTTGTGCAAAAGTAAACATAATTATTTTTAAAAGAATCTTAAAACTGATATGCAATATATGCCTTAAAGTAGGCAATGTATGTTGTTGTCAATTTTTATACATGCGTTTTGAATGGTCCTCCGAATTAGATATTTGTGATATTCAATGCAAAATCAAATACTTCTAAAACATTATGGGAATGGGCAAGAGCGCCTCCCCTTATTGCCTTTACGAAGAGGAGGAAGTAATTGATGATGCAGAGCACACTATTTTCGAATGTGCACGCTGACAGAGCTATCGCTCTGAACTGACGTCAATAGTTGGAACGATCACGGCCGCTAACATTGTCGGAGTTATGATTGCGAGTAGAGAGAATTGGACTTCAGTGGCGAATTACGTGAAGCGTATCCTAAGACTGAAGAAGAGAGATCTCGAGGCTGCAGAACATGTAGGCACGCCGGCATAGATGATACTTACACATGTGTCAAACAAATTCCGACACAGGGACCTGGACGAAAGGAATAGTGGAGACACTTAGATGTCTCCTCAACTTTCGACACGCAATCCGCACGCGGATATGAACACGCAGGAGCCAAAGGGCCAAAAGAACTCCACTCCGAATTATTACCACCGTAGTTCCGGTGTGGGCACAACGAGTCCACGGGGCGAGGGGGGATTTAGTGGGTGAGGGCCCCATACACGGAGGATGTGATGGTGCGGTTAGGTACATTTACCCCTCCTCGGCGAGAAAAAAATATATTATGGAAATATGCCTGAAAATATACTTCAAAAAATAAAAATAAAATATAACCTAAAAAGTATCACCAAAAAACCATGAATAAAGTAGATCCTTGAAGACTATTAGATGGAGAATAAGATTATTCTGGCCCCAGGCCAGACATCAATACAAAATACAAAAAGTATTTCTTCGGCGACTTCCTATCAGCAGATTTCTGGCAAAAACTCTGGGAGTAAATAAAATTGTGTGGAGTATTTTTAAGTGGAGTGAGAAACTAGGACGCTGTACAATGGATCAATTCGACCTCCGGGTACTGTAATTGTCTTAATTGACAAGTACATGTCCTCTAACCTACCCTAACCTAAATTGAAGTGACAACATCTAACGATCCGAATGACTTACTTGGATAAGTTCATCTAACAAACTGGATATGAGCGACATGCAATGACAGAAGGTCGAGAGTGGAGGCTTTACGATGTGGAGGCTGTTTCCTGAGCCTTGGCTTTCTATTGATCGAATGATTTATTTAAAAAAAAATTATTGTAGCAAGTGAAGGTCTTACTAAGTTGTTAAAAAGTACCTTTTATTGCTACCTTCTTTATATTTTTCCCATTGAAACTGACACTTCAAATTGGAAACTTCAATTTAAAATAATCTTACATACCCGCTGTATCTTGTATGATTTTATTTCAAATAATTTCTGTTTAGAAATTCATGACATCAACTTGTAGTTAAAAAAAATCCAACCACCAGAATCGCTAACATCACTAATACCGTCGCCACCGTCACTGCCACCACCACCACCGCCACCAATCATCCAGTCTTACCAATAAAGCCATCAATAATTCATTTTATTGTCTAACCCCAAAGCATTATTATTATGCTGCCCCTCACACCCCTCACAAACAGGCGCAACGTCAGTCAATTCACCATATCGAGTCCATAAATGCTACAGCAAATAAGAAGAAATTGTTGGCTGTAATGCATAAAAGATGAGCGTAAATAGACAAAGAAAATGCATCACGCACACATACACACATACACACCCAGAAGTATCATTTCTTTAGAAGTCCTTGTTTTTACTGTGTCTGTAAAGACCAGAAGACATCCTGTGTCCAAACTTCAAAAAGCTAGGAAAAGAACACAACCAGAGAGAGAGAGAGCGATTGTTTCAAAAAAATAAGCTCAAGTGGTAGAAAATTAAAGTGTATTTGCCTGATAAACCTTGTATTGATTTGTTGTTATTGCTTTTGGGTCTTAGTAAAGGGTGTTTTTTATAGAGGTATAGAACTTTAAGTTGGCATTACTTTTCAAGATGGCGACCGATTTAACAGCTGTCAAGTGATTTATTCTCAGTTTGGTTTGGCAATTCGTCATGAATAGACTCACGCCTGAACAACGCTTGCAAATAGTGCAATTTTATTTCGAAAATAATGGTTCCGTGCGGAAAACGTATCGCGCACTACGTCCATTTTATCGTCGACAAAATCGTCCATCAGAGCAGTTAATTCGATTAACCATGGAACGTTTTCGCACCACGTT
Source organism: Sarcophaga variegata (assembly GCA_932273835.1). Lineage (NCBI taxonomy): Eukaryota > Metazoa > Arthropoda > Insecta > Diptera > Sarcophagidae > Sarcophaga > Sarcophaga variegata. The sequence continues at coordinate 9,403,008 of OW026358.1, forward strand.
TACTCCTCTTGATAACTCGCATCCCCATAGACGCTGTACGGTGCGTACAGAAGAAGCTATTGCTGCTGTAGAGCGTAGCATTGAGGAAGACCCGAATGAGTCCATCCGCCATCGAGCACAGGAATTGGATCTGTGTCCATCCACTTTATGGAAGATTTTGCGGAAGGATCTTGGTTTGCGTGCTTACAAAATCCAACTCGTGCAAGATTTGAAGCCAAACGATCATCAAGTAAGGCGTAGATTCGTCGAATGGGCCCAAAACGATATTACCGTTGTTCCCGATTTTCATAAGCGAATTTTGTTTAGCGATGAAGCGCACTTCTGGTTGAATGGCTACGTCAACAAACAAAACTGAAGCATTTGGAGTGAAGGTAATCCTCAAGTGTATGTGAAAACACCGTTACATCCAGAAAAACTGACTGTTTGGTGCGCTTTATGGGCTGGTGGTCATCGAAAATTGGACGTCCAGATTGGACTACATCCGCGCCAGCCGTGGCGGTCATATGCCAGAAATCATATTTAAAATGTAATGCCACAAGATTATCTTTCGGATAAATAAAATTCATGTCAATCGAATAATCCATCGTTGTTTTATTGCAACTTAAAGTTCTATGCCTCTATAAAAAACACGCTTTATGTGCAAAAGGACTCACCTATATATGTCTACGCACTTTAAAAATGAAAATGAGATTAACTTGTCATACACAATTGAATTTAATTTTATAAAACTTTCTCTCTTACTCGCATTCTCTCTCTCTCTCTCTCTCTCTTTTCTTCGTATTCTCTAGTTAATAACACAGACAAACTTTATACAGTTTTCCTGTCCTATTTGTCTGTCTGCCCCTCTGTCTGTCTGCCTCTCTGTCTGTCCATTTGTCTAGTCTTTCCAATGCCATTTCTTTCTTCTTCCTCTTTTTCTTTTTTCTTGGTCCATAAGCATCAGCATCAACAACATCAGCATCAGCATCATCATCAAACATTGTTTGTGTATTTATTAATGGATTCTACAACATTTTGTTTGATTGCTTCTATTGCAGTCCACTCTCTGTCATTTGGATTCCCCCTTTCCTCGTACAAGTGCCGTTGTTAGGGGTTTGGGTGTCATGTTAAAGGATAAACTTGCATCAGGTATCAAGTGTTTTTAATAAATGTGCATAAAATTTATGAATTTCATAAATAAATCGAATGTTCAGGAATAATAAATGATGATGAATAGCAGACAGAGATGGCACACTTAATTTAAGTACTTTTCACCTCGTATTACGGGGCATTATTTTTTGAATGGAATTTTCCCTGATTTCTTCACAGAGAGAAATTCAAGAAAGAAAGAAATTCACATGGCGTTGAAACAATGATCTTGGTATATAGCTGATATTAGATTTTCTTGATATTGCCGCAAAAAGTCGATTATTGAATATAAGGTGCGACAGGTCCTGCCATCTAAAGGGTCCGCAAAATATTTTTTTCTTTTTTGAAAATGTTAAAAAAAAAAACTACTGAATATTTTCTCAAATTTCTTTTTTTATTTGAAATAATCAATAATACAATCCTTCCGGTTAATAATGGAAAATAATTTCATTTAAATGGCTGCCTCGGCTGGCCATTCAGTAGCCTACACGATCGGTCCAATTTATAAGCACATTATCGATTGTGTGCAGCTGTATTTCACCAATGGCTTCACGAATATTGTCCTTTAAAGTGTCAATTGTCTCTGGCTTGTCGGCGTAACACTTATCTTTGACGTCACCCCACAAATAATAGTCCATCGGTGTCAAATCGCAACTCCGAGGTGGCCAAACGACATCAGCTCTGCGGCTGATAATGCGATCTTCAAAAACAGTTCGCAAAACATCGAGTGCGCCACATCGGCACGTAGCGCCGTCCTGTTGAAACCAAATGTTGTCGATATCCTCCTCTTCAATTTTTGTGAACAAAAATTCGTTCAACATGGCGCGATAACGATCGCCATTGACTGTAACGGCCACTCCTTGCTCATTTTCGAAGAAAAATGGCCCAATTATGCCTCTGGACTGAAAATCCGCACCAAACAGTGACTCGCTTTGGGTGCGTCGGCTTTTCAATGTATGCGTTTTCTGTGCCCCAAATGCGACAATTTTGCTTTTTTACATACCCGCCAAGATCAAAATGAGCTTCATCTGAAAAGATGATTTTTTTTTTTTGCAAAAATCGGCATCTTCTGTAAGTCGATCGCAGGCCCACTTAGCGAAGCGAAAACTCATTGGATGGTCAATTGGCTTCAACTCCTGAACGAATTGGACTTTGTATGGCGTCATACCAAGGTCCTTATGCAAAATTCGTCTCAATGATGTCTCCGAAATGTTCAATTGTTGAGAATGACGGTGAATTGATGTTGATGGCGATTCACGAACACTTTCTGCCACAGCAGCAATATTCTCGGGTGTACGCACTGTGTTTGGCTTTTCACGCTTTGGTTTATCGATGAGGATGCCAGTTTCTTTCACTTTTTTCACAAGATAACGAACATACGGAGTTGACGGAGTTGCTGATGAACAAAATCTTTATGAAGGCGGATAATCCGAATCGAAAAACTCACTTTTTTTCAATGATGAAATACGTCATACATGTATAAAAAAGTACCACTAAAGAAGTGCAGCCCTTGCGCTGACCAACTTCTTCCTTTCCCTGATTTTGGTGGAATTTGGTTAGTACAGGGAAGGGACTGTGTTCACCCGTGGCATCATAACGGGCCGCTATGCGTGTTCAAGTGAGCTTTGTGATAACAGAGCTACCACTCCGACCTAACCTAACCACTAAAGTACCTCTTTTGACCATTTGGTACCATATTATTTACCAATACTCTCCTGTTTACCCAAAGTTTTGTGATATACCAAATTAACTCACTTCTCTGGCCCCCGGAAAAGTGCTTTCTAAACTTCATTTAGTACCTTTTGTCTTAACAGTACCTTTAAATTACCTCTTTTTATTAATTTTGTACCATTTTATTTAACAAAACTCTTTTTTTCAAGTTTTTGTCACATACCAGATTAATACATTTCTCTGGCCGCTCTGAAAAGTACTTTTTAATCTCCTTTTAGTGCCTTTTGCTTTAATCCAATTACATATAAAAAAGGCACCTTGAAGGTACGTTTAGTACCATTTTCTTGACCAAAATTCTTCTGTTTTTCCAAGATTTTGTCATGCACCATTTAATACACTTCTCTGGCCCCCCGGAAAAGTACTTTTTAATCTCCTTTCAGTACCTTTTTGCTTTAATCCAATTGCACATAATTCCCAGCTTTAAATAAACATGCTGTTTGCCATTCACATTCACATTTACATTCACACACAGTGTGCTTAATACACTTATACATTTGCAGTTTTCAAATTGCATTCATTCACAGTGTTTTTTTTGCGTACCCTTAGAGCTCCTACATTGAAAAGGTCTAGGGGGAGAAAATTTCAAGCATTTATTGACTATGATTTCATGGACATATTCACATAGTACATGCACTCATATAGATGGGTTATGAATGTATGAATGTAGCAAGAAGAAAAAAAAAATAAAAAAACAAGAGAGAAAGAGAGAGAGAGAGAGTGAGGAGTGATAGTGGAGAGTGTATATAAGTGTGTGTTGGGTGTATAATTCATGATATGACAAGTGTAATGCATAAAATTGCATGCCATTGGGGAAACATTTATCATCTGCATCACTTCAAGAGAGTTTACTAAAGTGTTTACTGCTGCCGACTGCCTCCCTCTGTTTTCCTCTATGAATCATGCTAAAGACAGTTTTTTTTTTTTCTTTTTTTTTTAGGGGCGCTCTTGTCCTGTTATTTCCCTCTCTCTGTACTGCATGCCATGTTATTTTATGTTATTATGTTCTGTTCTGTTCTGTTGGGTCTCTATTCTCTAAACATGAGTGTTTCTTTTATAAAATTCATCTCCTTCCTTTCATTTTTATGCTCCTTTTTTGTTTAAGGTTTTTGAAGTATCTTCCATCCTTAATGCTGTTATAAAAAGGATAATTTGTCAAAATTTTAGGAAAATAAGCAAAACATTCTCATGCACGAATGTTTTAAATGAAAATAAAAAATGATTGCAATCAAAATACTTCACATAGTTTAGTTGAGTTCAGTTTCGTTTGTAGAAATATTGAAGGGCCAATTTGTGTAAAAAAATATTTGGCCCTAAAGTAGGCAATGAATTTTTTCTTTTGATTTTAAATATAATTTTGAATACCTTCGACATTCTATTTACACAGTATTTTAATGTTCATGGCATTAATAATGAATTCTCTTCGTAAAAAGTAATTTATTTTATAAAGTAACCCTAAAGTAGGCAACAATTTTGAAACTATTGTTTTCAAACAAACCTTGTGCTTATTTATTTATTAAAAAAGGAGATCGTAGTGAGAAATTTTTGTATAACAATCTCATTGTATGCAATAGCTTTTAGATTTAAGAGACAATTTCGGCGACACATTAAGCCCTGAAGTAGGCAATTGTTGCTATTACATTAAAAAGAAAAACAATTTTGAATACTTTAAAAGTCATATTTAACGTGTATTTTAATTCTCACAAGATTAGCAAATAATTCTTTTCATAAGAAGTAATTTATTTTATAAAGTTATCCTAAAAGTAGGCAACACTTTTAAAACTATTGTTAAATAAATCATATAATTTTCATTATAAACCTTGTGCTTATTTATTTATTAAAAACAGGAGATCGTAGGTGAGAAATTTTTGTATAACAATCTCATTGTATGCAATAGTTTTTGGATTTAAAAGACAATTTCGGTGACATATTAAGCCCTTAAGTAGACAATTGTTGCTTTTACATTAAAAAAAAACAATTTTGAATACTTTAAAAACCATATTTAACTCTCTCAAGATTAGCAAAGAATTCTTTTCATAAGAAGTAATTTATTTTATAAAGTTAGCCTAAAAGTAGGCAACACTTTTGAAACTATTGTTAAATAAATCTTATAATTTTCATTATGCGCCTTGTGCTTATTTATTTTGAAAAAAAAAGGAGATCATAGGTGTGAAATTTTTGTATAACAATCTCATTGTATGCAATAGCTTTTGAATTTAAAAGACAATTTCTGTGGCATATTAAGCCATAAAGTAGGCAATTGTTGTTGTTACATTTAAAAAGCAATTCTGAATGCTTTAAAAGTTATATTTAATATGTATTTTAATTCATTTAAGATTAGCAATGGTTTAATTTCATACGAATAAATTTATTTTATAAACTTAGACTAAAAGTAGGCAACACTTCTTACACTATTGTTAAATTAATCTTAAAACACAAGAGTAATAATGAAAATAATATCGTTTTCTTATTTTTTTTTCTTTTCAGAACACAGAAACAAAGAGGTGATGGCTGGAAAATTTTTATATAGTAACCTGAAAATATGCAACATATTTGGAATTTTTGTGCAGTCAAATATATTTAGCTTTAAGGTAAGCAATGTTTTCTTGTTTTAAATACATTTTTAATTACTTTAGAGATTATATTTAATTTTCTTAGAACTAGCAAGGAATTCTTTTCAAAAGAAATCATTTATTTTAAAAAGTTGCCCTAAACTATGCAACACTTTTGAAATTATTGTTAAAACCTTTGTATGCAATGGTTCTTTATGTTTTAAATATATTTTTGTCGGTTGTTTATGTCAATGAGATTAAGTGTAAACCCGGGCCAAACTATTTAGAAGAAGGAGGACACCGAGAGGAATGTTCCTGCTTACTTATTGGACATAGAGGACTCAGGAAAGTGCATGCATGTCAGGATGAATGCAGAAAGCTTGCAGTGATCAATAGCTTGGGATCAATAGTAACCTATTGAGCTATTGTTTCAGTAGACAAAGCATTGGTTTACGCCGCTAGAATTTCTGTTGGACTTAATTCCTAAGAATATACATATACAGTAAAGTCCAACTTTTTGGAGACTATGGTTACGATAATCGTAGACAAGAAAAGTTCAACAGAAAGCTTGCAAGGAAATCTTGCTTTCAATAGTAACTTTTAGGGCCATTGTTTAAGTAAACAAAGTATTGGTATACAGTGCCAATAGAAAACTGTACTACAGCGGGGTTGAAAATTCTTTCCACATACGTAGTGAAGGTCACGTTTTGCAGACTATTGTTACGATAAGTCATATTCATAAATGTGTGTGAAGGTAGATTTTAAAATCTATCTCCCCAGAGCTCTCTCTGTTAACTGACATGGTTTGCGTCTGTGGATATAAAGGGTGTTTTTTATAGAGGTATAGAACTTTAAGTTAGCATTACTTTTGAAGATGGCGACCGATTTAACAGCTGTCAAGTGATTTATTCTCAGTTTGGTTTGACAATTCATCATGAATAGACTCACGCCCGAACAACGCTTGCAAATAGTGCAATTTTATTTCGAAAATAATGGTTCTGTGCGGAAAACGTATCGCGCACTACGTCCATTTTATCGTCGACAAAATCGTCCATCAGAGCAGTTAATTCGATTAATCATGGAACGTTTTCGCACCACGTTTACTCTTATTGATAACTCCCATCCCCAGAGACGCTGTACGGTGCGTACAGAAGAAGCTATTGCTGCTGTAGAGCTATTGCTGCGTAGCCGAATGAGTCCATCCGCCATCGAGCACAGGAATTGGATCTGTGTCCATCCACTTTATGGAAGATTTTGCGGAAGGATCTTGGTTTGCGTGCTTATAAAATCCAACTCGTGCAAGAATTGAAGCCAAACGATCATCAAGTAAGGCGTATAACGCAACATGTCATATAGCTCGTGCCACAATAGATTTATTGAAAGACACGTTTGGTGACCGCCTAATTTCACGTTTTGGACCTGTGAATTGGCCTCCAAGATCTTGTGATATAACACCGCTAGACTACTTTCTGTGGGGCTATGTAAAGTCATTGGTCTATGCGGTAAAGCCACAAACGCTTGACCATTTGGAAGACAACATTCGCCGTATTATTGCCGATATACGGCCACAAATGTTGGAAAAAGTCATCGAAAATTGGACGTCCAGATTGGACTACATCCACGCCAGCCGTGGCGGTCATATGCCAGAAATCATATTTAAAATGTAATGCCACAAGATTATCTTTCGGATAAATAAAATTCATGTCAATCGAATAATCCATCGTTGTTTTATTGCAACTTAAAGTTCTATACCTCTATAAAAAACACCCTTTATATTTTAAAATCTATTTTCAGACACTTTTTCATAAAGGGACCTCGGCTCCTAAGAACGCGATTGGAAGCTAACAGTTCATTAAACCGTTTCAGTTCCGTAAGAGCTAACCTGAAACCCATTCTCCGCATGTGATATGCAATAGAACACTTGTCCATGCTTCCTAACGCACTCAAGTGACCTTACGTCAAGGAATTCCAGCTCTGATGCGAATTACATACTTAAAGCACTCTTCACAGCTAACATTTTCTTAAAGATATGTAGGGGGGATAGTCTCCTAGTTTGTATTGGATATCCTACTACATTACTTCAGGCATCGTACGCAATACGTGAATAAAACGCCTAGAATTTTCGAAAACGAAGAAATGCAATGTAGATCTCTTTGATAAACCATTCGATACCGTGATATAAATGTCATGATGATGACATGTGGAGGATTCCTTACAAAGCACTACAACAGCTAAGAAAGCGGCTGAGGAAAGTAAGATCAGCTAAAGAATCTGAACACAAGGTACACAAAGTAATACCAAAAAACAGGTCCAAGGAGTGATGTGTTGACCAGCTTTGGTAACAAGGAAGATCCCTGTACATAGGCCAACAGATTAGGAAGGCATCTGAAACGATCGGCCATACAGTTTACGGCGAATACATCATCTAAGGCTTAAGATCTAATATATTGCAAAAAGGCTGAGACAGGGTCGTATGGTCTTACTACCTTTCCAAATACTACACTGAAGTGCAACTTACATTTTAGTCTCCTATCTAAGACAACAACCAGATAGATTGGATAGTAACAGTAACCTAGGTTTACTAATCTAATGTTAAAGGGGATTAGATTCCTCTTACTGGGTTTCAAACATCATCCCTTAGCATGTTCCCAGTCTAATAAAGGAGTAATAAACTTGAAATCATGTTAACAGCTTAAGTGTTTATTACGATAACGGGGGTAAATGCCTAAAAGTGTGCTTTGATTTATTTTTTTTTAAAGGATTTTATTTGGCTTAAAATTTATTAAAAACTAATTCAAAACAGTGCTAAAGGTGTTTTCAACACGAGACATTTGCCTCTTGTGGGAGCTGAGTTAATTAACAATTCAAGCTTCCTCCGGTTCTAGCGTCTCAGTTACATTTTCATCCGTAAACTCTGTTTGGTTGGTGACGATTTCTTGAGCTTCTGTTGTTTTATCTTCAGCTTCTGAGAGAGCGTTCCAATCAGGCTTGGTAGTTTCTGTTTCAGCCTCTACTGGTGCATGAGTTTCTCGATCTTGAGATCTGAAATTAGTTGGTTTGGGTGGAGTGCTGAACTTTTGATCTTCAGTAGTTTCGGTGTCAGTTTCTTCCGTTGCTAGAGTGTCTACTCCGTCAGTGTATAATTCAAAAGGATTTGGTTGTTCGGTTGTGGTTTCTTGAGCTTCAACGGTTACAGCTTCTGAGGGTTCTTGAGTCCACTGGGCCTCCATTTCACTTCTAGCTTCAGGGCCAGATGTGGTCTCATTTTCTGTTGTACTTTCTGGAATCACGGTTACATCTTCTTGGTATCCTTCACTACTCCTCCTTTGGAGGCCATCAGTGTTATTTTCTTCAGGGGCTTCTGTAGTTTCCTGGTCTTCAGGCATTTGAGTCTCGTCTGTTACCTGGTCACCAAAAGTGTCTTGTATTTGAGTCACAGCGCTTCTAAGCAAAACAAATCTTTTGTCATGTTTTGGCATTAAGAAGGACAAAGTAGCTGATTGGGCCTGTTGCAAGGTCAGTAAAAAGGTGAAGGCTAGGGAAGAAATCAATTATTTTAACTGTTTACCCTTGACACAGACAGAGTATCTTTAGGACTCACCTGCCAAAGCCATTAAGAAGCACGAACGCATTTTTTTTTTCTAAGAACGTGTCTGAACTGAATTGTTAACGTGTTTGCAGTGCATTTTCTTTAAGCCAATAACCTCGGCTTTATACTTTACTTCATTTAGACCACAACTCTGTATGCTCTGTGTCTGTGTGTGCATGTGTGGTTTTAGCCACTTGAATTGTCTTAATTTTGTGGCTACAACTGACACGTACAGTGGTTGTTTTTGGTATTTTTCTAATTGATTAAATAGTTGACTGTTGTGGTATGAATGGCACAAAATAATTGATTATTAACGGTCAATGGAATGTTTTTTGTGGTGTTTTCGGAATGCTGTATGCAATGGTAGGTAGATGGTTAGGCACAGTGTAATGAAATTGTAAAAAAATTCATTACAGAGAATGTAATTTTAATAATGAAATGTTTTCAAATAAGGCGCCTTCAAATGTAATGAATAAAAAAGTACCAAAAAAGTACCAAAGTACCATAAAAAGTACCAAAGTACCATAAAAGTACAAAAAGAGAGAAATTCAGTTTAATTTTTGTTTTAGTACCAAAAATGTAGTGCAGCCCTTGCGCTGACCACCTTCTTCCTTTTCCCTGATTTTGGTGGAACTTGGTTAGTACAGGGACTGCGTTCACCCGTGGCATCACAACGTGCCACTATGCGTGCTCAAGTGAGCTTTGTGATATCAGAGCTACCACTCCGACCTAACCTAACCTAACCAAAAAGTATTTCCAAGTCTTTTTTGATTAGGTATACTCGTCTTTAAGTGAAAAAAATCATCCTTCTAAAGGCCCACGAGGGTGCCAATAACACAACCATCAGCTATGGACAGCTAATTTGACTACACTAACCCCGTAAACATCGACGAAGTCAGCTCCAACATAACGACCTACCTCTCGTCCTTGGTGGAATTCTTTCGTGAAAGAAAACTACGAATATCTGCACCGAAATCAACGGAGTCCCTCTTCACGACATGGACGAAGGAAGTAAGAAGAACGTTAAACGTCGCAGTGGAAGGAACATCATTCCCACAGTTAGGTAACCAAAGAACCTCGGGGTCACCTTCGACAACTTACTTCACTTCGCCACAGATGCGACTAACATCAACGCCAGCGTGAAGAAAAGAAAGAAGGTCCTAAAGGCACTGGCAGGCACCACATGGGGAATGGACAAGGAAACCATCCTCTCCACCTATAAGGCTATCGGACGGTCTCTCCTCAACTATGCGGCTCCAATCTGGACATCATTCCTGAGTGACACACAGTGGAGAGCACTACAGACGTCACAGAACAACGCCCTGCGAATAGCCACCGGATGCGTGAGGATGACTAGTATAGATGATGAGACGAAGATGCTGACGGTTAGAAGACACAACGAGCTGCTAACTAAACAATTCCTCATAGCCTGCTACCAACTTTCTCATTCAAACCACCACATAGTATTGAATGATCCCCCTCCTCGCCGCATAAGACAAGACCTCACTACCTACAACTCGGACATCGTCCACCTCATAACTGATACACTGTCCGTCAGGGAGGCACAAAATGCCCTTCATCATACCATCGTCGCGACGGACAGAGACGAGCTCAGCCATAATAGGGTCATTAATCGACACCCACCACCTATAGCCGATTCGGAAAGGCAGCTTCCAAGAGTCACGAGAACTGTTCTGGCCCAGCTAAGATCAGTATGGTCGAACTTCCTGAATAACTACAGGGCTAGGATCATCTCGGGAACCCAGGATAGCTGCCCATTGTGCAACCAGACACCACACGATACGGTGCACATTTTTAGCTGTCCAGCGAAACCGACAGCCCTACGACCCGTAGACCTATGGCTGAACCCTACGACAACAGTTGACTTACTCGGACTACCTACCACATGACGTTGACAACACATACAACAACAATCCCATCTCCAATCCATCCCATCCCCACCGAATTACACGGCACACAACCAACAGAACATATAAACTAAAATTACTAATCCATCTTTATCTTATATACAGGGAAAAGCTTCCGGAGACAACAGCCGAACTGTTACAACAACAACACTCACCCCATTGGGAATTCTGCTAAAAGGTTTCCTTCATTTGTTTCTTTTCGAAAGGTTTGGGCCGAAGTACAACGTCTTAGGACTCGTACTGAAAGTCAGTCTAAGTAGTCTAGCCTTCTACAGTCTCAGTGGACCAATCCCTCGTATAATACGTTAGACCGTATCGCATTGCACAGACCCATTCCAATGTTTGCCTAGCCTTAGGTAAGGAAATACCCTCTTCACTTAACAGCGAGCACTTAAGGCATAATAGATTCTCTGCAATGAAGAAATCACACATATCAGATGCTTTCAATTTATTTTAAACCTTCTTTCTGGGCGCTTCACCAGTGTCTCACTGGTGTGGGTCCCCGGGCACAGTAACATTTCGGGAAACTGTAGGGCCGATGAGCCCGCCACAGCTGGTGTGCTCCTTCCGGAATCCTCTTCAATTGAATTGGGTACGCCATTTGCCTCGGTCAAGTTGGATATTGCGCGGAAATTCTTTCGGGACGCCAACCTATCCTGTGTCAATGAGGAGTCCTGCTCCACCGCTAGACTCACCTGGCCCTTGATGGATAGAAGGCGTACCGACCAATTACTTGGTCTTGGTCGTGACTTCATTTCAACCACAGAATGAGGCTCCCATTTAACGACTTCTGCCGTGGATGCAGTTCCGCTGAGGAAGGGGAGGCTGTTATCCACTTTCTTTGTCAGTGCCCGTCTCTTGCTAGGTGTAGATATAGGCTATTTGGCTCCCCATTTCTTGCCAGCTTGACGGAGCTATCATCTATTGATATCAAGGTTATAGATTCGTTCATCAAACTTTCTGGCTGGTTTTCCAGTGTAGGGTAGTCGTGCTTTTGATGTGCAGCCCTTGCTCTGACCAAGTTCTTTCACTTCCCTGATTTTGGTGGAACTTGGTCAGTACAGGGACGGCGTTCACCCACCTATTTTATTTTAAACGTTTAAGCGAGCTAATGACACAATAAAGGGTTCCTTAGTCCAAACTAAAACTAACTTGTTGCAGGTATCAAGTGCTGCTGAAAAGGACCGTAAGAGCCTCTTCATTCGAGAGAGTCCATGAATCACTAACCGTCCTTATAGAGCCTATATTGCTTGCCTCTGTGAGAAGTTCGTGAAGTCTTCTAGCCTTAATGAGCTGCTTTATTTTCACCAACTTTAAGTCTATGCACTGCCTGCCTTCACTGTACTAATAAGACCACAATTTCTTCTTTCTAAATCATACCAATACTCAGGATATTCCCTACCTATGCAGAGCATTATGCTGAAATACCGAAAAGTAAATTATAGGAGCAGGAAAGGAGGGCACAGTGTGCTCCACTCATTTAAAAAGTTGTTTTTGCAACTTTAGTACTTTTTCAGGCAAAGAGGGAATTGTATGTGACACTCGTTTGAAAAGTACGTTTTGAAACTTAAGTACTTTTTTCAGGCCAAGACGGAATTGTGTGTGACACTCGTTTAAAAAATACTTTCTGCAGTTTTAGTACTTTTCCAGGCAAAGAGGGAATTGTGTACGACACTCGTTTAAAAAGTACTTATTGCAATTTGAGTACTTCTTTCAGGCAAAGGGGGAATTCTGCAATTTAATACTTTTTGGGCAGAGTGGGAATTGTGTGTGACACTCGCTTAAAAAGTTGTTTTTGCAACTTTAGTACTTTTTCCAAGCAAAGACGGAATTGTGTACGACACTCGTTTAAAAAGTACTTTATGCAGCTTTAGTACTTTTTCTGGCAAAGAGAGAATTGTGTGCGACACAGATTTAAAAAGTACGTTTAGGCAAGTTCAGTACTTTTTCGGGCAAAGAGGGAATTGTGTGCGACACTCATTGAAAAATTACTTTTTGCAACTTTAGTACTTTTTCAGGCAAAGAGGGAATTGTGTGAGACACTCGTTTAAAAAGTACTTTTTGCAAACTTTACAACTTTTTTCAGGTAAAGAGGGAATTGTGTGCGACACACGTTTAAAAAGTACTTTTTGCAACTTTAGTACCTTTTTTTCATTCTAAAACAAAAGCAAACGGCTTTGTTTCTTAAGTTCACATTTCATTAACGTTTTAAGAAAATATTTCTTTTAATTTCATCGATAACTTTAGACTGAAACTAATTAATGCTTAACATTTTAAAATAAGCGGGAAGAGAGGGTAATGGATTTCCCCCACTCTGTATACGAATTAGAAAATTTAATGAAACTTTATCTCTCAATTGCATACGTTTTTAGCCTGAGAAAACCAAATAAAAACTGATATTCTAACTTAAATAAATAAATAACACAAGAAAAATGAATTTTTCCTACTGGAAAAAAGGGAGAAAAGAGGGAAGCAAAGACCGTTTGGATATGTATTTAGCCATGAGATGTTAATAAAATGCAGTTTTCCTCTATTTCTGCTAATCTACCATCACTTTTGAAGGGTTTGGAAAAACAGTTTGTGTATTAGGCAGTAGTTTTTAATCTAACGAGGGTTGTATGATAATTTTCAAAATTATTAAGAGGCCTTTATAGAGTTTAGAAAAGCCAACCTTCGTTTAGGAATTGTTGATGCAGCAAACACTCAACGCAATCTTTAGTTTAACACGCATCGTTACTTACAAGGCAGTTCTGTGCAAAGAGTACAGTAAAGACTCTCTTAAATTGACTGCAGTGCATACAACATATGTACGAGTATGTATGCATTATTGGTCATGGCAAGCCTTCAGTCAGGCTTCTACCACCACTTAAGTGTGTGTGTGATAATTTTATACATGAGTGGTGGAACCTACAGTTTAAAGTCGACTCTGAAAGACAGACTTATAGAAATGACGAGGAAAAATTTCTTTATACTTTGTTTTGTTGGAGATAGCTGACCTGGGGTTTGAACCCGAGACCTCATGACTAATAACTCAACATATTACCTACTAGACTACGGCGACTTCAGTACACTCAAACAGAAATTGTAAAATGGCACCTGCATTGAAGAACCCCTAATAAACTGTGGCATATCAAGAAGAAAATACATACACAGTCTCGGTATGAGCGCGAGAATAGAGTGCCACAGGCCCTATGTTTTTTCGAAACAGAAGAACTTCTTTACGCCTCCATAAGAAAACAACAATAAAAGTAAGCAGAGAGTCTTACACAACAAGAGAGAGACAAAACACCTCTACGTATTCTCCCTTACAAACAGCCTTTACCGTATTATCCTTCTAATCTCATCGTTTGTGTTTATATTTTCATTCGTTCGTTTATTTATTTATAAAACACGACGCTTCTTCTATGCATGGCTTTCTGTATGTTTATACACATATGTATGAGTGTGTGTGCGTATGTGCGTGTAAATAAACCATCAGTCTGTTGTAAGAAAACTTATTAAGAAAACTTTAACGAGTTTTATTATATGCTTGTGTGCCTGTATTTATCAAGTACATGTGTTGTATATTGTAAGCGTGTGTGTGCGTGTGTGTGTGTCTATTATATTATAACGTACACACCGTATTGCTTTAGGTTGTAATTAATTAAGATTTAAACTTAATAATTAACACCATCATCGTCATTATTATTATCAACAACAGCAGCAGCTACAAACAATAACAATAACGGCATTATTAACAATAACAACAATACGGGAATCAAACTAATATTCGTATACGTACGTACGTATCCCCCTGTTAACATTATCAATATGGCTGGCTGACTACACAATACAGTTAAATGTTTATCGCCGACATTAATACTCTCGTACATGGCATATGTGTTGAGAGAGTGAACACACACACGATATATAATATCACATACAAAAGCCTAATAAATAATATTAATTGAGTTTCTCTCTCTCTCTCTCTCTGTAAATTATTTGCCAGCGAGACAAATTTTAAGGCATTAAAGGCAAGTTTTTTTTCTGTTCTTTGTGTTGTTTTAATTGCAAAACGAAAATTAAATTAAATTAATCATGATAAATTCGAGAATAATATTAAAAAACTTAATCAATTAACTTGTAATAGGATTTAGAATTTAATAAATAATACTCCGATTACATAAATTACAATAATCGATAACAAAAGAATTGTTATCTTAGCACAAAATTAACCATAAAACTTTTCCACAACAAAAAAATGTCTCAATTTAATTAAAAGTATGTACACAGTAATGTTTTCAAATACTAAAGCTGTTCAAAAGAAAAATCGATAATCGATAACTTTCATAAAATTTTAAAGGTTTGAGGTAAGCCAACCATTGATTAAGTAGCAAAAAAATAAAGCTCTTCTCGATAATCAGTGAAATCGACAAATTCGAATTATTCGCTTACACTTACATTATCAGAAGCGATATTTCCGGCAGTGCCTGGCCACATCTGTAATGCTTCCAGACTCTTCAAATTCCTTTATACATACGTACATATACATAATAGGCCATCACAACCCTTCAGTTAAGATTACGGTCTAGCTTCTCAAACCACTCATGTTGTGTGCGTTAATTTTATACGTGAGTAGCGTGGTGAGTGGTCTTCTAGCTCCGCTGTGGTAAAGGTTTTATTCGATCGATTTCAGCTGGGCTTTGTCTGCCCACACAATTGTCCCACAACTCGCTTTTAGTCTGATCAGCATGGTAGACTTCCACTGTATAATTACTGGGTTGCATGCCCTGGATTTCCTCCCATTATGATACGCCACGGCTTTCCTGAGGGCTCATCCCTACATGTCAATTTACTATCCAGCAGTCACCACAGTTATCCACAGATTTTATATAAAAAAATTTGTTATCGAAAAATTTTCCACAGAATTTTTTATTATCGACAGATATTCTATTGAAAATTTTGTTATCGAAAGATTTTCTATGGAAATATCGAAAGGTTTTCTGTAGAAAATTTTATTATCGAAAGCTTTTCTATAGAAAATGTTGTTATCGAAAGGTTTTCTATAGAAAATTTTGTTATCGAAAGGTTTTCTATAGAAAATTTTGTTATCGAAAGATTTTCTATTGAAAATTTTGTTATCGACTGATTTTCTATAAAAATTTTTGTTATCGAATGGTTTTCTGTAGAAAATTTTGTTATCGAATGGTTTTCTGTAGAAAATTTTGTTATCGAAAGATTTTCTATAGAAAATGTTGTTATCGACTGATTTTCTATAGAAAATTTTGTTACCGACTGATTTTCTGTAGAAAATTTTGTTATCGAATGGTTTTCTGTAGAAAATTTTGTTATCGAATGATTTTCTATAGAAAATTTTGTTATCGAAGGGTTTTCTGTAGAAAATTTTGTTATCGAAAGGTTTTCTATAGAAAATTTTGTTATCGAAAGATTTTCTATATGAAAATTTTGTTATCGAAAGGTTTTCTATATGAAAATTTTGTTATCGAAAGGTTTTCTATATGAAAATTTTGTTATCGAAAGGTTTTCTATATGAAAATTTTGTTATCGACGGATTTTCTATACTGGCTAAAGGGTTGTAACGGCCAATGTTTTTCGATAATTCCTTTATTTTCGATAACTTGTTTATTTTCGATAACTGGTAGCATTCTCTTGATAATATGTCATTAATTAAACACAATTTTATTGACAAATTTTTTTAAAAAAGAATTTTTATTCCACGTGAAAACATTTCAAATTCATGTAAAATATCCGTAAGAGTCATCATTACAATCGTTATGGCGTCCATAAGGTGGTGATGAGTGATGGTGATTATAAGCTGATGGTACTACAGGTGAATAAGATGGCTTACGATCGTTATCGCATTCATAAGGTGATGAGTGATGGTGATTATAAGCTGATGGTACTGCTGGCTTTGGATAAGATGGCGGTAGTATTTCTAGCGGGTTTGTCAATTTTTTATTCAATTTTTCCTCTAATAAAGACCACAGCTTCTCATCAAATTTATCTTTACGTTTGCCCTCGAATTGTGCCTCCAGTTTTTCACTTAATTTTTCCAATTTCTCCTCAAACTTTTCGGCGAGTCTTTCATTTTTTTGAGCCAATTTTTCAAAGAGATTCGGTTTTTCTCTTAATTTATGGAATAAGGATGGTAAACCAAATAGGGGGGGTTGAGAGGATTTGCTGTGATAAGTGGAGTCGTCATCATCTTTTTCGGATAATTTCTGATGGAGTTTGAAGAAAAAGGCATGGGCTGGCAAGGGGAAAGGGAAAGGGAAGAGATTTTAAATTTAATATTAAATTAAGAATGGCTTCTTTAAAAACAAATATTTTTACAACAAATCGTGTTCCGATAACACAGTTTTGACGATTGTTTTTAATCAGTTTTGTATTACAAAACGCTGGCGTTTAATCGTGACCTACTTTCCCCTGTAATATTATGCAATAATTTGATTATTTATACATACATACGTACCACAGGTTAATGCCATTAAAAATATAAAAATTAATTTCATTGTCACTTAATTTTTTGTTATTTTTGTTGCAGAAAAAGCAAAAAAAAATTTACTCGAACCGTAACCCAAAACCGTGCAACTGGTTGTTGGGTCATTGACTTTCAGCGTTAATTGCTGACGCTGCAATAATTTCTTGGACTATTTATTTAATTTTTTGTTTAAAATTTTATTTCATTTCTCTCTGTATGTGGTTTTATGTGCTCTGTAATGCACTTCAAGTCTCTGTTACTGTTGTTGTTTTCATAGTCTTTTTTAATGTCATTTTTTTAATTACTTTTCAATATTGTTTCTTCGTTTTCTCGATTTTTATTTTGTGTGTGTCTCCCTAGCAAATGTTCTTTATCACGTTCTGGTCACGTTTTACTATTTCAAAATAAATATTGACTCACTACTCGGATCATTTTAGAAAACGCTTTACTTTCTCTCTCTCTCTCTCTCTCTCTCTCTTCAAATGCCGTTTTATTTTCCTCATTTAAGAAATTAGTGACTGGTACCGGGTGTTAAATTAAGATATGGTTGGGCATTTCTGTCTCTATCATTGGACAATGTGCGAGCATAACACTCATGCCACAATATGCCAACAGTTATAATGGTCTTGTCAACTATTTAGTGGCACTTGAAGAAAACAAAACTCTGCAGACTCTCCACTATTTGTACACAGAGACTATAAAACATATACAAAAAAAATCTATAAAAAGTTTTCGATAACAGAATTTTTTGAAGGATTTAGTGAACATTTATTTACTTTGTTATCGAATGATTTTCTATAGAAAATTATGTTACCGAATGATTTTTTATAGAAGATTTTGTTATCGAATGATTTTCTATAGAAGATTTTGTTATCGATAGACTTTCTATAGAAAATTTTGTTATCGAAAGATTTTCTATACAAAATTATGTTATCGAAAGATTTTCTATAGAAAATTATGTTATCGAAAGATTTTATATAGAAAATTTTTGTGATCGATAGATTTCTTATAGAAAATTTTTGTTATCGACTGATTTTCTATAGAAAATTTTGTTATCGATAGATTTTCTATAAAAATTTTTGTTATCGACTGATCTTCTATAAAAAATTTTGTTATCGAATGATTTTCTATAGAAAATTTTGTTATCGATAGATTTTCTATAGAAAATTTTGTTATCGATAGATTTTCTATAGAAAATTGTGTTATCGAAAGATTTTCTAAAGAAAGTTTTGTTATCGAATGATTTTCTATAGAAAGTTTTGTTATCGATAGATTTTCTATAAAAAATTTTGTTATCAATAGATTTTCTATAGAAAATTTTGTTATCAATAGATTTTCTATAGAAAATTTTGTTATCGAAATATTTTCCACAGAAAATTATATTATCGAAAGATTTTCTATAGAAAATTTTGTTATCGATAGATTTTCTAAAGAAAGTTTTGTTATCGAATGATTTTCTATAGAAAGTTTTGTTATCGATAGATTTTCTATAAAAAATTTTGTTATCGATAGATTTTCCACAGAAAATTATATTATCGAAAGATTTTCTATAGAAAATTTTGTTATCAATAGATTTTCTATAGAAAATTTTGTTATCAATAGATTTTCTATAGAAAATTTTGTTATCGATAGATTTTCTATAAAAAATTTTGTTATCGAATGATTTTCTATAGAAAATTTTGTTATCGATAGATTTTTCTATAGAAAATTGTGTTATCGAAAGATTTTCTAAAGAAAGTTTTGTTATCGAATGATTTTCTATAGAAAATTTTGTTATCGAAATATTTTCTATAGAAAAATGTGTTATCGTATGATTTTCTATAGAAAATTTTGTTATCGATAGATTTTTCTATAGAAAATTGTGTTATCGAAAGATTTTCTAAAGAAAATTTTGTTATCGAAAGAATTTCTATAGAAAATTTTGTTATCGAAAGATTTTCTATAAAAAATTGTGTTATCGAATGATTTGCTATAGAAAATTTTGTTATCGATAGATTTTCTATAGAAATTGTGTTATCGAAAGATTTTCTATAGAAAATAGTTTTATCTAAAGATTTTCTATAGAAAATTTTGTTATCGAAAGTTTTTTTTATAGAAAAATGTGTTATCGTATGATTTTCTATAGAAAAATGTGTTATCGACTGGTTTTATATAAAAAATTTTTGTTATCGACTGATCTTCTATAAAAATTTTGTTATCGAATGATTTTCTATAGAAAATTTTGTTATCGATAGATTTTCTATAGAAAATTTTGTTATCGATAGATTTTCTATAGAAAATTGTGTTATCGAAAGATTTTCTATAGAAAATTGTGTTATCGAAAGATTTTCTAAAGAAAGTTTTGTTATCGAATGATTTTCTATAGAAAGTTTTGTTATCGATAGATTTTCTATAAAAAATTTTGTTATCAATAGATTTTCTAAAGAAAATTTTATTATCAATAGATTTTCTATAGAAAATTTTGTTATCGAAATATTTTCCACAGAAAATTATATTATCGAAAGATTTTCTATAGAAAATTTTGTTATCGATAGATTTTCTAAAGAAAGTTTTGTTATCGAATGATTTTCTATAGAAAGTTTTGTTATCGATAGATTTTCTATAAAAAATTTTGTTATCGATAGATTTTCTATAGAAAATTTTGTTATCGATAGATTTTCTATAGACAATTGTGTTATCGAAAGATTTTCTAAAGAAAGTTTTGTTATCGAATGATTTTCTATAAAAAATTTTGTTATCAGTAGATTTTCTATAGAAAATTTTGTTATCAGTAGATTTTCTATAGAAAATTTTGTTATCGATAGATTTTCTATAGACAATTGTGTTATCGAAAGATTTTCTAAAGAAAGTTTTGTTATGGATAGATTTTCTATAAAAAATTTTGTTATCAGTAGATTTTCTATAGAAAATTTTGTTATCAATAGATTTTCTATAGAAAATTTTGTTATCGAAATATTTTCCACAGAAAATTATATTATCGAAAGATTTTCTATAGAACATTTTGTTATCAATAGATTTTCTATAGAAAATTTTGTTATCAATAGATTTTCTATAGAAAATTTTGTTATCGATAGATTTTCTATAAAAAATTTTGTTATCGAATGATTTTCTATAGAAAATTTTGTTATCGATAGATTTTTCTATAGAAAATTGTGTTATCGAAAGATTTTCTAAAGAAAGTTTTGTTATCGAATGATTTTCTATAGAAAATTTTGTTATCGAAATATTTTCTATAGAAAAATGTGTTATCGTATGATTTTCTATAGAAAATTTTGTTATCGATAGATTTTTCTATAGAAAATTGTGTTATCGAAAGATTTTCTAAAGAAAATTTTGTTATCGAAAGATTTTCTACAGAAAATTTTGTTATCAAAAGAATTTCTATAGAAAATTTTGTTATCGAAAGATTTTCTATAAAAAATTGTGTTATCGAATGATTTGCTATAGAAAATTTTGTTATCGATAGATTTTCTATAGAAAATTGTGTTATCGAAAGATTTTCTATAGAAAATAGTTTTATCTAAAGATTTTCTATAGAAAATTTTGTTATCGAAAGTTTTTTTTATAGAAAAATGTGTTATCGTATGATTTTCTATAGAAAAATGTGTTATCGACTGGTTTTATATAAAAAATTTTTGTTATCGACTGATCTTCTATAAAAATTTTGTTATCGAATGATTTTCTATAGAAAATTTTGTTATCGATAGATTTTCTATAGAAAATTTTGTTATCGATAGATTTTCTATAGAAAATTGTGTTATCGAAAGATTTTCTAAAGAAAGTTTTGTTATCGAATGATTTTCTATAGAAAGTTTTGTTATCGATAGATTTTCTATAAAAAATTTTGTTATCAATAGATTTTCTAAAGAAAATTTTGTTATCAATAGATTTTCTATAGAAAATTTTGTTATCGAAATATTTTCCACAGAAAATTATATTATCGAAAGATTTTCTATAGAAAATTTTGTTATCGATAGATTTTCTAAAGAAAGTTTTGTTATCGAATGATTTTCTATAGAAAGTTTTGTTATCGATAGATTTTCTATAAAAAATTTTGTTATCGATAGATTTTCTATAGAAAATTTTGTTATCGATAGATTTTCTATAGACAATTGTGTTATCGAAAGATTTTCTAAAGAAAGTTTTGTTATCGAATGATTTTCTATAGAAAGTTTTGTTATCGATAGATTTTCTATAAAAAATTTTGTTATCAGTAGATTTTCTATAGAAAATTTTGTTATGGATAGATTTTCTATAGACAATTGTGTTATCGAAAGATTTTCTAAAGAAAGTTTTGTTATGGATAGATTTTCTATAAAAAATTTTGTTATCAGTAGATTTTCTATAGAAAATTTTGTTATCAATAGATTTTCTATAGAAAATTTTGTTATCGAATGATTTTCTATAGAAAATTTTGTTATCGAATGATTTTCTATAGAAAATTTTGTTATCGATAGATTTTTCTATAGAAAATTGTGTTATCGAAAGATTTTCTAAAGAAAGTTTTGTTATCGAATGATTTTCTATAGAAAATTTTGTTATCGAAATATTTTCTATAGAAAAATATGTTATCGTATGATTTTCTATAGAAAATTTTGTTATCGATAGATTTTTCTATAGAAAATTGTGTTTTCGAAAGATTTTCTAAAGAAAATTTTGTTATCGAAAGATTTTCTACAGAAAATTTTGTTATCAAAAGAATTTCTATAGAAAATTTTGTTATCGAAAGATTTTCTATAAAAAATTGTGTTATCGAATGATTTGCTATAGAAAATTTTGTTATCGATAGATTTTCTATAGAAAATTGTGTTATCGAAAGATTTTCTATAGAAAATAGTTTTATCTAAAGATTTTCTATAGAAAATTTTGTTATCGAAAGTTTTTTTTATAGAAAAATGTGTTATCGTATGATTTTCTATAGAAAAATGTGTTATCGACTGGTTTTATATAAAAATTTTTGTTATCGACTGATCTTCTATAAAAATTTTGTTATCGAATGATTTTCTATAGAAAATTTTGTTATCGATAGATTTTCTATAGAAAATTTTGTTATCGATAGATTTTCTATAGAAAATTGTGTTATCGAAAGATTTTCTAAAGAAAGTTTTGTTATCGAATGATTTTCTATAGAAAGTTTTGTTATCGATAGATTTTCTATAAAAAATTTTGTTATCAATAGATTTTCTAAAGAAAATTTTGTTATCAATAGATTTTCTATAGAAAATTTTGTTATCGAAATATTTTCCACAGAAAATTATAATATCGAAAGATTTTCTATAGAAAATTTTGTTATCGATAGATTTTCTAAAGAAAGTTTTTTTATCGAATGATTTTCTATAGAAAGTTTTGTTATCGATAGATTTTCTATAAAAAATTTTGTTATCGATAGATTTTCTATAGAAAATTTTGTTATCGATAGATTTTCTATAGACAATTGTGTTATCGAAAGATTTTCTAAAGAAAGTTTTGTTATCGAATGATTTTCTATAGAAAGTTTTGTTATCGATAGATTTTCTATAAAAAATTTTGTTATCAGTAGATTTTCTATAGAAAATTTTGTTATCGATAGATTTTCTATAGAAAATTTTGTTATCGATAGATTTTCTATAGAAAATTGTGTTATCGAAAGATTTTCTAAAGAAAGTTTTGTTATCGAATGATTTTCTATAGAAAGTTTTGTTATCGATAGATTTTCTATAAAAAATTTTGTTATCAATAGATTTTCTAAAGAAAATTTTGTTATCAATAGATTTTCTATAGAAAATTTTGTTATCGAAATATTTTCCACAGAAAATTATAATATCGAAAGATTTTCTATAGAAAATTTTGTTATCGATAGATTTTCTAAAGAAAGTTTTTTTATCGAATGATTTTCTATAGAAAGTTTTGTTATCGATAGATTTTCTATAAAAAATTTTGTTATCGATAGATTTTCTATAGAAAATTTTGTTATCGATAGATTTTCTATAGACAATTGTGTTATCGAAAGATTTTCTAAAGAAAGTTTTGTTATCGAATGATTTTCTATAGAAAGTTTTGTTATCGATAGATTTTCTATAAAAAATTTTGTTATCAGTAGATTTTCTATAGAAAATTTTGTTATCGATAGATTTTCTATAGACAATTCTGTTATCGAAAGATTTTCTAAAGAAAGTTTTGTTATGGATAGATTTTCTATAAAAAATTTTGTTATCAGTAGATTTTCTATAGAAAATTTTGTTATCAATAGATTTTCTATAGAAAATTTTGTTATCGAAATATTTTCCACAGAAAATTATATTATCGAAAGATTTTCTATAGAAAATTTTGTTATCAATAGATTTTCTATAGAAAATTTTGTTATCGATAGATTTTCTATAAAAAATTTTGTTATCGAATGATTTTCTATAGAAAATTTTGTTATCGATAGATTTTTCTATAGAAAATTGTGTTATCGAAAGATTTTCTAAAGAAAGTTTTGTTATCGAATGATTTTCTATAGAAAATTTTGTTATCGAATGATTTTCTATAGAAAATTTTGTTATCGAAAGATTTTCTATAAAAAAATGTGTTATCGATAGATTTTCTATAGAAAATTTTGTTATCGATTGATTTTCTATAGAAAATTTTGTTATCGAATGATTTTCTATAGAAAGTTTTGTTATCGATAGATTTTCTATAAAAAATTTTGTTATCGATAGATTTTCTATAGAAAATTTTGTTATCGATAGATTTTCTATAGACAATTGTGTTATCGAAAGATTTTCTAAAGAAAGTTTTGTTATCGAATGATTTTCTATAGAAAGTTTTGTTATCGATAGATTTTCTATAAAAAATTTTGTTATCAGTAGATTTTCTATAGAAAATTTTGTTATCGATAGATTTTCTATAGACAATTCTGTTATCGAAAGATTTTCTAAAGAAAGTTTTGTTATGGATAGATTTTCTATAAAAAATTTTGTTATCAGTAGATTTTCTATAGAAAATTTTGTTATCAATAGATTTTCTATAGAAAATTTTGTTATCGAAATATTTTCCACAGAAAATTATATTATCGAAAGATTTTCTATAGAAAATTTTGTTATCAATAGATTTTCTATAGAAAATTTTGTTATCGATAGATTTTCTATAAAAAATTTTGTTATCGAATGATTTTCTATAGAAAATTTTGTTATCGATAGATTTTTCTATAGAAAATTGTGTTATCGAAAGATTTTCTAAAGAAAGTTTTGTTATCGAATGATTTTCTATAGAAAATTTTGTTATCGAATGATTTTCTATAGAAAATTTTGTTATCGAAAGATTTTCTATAGAAAAATGTGTTATCGATAGATTTTCTATAGAAAATTTTGTTATCGATTGATTTTCTATAGAAAATTTTGTTATCGAATGATTTTCTATAGAAAGTTTTGTTATCGATAGATTTTCTATAAAAAATTTTGTTATCGATAGATTTTCTATAGAAAATTTTGTTATCGATAGATTTTCTATAGACAATTGTGTTATCGAAAGATTTTCTAAAGAAAGTTTTGTTATCGAATGATTTTCTATAGAAAGTTTTGTTATCGATAGATTTTCTATAAAAAATTTTGTTATCAGTAGATTTTCTATAGAAAATTTTGTTATCGATAGATTTTCTATAGACAATTCTGTTATCGAAAGATTTTTTATAGAAAATTCTGTTATCGAAAAATTTTCTATAGAAAATTCTGTTATCGAAAGATTTTCTATAGAAAATTCTGTTATCGCAAGATTTTCTATAGAAAATTGTGTTATCGCAAGATTTTCTATAGAAAATTGTGTTATATCGATAGATTTTCTATAGAAAATTTTATTATCGATAGATTTTCTATAGAAAATTTTGTTATCGAAAGATTTTCTATAGAAAATTGTGTTATCGAAAGATTTTCTATAGAAAATTATGTTATCGAAAGATTTTCTATAGAAAATTATGTTATCGAAAGATTTTCTATAGAAAATTTTGTTATCGATTGATTTTCCATAGAATATTTTGTTATAATTATGAATTTTATTTTTTGAAAATAAAAATGGACTGAAACAGTGTTTCTGCTGTCTTTAAATTGTTATCACACAATCCGATACTAAGCCGAGTTTACTTAATCTTCATGTCTTGATAAGTCGATAACCTTTTTACCTCTTCTTTATAAGTTTTCAATATTTCATGCCCGAAAAAACAAAAATTGTCAATAAAAGTCACTGAACACTGAACAATTTCAATCAGATTTAGACAAACACTCTCTTGTAATTACACAAATAATTTCCGGATATATGTATATGCGAGCGTATATGTGTGTGTTTGTGTATTGTTTAGCCGGAAAAAGGTTGACACTCATAAGACAAAGGAAGGGTGGGTGGGTGCCAGTGTTGCAACAATAACATTTAACATCAACAAATTGTTATTTGCACCCCAGCAATTGAAGAAAGTACTGAGTCAGTGCATTCAATGATTGTGTGCTGTGTGTAGTGTCATGATGTCACTTGTATTGTATTTAGCAAAGGGTGATTGAGAGAGGGGTGCGTGTATGCAATATAATTATTTGTGTTGCTTTTATTGTTTGACATTTAAGTCCTCCGGCTGACTGGCTGGCTGGCTGGCAGTCAGTCAGTGTAAAAGTGATTATTTTGTTGTTCCTTTTTTTGTTCTTGTTGTATCCTTTCACAACAATTGCAATTGATTCTGTTAAATTATGTAGAAATTGTTTTGCACTCTATTCCTGTGTCTTTTATTCTGTTTTTTCTGTTTCAGGAACAGTGATTTTCAAAATATGTTGACATTTTTTTATGAGCATTTAATAAAAAAGAAAGAAAAATAACACGACTGCTCTTTATTACAAACAATTTACTGGCAACATGCCTAAGTGTTTTCCTCTGTCAGTCTCTGTGCCATATGTTTCAAAGTGTCAATTTTAATTGTTCCCTTAAAGTTCAAGAAACTTAAACTATCTGTAACTGCTTCCTTAATAACAATAACTTTAATTAGTTTCGATAACTTTTCGAAATCAACTGTCAAAGTTGAAAATATTGTGATGTCCTAATTTGGATACCTTTTCAATTAATTACATAAAAATTTCTGCATGAAATAATCACATAATCTCCTATTAAAAAGTGTGTTTTCTTCCTGGTCAAGATTCAGAACGATTTTAATGTAGATTACACGCGATTGACGATTAACCATCTATCAATAACAAAATTTTCTATAGAAAATCAATCGATAACAAAATTTTCTGTAGAAAATCAATCGATAACAAAATTTTCTGTAGAAACTGAATCGATAACAAGATTGTCTGTAGAAACTGAATCGATAACAAAATTTTCTATATAAACTGAAACGATAACAAAATTTTCTATAGAAAATCTTTCGATAACACAATTTTCTATAGAAAATCAATCGATAACAAAATTTTCTGTAGAAAATCAATCGATAACAAAATTTTCTGTAGAAACTGAATCGATAACAAGATTGTCTGTAGAAACTGAATCGATAACAAAATTTTCTATATAAACTGAAACGATAACAAAATTTTCTATAGAAAATCTTTCGATAACACAATTTTCTATAGAAAATCTTTCGATAACATAATTTTCTATAGAAAATCAGTCGATAACAAAATTTTCTATAGAAAATCTTTCGATAACACAATTTTCTATAAAAAATCTTTTGATAACATAATTTTCTATAGAAAATCAATCGATAACAAAATTTTCTATAGTAAATCAATCGATAACACAATTTTCTATAAAAAATCTTTTGATAACATAATTTTCTATAGAAAATCAATCGATAACAAAATTTTCTATAGTAAATCAATCGATAACAAAATTTTCTATAGAAAATCTTTCGATAACACAATTTTCTATAAAAAATCTTTTGATAACATAATTTTCTATAGAAAATCAATCGATAACAAAATGTTCTATAGGAAATCAGTCGATAACAACATTTTCTATAGAAAATCAGTCCATAGCAAAACTTTCTATAGAAAATCAGTCGATAACAAAACTTTCTATAGAAAATCAGTCGATAACAAAATTTTCAATAGAAAATCAGCTGATAACAAAATTTTCTATAGAAAATCAATCGATAACAAAATTTTCTATAGAAAATCAATCGATAACAGAATTTTCTATAGAAAATCAGTCGATAACAAAATTTTCTATAGTAAATCAATCGATAACAAAATTTTCTATAGTAAATCAATCGATAACAAAATTTTCTATAGAAAATCAATCGAACACAAAATTTTCTATAAGAAATCTATCAATAACAAAATTTTCTATAGACACTCAGTCGATAACAGAATTTTCTGTCGAAAATCAGTCGAAAACAAAATTTTCTATAGAAAATCAGTCGATAACAAAATTTTCTATAGAAAATCAGTCGATAACAAAAGTTTTCTATAGAAACCAGTGGAATGGAAAATGACACAATCGTTGTATAATGAAGTTCCCGAAAAATTTGTATCAAAAGTGTTATCGAAAACATTCCTTCAGAGGCGCATGATCGAATCCAATACACTATACATTCCTCTCTCTTTCTTTCACAACAAAATAGATTCCACCAAACTCGTTACCAGAACAATCAAACGATTTAACAACCTGCTGTAGTAACACTAACAACGATTACTCGAACAATATTTACAAAAGTTCGACAAATCTTCTCTGAATTATCAATTCAATTTACTTAAAACCTTCTCCTTTGGGTATATATTTATGCAATGTGTAGGCACACACCCTTATTTGTACATTTCCTGTCACTATTGACCATAGAAAACTATTAAATTGCTCTAAGCTATGTTAACTCGAACGAGAAGTTTATAAAGAAACTCTACAACACATTCTCATATTCAGATCATATTAAAGTCCAAACATACTGGCTGTTTCTAGTAACTGAAGGGGCGTTTATCATCAAGTCGCTAGGCAGTACTCCAAATAATTGTTTTTTACATTGTTTTTAGGGGGGGGGGGGCAGACCAATGTATACCCGGTTGAGAATCATACGATAAGCGGCTTACACATGAAATTCTTCGGTAACCTGCTCAAACGGCTTACAATTTTCTTCTTGACTTTCAAAACGATAACAGGTTTTAAGTCGAATTCCAACATGTAATCGAGCGTTGTCATAAGAAGATATTACGGCTTCATGTCTGACACCATATTTCATCCAGTAACTCTTTCTTTAATCGGTAATTATTCCTTGGTATCGATCTCAGCAGCTCAAAGCAAATTTTAATTGAAAGCACTAATTCAGTGACTTGGATTTTAGGCCTTGCCGTTAAACCGGCTGGTTGTTTGATCTCCAAATACTACGCCTAGTTTTACAACAAATTTTCATAATTTCTCAACAATTTCTCTGTCTTTCCAGCTCTTCGACATTATGTGTGGCGATCCCCAGAAGAATGAAGCCTATTTGCCAAATAGTTTATGTGGTGCTGACACCTATTTTGGACCAGATATTACCAAACATTTCCTTGAACAACACAAGCTCGACTGTTTGGTGCGTTACCATGAGTGTAAAGTCAATGGTTATGAGTTTACTCATGACGATAAGGTGATAAACATATTCTCAGCTTACAATTATTATGCCATAGGATCCAATCGTGATGCGTATATTAAATTAAATCCCCATTTGAAGCCTCGGCTGCCTCAAAACCACGTCGGCATTGTAGAACGTTCAGCCATTAGAGAGTTGGGAGCACGCCTAAGAGCCAAACTGGATGAATAGGAGGCCGACTTTAAGAAATATGATCCAAAGAAGGTAAGGTAAGTTTGATTATGAATTATTTTAGATTTGATTCTCTTGTTATTAAAAGCATTTTGTGAAATAAAGGTCAGATCACGGTTTCCAAGTGGTGTGAGGCCATAAGTTTACCTTGACGTTTATTGCGTCCTCGTTTGGCTCAATCGGCCGATGATGGTCCAGCCAGTGAGGTTAACTATTTAACCACTTTAAAGTTATTGGACACGGATACTATGGTGAGTACAAATATTTATAAAAACATAAAGGAATCGATAACATCGATGTCGCATATTAGTTATGGTTGGCTATGCCTATTATGAACAATATATCGTAGTTCCCGGTGTTATCGATAACATATTGTATTTATCGATGTTTTCGAAAACATATTGTAGCTGTTGATGTTATCAATAACATATTATAGCTGTCGCAATAATTGTTATCAATTATATATACACAATATTATAGTTATCGATAACTTAATATCAATTAAATATTGTCGTTATCGGTATTATATTGTTGTTTTCTATGTTACCGATGTTGTCAATAACATATATAGATATCGGTGTTGTCGATAGCATATTTCAGTTATCGATAACATATTACATATATAGTCACCGATAAAATTTTATCAATAAGATGTCACCGATAAATATTGTAGTTCTCAATGTTACCGTTTAAACATATAACAGTTATCGATAACATATTGTGGTTATCGATAACATGTTATAGCATTGGATAACATCACCTTAATTCCGACAACTTTGTTATAAAAAAATTTTTTTTCAGATCGAAGCTCAGGAACAAGAAACCAGTGTGGCCGACACTTTATACAAAAATGTCAGCAGTTTAGAGGCCATTTTCCATACACTGGACGCGGATCAGTCAAGTAAATTGAAAAATTTTAAAATTTCTCCGTGGTAAAGGGCCTTTACTCAATGTTTTCCTTTGTCGTCTAGGTCATATTTCCCTTAGCGATGTCTCAGTGATGTGTGTGATCTCTTGGAAAAACATTTACGCGGCAGCAATACACTTAAGCAATTGCCGCGTGACATGTGACGCATGTTGGACTTGAATAAAAACGGTCTCGTTGAACTCAATGAATTTTTAGAAGCATTCCGCCTGTGTGAACAGGCCAAAAATGAACAGATTTCGGACAAAAAGGCCCACCAAGAGGGCGCTGAAGGTGATGTCAAAACCGAAAAGAATAGTCAAGTAAGTTTCAGTATTTCTCTCTTTAATACAAAAGATTTTTTAATTATTTCTTTTCATTTCTATCAAATAGGATGCAGCACTTCCGTTCGTAGCTTTAGCTGCTGCCCAATTAAATCAACAACTGCCTGCTGTGGATGAGGATGGAGACACTGACATCGATTCACATGATAGTGAAACAACGTTAAATAAACTTTAATTTTAATTAAAAATATAAAACAAAAAACTTAAATAGAAATA
Organism: Sarcophaga variegata; assembly: GCA_932273835.1. Classification (NCBI taxonomy): domain Eukaryota; kingdom Metazoa; phylum Arthropoda; class Insecta; order Diptera; family Sarcophagidae; genus Sarcophaga; species Sarcophaga variegata. The sequence continues at coordinate 9,433,600 of OW026358.1, forward strand.
ACTACAAAAATATGATCTTTAAGCTTTAAAATACTCGTATGATTTCAATTAAAAACAAAAATATTTTCTTAAAAAACAGAAAAACGTTTAAAAAATAAAAAAATAAAAAATAAAAACAAATTAAAATGCAATAGTTTTGTTGTGAAAATATTTATTTAAAAAGGTACAAAACGGAATGTTAATTATTCTTTTAATTTCCTATTGCAAGCTAACATACATACGTCTTACGAACATACGTCTTCTGTTGCAAGAAAGTTTATCCAATTATTATTAATTATATACTGCGCCAAATAGTCTGTGCGCTCTGATATTCCGCAAAAGTTCCTAATGATAACGTGTTGTCCTATGCCAGTGAAATGGAATGAATGGCGCAATTGTTGTATAATGATGTTCCCGAAAAATTTGTATCAAAAGTGTTATCGAAAACATTCCTTCAGAGGCGCATGATCGAATCCAATACACTATACATTCCTCTCTCACTCTCTTTCACAACAGAATAGATTCCACCAAAATCGTTACCAGAACAATCAAACGATTCCACACAGCCTGTTGTAGTAACACCAACAACGATTACTCGAACAATATTTACAAAAGATCGACAAATCTTCTCTGAATTATCATTTCAATTTACTTAAAACCTCCTTTGGGTATATATTCATGCAATATGTAGGCACACACCCTTATTTGTACATTTCCTGTCACTATTGACCATAGAAAACTATTAAATTGCTCTAAGATATGTTAACTCGAACTCTACGACCCATTCTCATATTCAGATGATATTGAATGCCAAACATATGGCTTATTTCTAGTAACTGAAGGGGCGTTTATAATCAAGTCGCCTCATTGTACTTCAAATAATTATTTTTTACACTGATTTCCTCTTAAAACCTTCATAAACTTGGGTTCAAAATTTTCAAATCAAAATTTTACCTATATAGTCAATTATCCCTTAGAAACGAATACACTCATCAGAAAGTAGAAGTTCTGAGCTATCACGTGCAAAAAGTTTCATTGAAAAATTCCTAGCGGTTCAAAAGTTATAAGCGTTTACAAATACCAGGCCAACAGAACGCTGCAGCAGGGGTGGTTTCTGTCAAAGCAAATTTTCAAACGCTTATAACTTTTGAACCGTTGGGAATTTTTGAATGAAATTTTTGGCACGTGATAGTTTCGAACTTCTACTTTCTGCGTGATGTATTAGTTTACTAATGGCAGAGAAATAAATCGATGAAAATTTTATTTCAAAATTTAAAACACATTTATCACCGATTTATTTCACTATTTCAAGTAAATTAATACATTCAGGAGAAAGTAGAGCTTCTAAACTATCCCATGCAAAAAGTTTCATTCGAAAATTCCCAGCCGATCAAAAGTTATAAGCGTTTAAAGAAATTAGTTTGCCATGTTAGCAGAGCCACCAACCATCATTTTCGTTTTAAGAAAATTTCAAAAATTCTGTAAAACACCAGGCGAACAGAACGCAGTAGTAGGTGTATTTGCGACAAACTAATTTCTTTAAACGCTTATAACTTTCAAACCGCTTGGAATTTTCGAATGAAATTTTTTTCATGTGTTAGCTTAGAACTTCTACTTTCTGCTGAATGCATTAGTTTCCTAGAGATAATGGACCAAATAGGTTAAAATTTTATTTGAAAATTTAAAACACATTTATTGTCGAATTATTTCACTATCGTCGGTTAACAAATAGTTTCAACAGAAAGTAGAAGTTCTAAGCTATCACATGCAAAAAAATTCATTCAAAAATTCCAAGTCGTTCCAAAGTTATAAGCGTTGGAAATTTGCTTTGACAGAAACTACCCTGCCACAGCATTGTGTTGGCCTAGTATTTTTAAACGTTTATAACTTTTGAACCACTCGGAATTTTTGAATGAAATTTTTTGCATGGGATAGCTTAGAACTTCTACTTTCTGTCGGATGTATTAGTTTATTAAATATAATTGACGTAATAGGTGAAAATTTAATTTGAATATTTAAAACACATTTATCACCGACTTATTGCACAATTTCAAGAAAACTAATACATTCAGCAGAAAGTAGAAGTTCGAAGCTATCACGTGCAAAAAATTTCATTCAAAAATTCCCAGTGGTTCAAAAGTTATAAGCGTTTAAAGAAATTAGTTTGACGAAAATACACCTACTACTGCATTCTGTTCGCCTGGTATTTTAACGAATTTTTGAAATTTTCTAAAATCAAAAATGGTGGTTGGTGGCTCTGCTAACATGACGAATTAATTTCTTTATAAGCTTATAACTCCTGAACCGTTGCGAATTTTTGAATGAAATTTTCTGCGTATGTTAGCCTAGAAGTTCTACTTTCTGCTGAATGCATTAGTATCCTAGAGATAATGGACCAAATAGGTTAAAATTTGCTTTAAAAATTTTGAACACATTTATCTTCGATTTATTTCACTATCGTCGGTTAACAAATAGTTTCAACAGAAAGTAGAACCTCTGAACTATCACATGCAAAAAATTTCACTCAAAAATTCTCAGCGGTTCAAAAGTTATAAGCGTTGGAAATTTGCTTTGACAGAAACCACCCCTGCAACAGCGTTCTGTTAGCGTAGTATTTTAAACTCTTATAACTTTTGAACCGTTAGGAATTTTTGAATGAAATTTTTTGCACGTGATAGCTCAGAACTTCTACTTTCTGATGAGTGTATTCGTTTCTTAGGGATAATAGACTATATAGGTAAAATTTTGATTTGAAAATTTTGAACCCAAGTTTATGAAGGTTTTAAGAGGAAATCAGTGTAAAAAATAATTATTTGAAGTACAATGAGGCGACTTGATTATAAACGCCCCTTCAGTTACTAGAAATAAGCCATATGTTTGGCATTCAATATCATCTGAATATGAGAATGGGTCGTAGAGTTCGAGTTAACATATCTTAGAGCAATTTAATAGTTTTCTATGGTCAATAGTGACAGGAAATGTACAAATAAGGGTGTGTGCCTACATATTGCATGAATATATACCCAAAGGAGGTTTTAAGTAAATTGAAATGATAATTCAGAGAAGATTTGTCGATCTTTTGTAAATATTGTTCGAGTAATCGTTGTTGGTGTTACTACAACAGGCTGTGTGGAATCGTTTGATTGTTCTGGTAACGATTTTGGTGGAATCTATTCTGTTGTGAAAGAGAGTGAGAGAGGAATGTATAGTGTATTGGATTCGATCATGCGCCTCTGAAGGAATGTTTTCGATAACACTTTTGATACAAATTTTTCGGGAACATCATTATACAACAATTGCGCCATTCATTCCATTTCACTGGCATAGGACAACACGTTATCATTAGGAACTTTTGCGGAATATCAGAGCGCACAGACTATTTGGCGCAGTATATAATTAATAATAATTGGATAAACTTTCTTGCAACAGAAGACGTATGTTCGTAAGACGTATGTATGTTAGCTTGCAATAGGAAATTAAAAGAATAATTAACATTCCGTTTTGTACCTTTTTAAATAAATATTTTCACAACAAAACTATTGCATTTTAATTTGTTTTTATTTTTTATTTTTTTATTTTTTAAACGTTTTTCTGTTTTTTAAGAAAATATTTTTGTTTTTAATTGAAATCATACGAGTATTTTAAAGCTTAAAGATCATATTTTTGTAGTTATTTCTATTTAAGTTTTTTGTTTTATATTTTTAATTAAAATTAAAGTTTATTTAACGTTGTTTCACTATCATGTGAATCGATGTCAGTGTCTCCATCCTCATCCACAGCAGGCAGTTGTTGATTTAATTGGGCAGCAGCTAAAGCTACGAACGGAAGTGCTGCATCCTATTTGATAGAAATGAAAAGAAATAATTAAAAAATCTTTTGTATTAAAGAGAGAAATACTGAAACTTACTTGACTATTCTTTTCGGTTTTGACATCACCTTCAGCGCCCTCTTGGTGGGCCTTTTTGTCCGAAATCTGTTCATTTTTGGCCTGTTCACACAGGCGGAATGCTTCTAAAAATTCATTGAGTTCAACGAGACCGTTTTTATTCAAGTCCAACATGCGTCACATATCACGCGGCAATTGCTTAAGTGTATTGCTGCCGCGTAAATGTTTTTCCAAGAGATCACACACATCACTGAGAGATCGCTAAGGGAAATATGACCTAGACGACAAAGGAAAACATTGAATAAAAGGCACTTACCAGGGCTAAATTTTAAAATCTGTAAATTTACCTGACTGATTCGCGTCCAGTATATGGAAAATGTCCTCTAAACTGCTGACATTTTTATATTAAAAGTCGGCCAGACTGGTTTCTTGTTCCTGAGCTTCGATCTGAAAAAAAAAAAACAATTATTTATAACAAAGTTGTCGGAATAAAGGTGATGTTATCCAATACTATAATATGTTATTGATAACTACAATATGTTATCGATAACCGCAATATGTTATCGATAACTGTTATATGTTTAAACGATAAAACTGAGAACTACAATATTTATCGGCGACATCTTATTGATAACATGTAACAGTAACTATAATATATAACTGAAATATGTTATTGACAACATCGGTGACATTGAGGTTCAAAAGTTATAACGGAGGAGCTACATTTTCGTTTTTAGAAAATTTCAAAAATTCATTAAAACACCAAGCGAACAGAATGCAGTAGTAGGGGTATTTTCGGCAAATTAATTTCTTTAAACGCTTATAACTTTTGAACCGCTGCGAATTTTTGAGTGAAATTTTTTCCACATGATAGTTTAGAACTTCTACTTTCTGTTGAATCTATTTGTTAACCAACGATAGTGAAATAAATCGGTGATAAATGTGTTTTAAATTTTATACGATTATACATGTGCGTGTGTGTATGAGTTGTTTTGATATTTTTCAAAATTTCAAAAATTTTTTAAAATACCAGGCCAACAGAATTCAGCAGCAAGTGTTTTTTGTAAAATAATTTTACAATTTTGCTTATAACTCGGAAACTATAAGAGATAACGACATGGAGTTTTGGCTATACGATAGAAAAGAACATCAGCTATTTAGCAAAATTTATTTCCGCCCACATATGCCACGCCTACTAAGAAATATATTGATTTCTTACATATAATGCCTTATATTTCAGGTGTTATATAATATTTTTCAGATTTTTTTCTGCCTTAAGATAGCTGATGTTTTTTCCAGTCGCATGGTGAAAACCGATTGTCATTAGCTCTTATAGTTTCCGAGATATACGCAAAAATGTAAAATTGTTATACGATTATACATGTGCGTGTGTGTATGTGTTTTTTGTAAAACAATTTTACAATTTTGCTTATAACTCGGAAACTATAAGAGATAACGACATGGAGTTTTGGCTATACGATAGAAAAGAACATCAGCTATTTAGAAAAATTTATTTCCGCCCACATATGCCACGCCTACTAAGAAATATATTGATTTCTTATATATAATGCCTTATATTTCAAGTGTTATATAATATTTTTCAGATTTTTTTTCTGCCTTAAGATAGCTGATGTTTTTTCCAGTCGCATGGTGAAAACCGATTGTCATTAGCTCTTATAGTTTCCGAGATATACGCAAAAATGTAAAATTGTTATACGATTATACATGTGCGTGTGTGTATGTGTTGTTTTGATATTTTTCAAAATTTCAAAAATTTTTTAAAATACCAGGCCAACAGAATTCAGCAGCAAGTGTTTTTTGTAAAACAATTTTACAATTTTGCTTATAACTCGGAAACTATATGAGATAACGACATGGAGTTTTGGCTATACGATAGAAAAGAACATCAGCTATTTAGCAAAATTTATTTCCGCCCACATATGCCACGCCTACTAAGAAATATATTGATTTCTTATATATAATGCTTTATATTTCAAGTGTTATATAATATTTTTCAGATTTTTTTCTGCCTTAAGATAGCTGATGTTTTTTCCAGTCGCATGGTGAAAACCGATTGTCATTAGCTCTTATAGTTTCCGAGATATACGCAAAAATGTAAAATTGTTATACGATTATACATGTGCGTGTGTGTATGTGTTTTTTGTAAAACAATTTTACAATTTTGCCTATAACTCGGAAACTATATGAGATAACGACATGGAGTTTTGGCTATACGATAGAAAAGAACATCAGCTATTTAGAAAAATTTATTTCCGCCCACATATGCCACGCCTACTAAGAAATATATTGATTTCTTACATATAATGCCTTATATTTCAAGTGTTATATAATATTTTTCAGATTTTTTTTCTGCCTTAAGATAGCTGATGTTTTTTCCAGTCGCATGGTGAAAACCGATTGTTATTAGCTCTTATAGTTTCCGAGATATGCGCAAAAATGTAAAATTGTTATACGATTATACATGTGCGTGTGTGTATGTGTTTTTTGTAAAACAATTTTACAATTTTGCTTATAACTCGGAAACTATAAGATTTAACGACATGGAGTTTTGGCTATACGATAGAAAAGAACATCAGCTATTTAGCAAAATTTATTTCCGCCCACATATGCCACGCCTACTAAGAAATATATTGATTTCTTATATATAATGCCTTATATTTCAAGTGTTATATAATATTTTTCAGATTTTTTTTCTGCCTTAAGATAGCTGATGTTTTTTCCAGTCGCATGGTGAAAACCGATTGTTATTAGCTCTTATAGTTTCCGAGATATGCGCAAAAATGTAAAATTGTTATACGATTATACATGTGCGTGTGTGTTTGTGTTTTTTGTAAAACAATTTTACAATTTTGCTTATAACTCGGAAACTATAAGATTTAACGACATGGAGTTTTGGCTATACGATAGAAAAGAACATCAGCTATTTCGAAAAATTTATTTCCGCCCACATATGCCACGCCGCATGGTGAAAACCGATTGTCATTAGCTCTTATAGTTTCCGAGATATACGCAAAAATGTAAAATTGTTATACGATTATACATGTGCGTGTGTGTATGTGTTGTTTTGATATTTTTCAAAATTTCAAAAATTTTTTAAAATACCAGGCCAACAGAATTCAGCAGCAAGTGTTTTTTGTAAAACAATTTTACAATTTTGCCTATAACTCGGAAACTATATGAGATAACGACATGGAGTTTTGGCTATACGATAGAAAAGAACATCAGCTATTTAGAAAAATTTATTTCCGCCCACATATGCCACGCCTACTAAGAAATATATTGATTTCTTACATATAATGCCTTATATTTCAGGTGTTATATAATATTTTTCAGATTTTTTTTCTGCCTTAAGATAGCTGATGTTTTTTCCAGTCGCATGGTGAAAACCGATTGTTATTAGCTCTTATAGTTTCCGAGTTATAAGCAAAATTGTAAAATTGTTATACGATTATACATGTGCGTGTGTGTATGTGTTGTTTTGATATTTTTCAAAATTTCAAAAATTTTTTAAAATACCAGGCCAACAGAATTCAGCAGCAAGTGTTTTTTGTAAAACAATTTTACAATTTTGCCTATAACTCGGAAACTATATGAGATAACGACATGGAGTTTTGGCTATACGATAGAAAAGAACATCAGCTATTTAGAAAAATTTATTTCCGCCCACATATGCCACGCCTACTAAGAAATATATTGATTTCTTACATATAATGCCTTATATTTCAGGTGTTATATAATATTTTTCAGATTTTTTTCTGCCTTAAGATAGCTGATGTTTTTTCCAGTCGCATGGTGAAAACCGATTGTTATTAGCTCTTATAGTTTCCGAGATATGCGCAAAAATGTAAAATTGTTATACGATTATACATGTGCGTGTGTGTTTGTGTTTTTTGTAAAACAATTTTACAATTTTGCTTATAACTCGGAAACTATAAGAGATAACGACATGGAGTTTTGGCTATACGATAGAAAAGAACATCAGCTATTTAGAAAAATTTATTTCCGCCCACATATGCCACGCCTACTAAGAAATATATTGATTTCTTGCATATAATGCCTTATATTTCAGGTGTTATATAATATTTTTCAGATTTTTTTCTGCCTTAAGATAGCTGATGTTTTTTCCAGTCGCATGGTGAAAACCGATTGTCATTAGCTCTTATAGTTTCCGAGATATACGCAAAAATGTAAAATTGTTATACGATTATACATGTGCGTGTGTGTATGTGTTTTTTGTAAAACAATTTTACAATTTTGCTTATAACTCGGAAACTATAAGAGATAACGACATGGAGTTTTGGCTATACGATAGAAAAGAACATCAGCTATTTAGCAAAATTTATTTCCGCCCACATATGCCACGCCTACTAAGAAATATATTGATTTCTTACATATAATGCCTTATATTTCAGGTGTTATATAATATTTTTCAGATTTTTTTCTGCCTTAAGATAGCTGATGTTTTTTCCAGTCGCATGGTGAAAACCGATTGTCATTAGCTCTTATAGTTTCCGAGATATACGCAAAAATGTAAAATTGTTATACGATTATACATGTGCGTGTGTGTATGTGTTTTTTGTAAAACAATTTTACAATTTTGCTTATAACTCGGAAACTATAAGAGATAACGACATGGAGTTTTGGCTATACGATAGAAAAGAACATCAGCTATTTAGAAAAATTTATTTCCGCCCACATATGCCACGCCTACTAAGAAATATATTGATTTCTTACATATAATGCCTTATATTTCAGGTGTTATATAATATTTTTCAGATTTTTTTCTGCCTTAAGATAGCTGATGTTTTTTCCAGTCGCATGGTGAAAACCGATTGTCATTAGCTCTTATAGTTTCCGAGATATACGCAAAAATGTAAAATTGTTATACGATTATACATGTGCGTGTGTGTTTGTGTTTTTTGTAAAACAATTTTACAATTTTGCCTATAACTCGGAAACTATATGAGATAACGACATGGAGTTTTGGCTATACGATAGAAAAGAACATCAGCTATTTAGAAAAATTTATTTCCGCCCACATATGCCACGCCTACTAAGAAATATATTGATTTCTTACATATAATGCCTTATATTTCAGGTGTTATATAATATTTTTCAGATTTTTTTTTCTGCCTTAAGATAGCTGATGTTTTTTCCAGTCGCATGGTGAAAACCGATTGTTATTAGCTCTTATAGTTTCCGAGATATGCGCAAAAATGTAAAATTGTTATACGATTATACATGTGCGTGTGTGTTTGTGTTTTTTGTAAAACAATTTTACAATTTTGCTTATAACTCGGAAACTATAAGAGATAACGACATGGAGTTTTGGCTATACGATAGAAAAGAACATCAGCTATTTAGCAAAATTTATTTCCGCCCACATATGCCACGCCTACTAAGAAATATATTGATTTCTTATATATAATGCCTTATATTTCAAGTGTTATATAATATTTTTCAGATTTTTTTTCTGCCTTAAGATAGCTGATGTTTTTTCCAGTCGCATGGTGAAAACCGATTGTTATTAGCTCTTATAGTTTCCGAGATATACGCAAAAATGTAAAATTGTTATACGATTATACATGTGCGTGTGTGTATGTGTTTTTTGTAAAACAATTTTACAATTTTGCTTATAACTCGGAAACTATAAGATTTAACGACATGGAGTTTTGGCTATGCGATAGAAAAGAACATCAGCTATTTCGAAAAATTTATTTCCGCCCACATATGCCACGCCTACTAAGAAATATATTGATTTCTTACATATAATGCCTTATATTTCAGGTGTTATATAATATTTTTCAGATTTTTTTTCTGCCTTAAGATAGCTGATGTTTTTTCCAGTCGCATGGTGAAAACCGATTGTTATTAGCTCTTATAGTTTCCGAGATATGCGCAAAAATGTAAAATTGTTATACGATTATACATGTGCGTGTGTGTTTGTGTTTTTTGTAAAACAATTTTACAATTTTGCTTATAACTCGGAAACTATAAGAGATAACGACATGGAGTTTTGGCTATACGATAGAAAAGAACATCAGCTATTTAGAAAAATTTATTTCCGCCCACATATGCCACGCCTACTAAGAAATATATTGATTTCTTACATATAATGCCTTATATTTCAGGTGTTATATAATATTTTTCAGATTTTTTTTCTGCCTTAAGATAGCTGATGTTTTTTCCAGTCGCATGGTGAAAACCGATTGTCATTAGCTCTTATAGTTTCCGAGATATACGCAAAAATGTAAAATTGTTATACGATTATACATGTGCGTGTGTGTATGTGTTGTTTTGATATTTTTCAAAATTTCAAAAATTTTTTAAAATACCAGGCCAACAGAATTCAGCAGCAAGTGTTTTTTGTAAAACAATTTTACAATTTTGCCTATAACTCGGAAACTATATGAGATAACGACATGGAGTTTTGGCTATACGATAGAAAAGAACATCAGCTATTTAGAAAAATTTATTTCCGCCCACATATGCCACGCCTACTAAGAAATATATTGATTTCTTACATATAATGCCTTATATTTCAGGTGTTATATAATATTTTTCAGATTTTTTTTCTGCCTTAAGATAGCTGATGTTTTTTCCAGTCGCATGGTGAAAACCGATTGTCATTAGCTCTTATAGTTTCCGAGATATACGCAAAAATGTAAAATTGTTATACGATTATACATGTGCGTGTGTGTATGTGTTTTTTGTAAAACAATTTTACAATTTTGCTTATAACTCGGAAACTATAAGAGATAACGACATGGAGTTTTGGCTATACGATAGAAAAGAACATCAGCTATTTAGAAAAATTTATTTCCGCCCACATATGCCACGCCTACTAAGAAATATATTGATTTCTTACATATAATGCCTTATATTTCAGGTGTTATATAATATTTTTCAGATTTTTTTTCTGCCTTAAGATAGCTGATGTTTTTTCCAGTCGCATGGTGAAAACCGATTGTCATTAGCTCTTATAGTTTCCGAGATATACGCAAAAATGTAAAATTGTTATACGATTATACATGTGCGTGTGTGTATGTGTTTTTTGTAAAACAATTTTACAATTTTGCTTATAACTCGGAAACTATAAGATTTAACGACATGGAGTTTTGTCTATACGATAGAAAAGAACATCAGCTATTTAGAAAAATTTATTTCCGCCCACATATGCCACGCCTACTAAGAAATATATTGATTTCTTACATATAATGCCTTATATTTCAGGTGTTATATAATATTTTTCAGATTTTTTTTCTGCCTTAAGATAGCTGATGTTTTTTCCAGTCGCATGGTGAAAACCGATTGTCATTAGCTCTTATAGTTTCCGAGATATACGCAAAAATGTAAAATTGTTATACGATTATACATGTGCGTGTGTGTATGTGTTTTTTGTAAAACAATTTTACAATTTTGCTTATAACTCGGAAACTATAAGATTTAACGACATGGAGTTTTGGCTATACGATAGAAAAGAACATCAGCTATTTAGCAAAATTTATTTCCGCCCACATATGCCACGCCTACTAAGAAATATATTGATTTCTTACATATAATGCCTTATATTTCAGGTGTTATATAATATTTTTCAGATTTTTTTTCTGCCTTAAGATAGCTGATGTTTTTTCCAGTCGCATGGTGAAAACCGATTGTCATTAGCTCTTATAGTTTCCGAGATATACGCAAAAATGTAAAATTGTTATACGATTATACATGTGCGTGTGTGTATGTGTTGTTTTGATATTTTTCAAAATTTCAAAAATTTTTTAAAATACCAGGCCAACAGAATTCAGCAGCAAGTGTTTTTTGTAAAACAATTTTACAATTTTGCCTATAACTCGGAAACTATATGAGATAACGACATGGAGTTTTGGCTATACGATAGAAAAGAACATCAGCTATTTAGAAAAATTTATTTCCGCCCACATATGCCACGCCTACTAAGAAATATATTGATTTCTTACATATAATGCCTTATATTTCAGGTGTTATATAATATTTTTCAGATTTTTTTCTGCCTTAAGATAGCTGATGTTTTTTCCAGTCGCATGGTGAAAACCGATTGTTATTAGCTCTTATAGTTTCCGAGATATGCGCAAAAATGTAAAATTGTTATACGATTATACATGTGCGTGTGTGTTTGTGTTTTTTGTAAAACAATTTTACAATTTTGCTTATAACTCGGAAACTATAAGAGATAACGACATGGAGTTTTGGCTATACGATAGAAAAGAACATCAGCTATTTAGAAAAATTTATTTCCGCCCACATATGCCACGCCTACTAAGAAATATATTGATTTCTTACATATAATGCCTTATATTTCAGGTGTTATATAATATTTTTCAGATTTTTTTCTGCCTTAAGATAGCTGATGTTTTTTCCAGTCGCATGGTGAAAACCGATTGTCATTAGCTCTTATAGTTTCCGAGATATACGCAAAAATGTAAAATTGTTATACGATTATACATGTGCGTGTGTGTATGTGTTTTTTGTAAAACAATTTTACAATCTTGCTTATAACTCGGAAACTATAAGAGATAACGACATGGAGTTTTGGCTATACGATAGAAAAGAACATCAGCTATTTAGCAAAATTTATTTCCGCCCACATATGCCACGCCTACTAAGAAATATATTGATTTCTTACATATAATGCCTTATATTTCAGGTGTTATATAATATTTTTCAGATTTTTTTCTGCCTTAAGATAGCTGATGTTTTTTCCAGTCGCATGGTGAAAACCGATTGTCATTAGCTCTTATAGTTTCCGAGATATACGCAAAAATGTAAAATTGTTATACGATTATACATGTGCGTGTGTGTATGTGTTGTTTTGATATTTTTCAAAATTTCAAAAATTTTTTAAAATACCAGGCCAACAGAATTCAGCAGCAAGTGTTTTTTGTAAAACAATTTTACAATTTTGCCTATAACTCGGAAACTATATGAGATAACGACATGGAGTTTTGGCTATACGATAGAAAAGAACATCAGCTATTTAGAAAAATTTATTTCCGCCCACATATGCCACGCCTACTAAGAAATATATTGATTTCTTACATATAATGCCTTATATTTCAGGTGTTATATAATATTTTTCAGATTTTTTTTCTGCCTTAAGATAGCTGATGTTTTTTCCAGTCGCATGGTGAAAACCGATTGTCATTAGCTCTTATAGTTTCCGAGATATACGCAAAAATGTAAAATTGTTATACGATTATACATGTGCGTGTGTGTATGTGTTTTTTGTAAAACAATTTTACAATTTTGCTTATAACTCGGAAACTATAAGATTTAACGACATGGAGTTTTGTCTATACGATAGAAAAGAACATCAGCTATTTAGAAAAATTTATTTCCGCCCACATATGCCACGCCTACTAAGAAATATATTGATTTCTTACATATAATGCCTTATATTTCAGGTGTTATATAATATTTTTCAGATTTTTTTCTGCCTTAAGATAGCTGATGTTTTTTCCAGTCGCATGGTGAAAACCGATTGTCATTAGCTCTTATAGTTTCCGAGATATACGCAAAAATGTAAAATTGTTATACGATTATACATGTGCGTGTGTGTATGTGTTTTTTGTAAAACAATTTTACAATTTTGCTTATAACTCGGAAACTATAAGATTTAACGACATGGAGTTTTGGCTATACGATAGAAAAGAACATCAGCTATTTAGAAAAATTTATTTCCGCCCACATATGCCACGCCTACTAAGAAATATATTGATTTCTTACATATAATGCCTTATATTTCAGGTGTTATATAATATTTTTCAGATTTTTTTTCTGCCTTAAGATAGCTGATGTTTTTTCCAGTCGCATGGTGAAAACCGATTGTCATTAGCTCTTATAGTTTCCGAGTTATAAGCAAAAATGTAAAATTGTTATACGATTATACATGTGCGTGTGTGTATGTGTTTTTTGTAAAACAATTTTACAATTTTGCTTATAACTCGGAAACTATAAGATTTAACGACATGGAGTTTTGGCTATACGATAGAAAAGAACATCAGCTATTTCGAAAAATTTATTTCCGCCCACATATGCCACGCCTACTAAGAAATATATTGATTTCTTACATATAATGCCTTATATTTCAGGTGTTATATAATATTTTTCAGATTTTTTTTCTGCCTTAAGATAGCTGATGTTTTTTCCAGTCGCATGGTGAAAACCGATTGTTATTAGCTCTTATAGTTTCCGAGATATGCGCAAAAATGTAAAATTGTTATACGATTATACATGTGCGTGTGTGTTTGTGTTTTTTGTAAAACAATTTTACAATTTTGCTTATAACTCGGAAACTATAAGAGATAACGACATGGAGTTTTGGCTATACGATAGAAAAGAACATCAGCTATTTAGAAAAATTTATTTCCGCCCACATATGCCACGCCTACTAAGAAATATATTGATTTCTTACATATAATGCCTTATATTTCAGGTGTTATATAATATTTTTCAGATTTTTTTTCTGCCTTAAGATAGCTGATGTTTTTTCCAGTCGCATGGTGAAAACCGATTGTCATTAGCTCTTATAGTTTCCGAGATATACGCAAAAATGTAAAATTGTTATACGATTATACATGTGCGTGTGTGTATGTGTTTTTTGTAAAACAATTTTACAATTTTGCCTATAACTCGGAAACTATAAGAGATAACGACATGGAGTTTTGGCTATACGATAGAAAAGAACATCAGCTATTTAGAAAAATTTATTTCCGCCCACATATGCCACGCCTACTAAGAAATATATTGATTTCTTACATATAATGCCTTATATTTCAGGTGTTATATAATATTTTTCAGATTTTTTTTCTGCCTTAAGATAGCTGATGTTTTTTCCAGTCGCATGGTGAAAACCGATTGTCATTAGCTCTTATAGTTTCCGAGATATACGCAAAAATGTAAAATTGTTATACGATTATACATGTGCGTGTGTGTATGTGTTTTTTGTAAAACAATTTTACAATTTTGCTTATAACTCGGAAACTATAAGAGATAACGACATGGAGTTTTGGCTATACGATAGAAAAGAACATCAGCTATTTAGAAAAATTTATTTCCGCCCACATATGCCACGCCTACTAAGAAATATATTGATTTCTTACATATAATGCCTTATATTTCAGGTGTTATATAATATTTTTCAGATTTTTTTCTGCCTTAAGATAGCTGATGTTTTTTCCAGTCGCATGGTGAAAACCGATTGTCATTAGCTCTTATAGTTTCCGAGATATACGCAAAAATGTAAAATTGTTATACGATTATACATGTGCGTGTGTGTATGTGTTTTTTGTAAAACAATTTTACAATTTTGCTTATAACTCGGAAACTATAAGAGATAACGACATGGAGTTTTGGCTATACGATAGAAAAGAACATCAGCTATTTAGAAAAATTTATTTCCGCCCACATATGCCACGCCTACTAAGAAATATATTGATTTCTTACATATAATGCCTTATATTTCAGGTGTTATATAATATTTTTCAGATTTTTTTTCTGCCTTAAGATAGCTGATGTTTTTTCCAGTCGCATGGTGAAAACCGATTGTCATTAGCTCTTATAGTTTCCGAGATATACGCAAAAATGTAAAATTGTTATACGATTATACATGTGCGTGTGTGTATGTGTTTTTTGTAAAACAATTTTACAATTTTGCTTATAACTCGGAAACTATAAGAGATAACGACATGGAGTTTTGGCTATACGATAGAAAAGAACATCAGCTATTTAGAAAAATTTATTTCCGCCCACATATGCCACGCCTACTAAGAAATATATTGATTTCTTACATATAATGCCTTATATTTCAGGTGTTATATAATATTTTTCAGATTTTTTTCTGCCTTAAGATAGCTGATGTTTTTTCCAGTCGCATGGTGAAAACCGATTGTCATTAGCTCTTATAGTTTCCGAGATATACGCAAAAATGTAAAATTGTTATACGATTATACATGTGCGTGTGTGTATGTGTTTTTTGTAAAACAATTTTACAATTTTGCTTATAACTCGGAAACTATAAGAGATAACGACATGGAGTTTTGGCTATACGATAGAAAAGAACATCAGCTATTTAGAAAAATTTATTTCCGCCCACATATGCCACGCCTACTAAGAAATATATTGATTTCTTACATATAATGCCTTATATTTCAGGTGTTATATAATATTTTTCAGATTTTTTTCTGCCTTAAGATAGCTGATGTTTTTTCCAGTCGCATGGTGAAAACCGATTGTCATTAGCTCTTATAGTTTCCGAGATATACGCAAAAATGTAAAATTGTTATACGATTATACATGTGCGTGTGTGTATGTGTTTTTTGTAAAACAATTTTACAATTTTGCTTATAACTCGGAAACTATAAGAGATAACGACATGGAGTTTTGGCTATACGATAGAAAAGAACATCAGCTATTTAGAAAAATTTATTTCCGCCCACATATGCCACGCCTACTAAGAAATATATTGATTTCTTACATATAATGCCTTATATTTCAGGTGTTATATAATATTTTTCAGATTTTTTTTCTGCCTTAAGATAGCTGATGTTTTTTCCAGTCGCATGGTGAAAACCGATTGTCATTAGCTCTTATAGTTTCCGAGATATACGCAAAAATGTAAAATTGTTATACGATTATACATGTGCGTGTGTGTATGTGTTTTTTGTAAAACAATTTTACAATTTTGCTTATAACTCGGAAACTATAAGAGATAACGACATGGAGTTTTGGCTATACGATAGAAAAGAACATCAGCTATTTAGAAAAATTTATTTCCGCCCACATATGCCACGCCTACTAAGAAATATATTGATTTCTTACATATAATGCCTTATATTTCAGGTGTTATATAATATTTTTCAGATTTTTTTCTGCCTTAAGATAGCTGATGTTTTTTCCAGTCGCATGGTGAAACCGATTGTCATTAGCTCTTATAGTTTCCGAGATATACGCAAAAATGTAAAATTGTTATACGATTATACATGTGCGTGTGTGTATGTGTTTTTTGTAAAACAATTTTACAATTTTGCTTATAACTCGGAAACTATAAGAGATAACGACATGGAGTTTTGGCTATACGATAGAAAAGAACATCAGCTATTTAGAAAAATTTATTTCCGCCCACATATGCCACGCCTACTAAGAAATATATTGATTTCTTACATATAATGCCTTATATTTCAGGTGTTATATAATATTTTTCAGATTTTTTTTCTGCCTTAAGATAGCTGATGTTTTTTCCAGTCGCATGGTGAAAACCGATTGTCATTAGCTCTTATAGTTTCCGAGATATACGCAAAAATGTAAAATTGTTATACGATTATACATGTGCGTGTGTGTATGTGTTTTTTGTAAAACAATTTTACAATTTTGCTTATAACTCGGAAACTATAAGAGATAACGACATGGAGTTTTGGCTATACGATAGAAAAGAACATCAGCTATTTAGAAAAATTTATTTCCGCCCACATATGCCACGCCTACTAAGAAATATATTGATTTCTTACATATAATGCCTTATATTTCAAGTGTTATATAATATTTTTCAGATTTTTTTCTGCCTTAAGATAGCTGATGTTTTTTCCAGTCGCATGGTGAAAACCGATTGTCATTAGCTCTTATAGTTTCCGAGATATACGCAAAAATGTAAAATTGTTATACGATTATACATGTGCGTGTGTGTATGTGTTTTTTGTAAAACAATTTTACAATTTTGCTTATAACTCGGAAACTATAAGAGCTAATGACATGGAGTTTTGGCTATACGATAGAAAAGAACATCAGCTATTTAGAAAAATTTATTTCCGCCCACATATGCCACGCCTACTAAGAAATATATTGATTTCTTACATATAATGCCTTATATTTCAGGTGTTATATAATATTTTTCAGATTTTTTTTCTGCCTTAAGATAGCTGATGTTTTTTCCAGTCGCATGGTGAAAACCGATTGTCATTAGCTCTTATAGTTTCCGAGATATACGCAAAAATGTAAAATTGTTATACGATTATACATGTGCGTGTGTGTATGTGTTTTTTGTAAAACAATTTTACAATTTTGCTTATAACTCGGAAACTATAAGAGATAACGACATGGAGTTTTGGCTATACGATAGAAAAGAACATCAGCTATTTAGAAAAATTTATTTCCGCCCACATATGCCACGCCTACTAAGAAATATATTGATTTCTTACATATAATGCCTTATATTTCAGGTGTTATATAATATTTTTCAGATTTTTTTCTGCCTTAAGATAGCTGATGTTTTTTCCAGTCGCATGGTGAAAACCGATTGTCATTAGCTCTTATAGTTTCCGAGATATACGCAAAAATGTAAAATTGTTATACGATTATACATGTGCGTGTGTGTATGTGTTTTTTGTAAAACAATTTTACAATTTTGCTTATAACTCGGAAACTATAAGATTTAACGACATGGAGTTTTGGCTATACGATAGAAAAGAACATCAGCTATTTAGCAAAATTTATTTCCGCCCACATATGCCACGCCTACTAAGAAATATATTGATTTCTTATATATAATGCCTTATATTTCAAGTGTTATATAATATTTTTCAGATTTTTTTCTGCCTTAAGATAGCTGATGTTTTTTCCAGTCGCATGGTGAAAACCGATTGTCATTAGCTCTTATAGTTTCCGAGATATACGCAAAAATGTAAAATTGTTATACGATTATACATGTGCGTGTGTGTATGTGTTTTTTGTAAAACAATTTTACAATTTTGCTTATAACTCGGAAACTATAAGAGATAACGACATGGAGTTTTGGCTATACGATAGAAAAGAACATCAGCTATTTAGAAAAATTTATTTCCGCCCACATATGCCACGCCTACTAAGAAATATATTGATTTCTTACATATAATGCCTTATATTTCAGGTGTTATATAATATTTTTCAGATTTTTTTCTGCCTTAAGATAGCTGATGTTTTTTCCAGTCGCATGGTGAAAACCGATTGTCATTAGCTCTTATAGTTTCCGAGATATACGCAAAAATGTAAAATTGTTATACGATTATACATGTGCGTGTGTGTATGTGTTTTTTGTAAAACAATTTTACAATTTTGCTTATAACTCGGAAACTATAAGAGATAACGACATGGAGTTTTGGCTATACGATAGAAAAGAACATCAGCTATTTAGAAAAATTTATTTCCGCCCACATATGCCACGCCTACTAAGAAATATATTGATTTCTTACATATAATGCCTTATATTTCAGGTGTTATATAATATTTTTCAGATTTTTTTTCTGCCTTAAGATAGCTGATGTTTTTTCCAGTCGCATGGTGAAAACCGATTGTCATTAGCTCTTATAGTTTCCGAGATATACGCAAAAATGTAAAATTGTTATACGATTATACATGTGCGTGTGTGTATGTGTTTTTTGTAAAACAATTTTACAATTTTGCTTATAACTCGGAAACTATAAGAGATAACGACATGGAGTTTTGGCTATACGATAGAAAAGAACATCAGCTATTTAGAAAAATTTATTTCCGCCCACATATGCCACGCCTACTAAGAAATATATTGATTTCTTACATATAATGCCTTATATTTCAGGTGTTATATAATATTTTTCAGATTTTTTTCTGCCTTAAGATAGCTGATGTTTTTTCCAGTCGCATGGTGAAACCGATTGTCATTAGCTCTTATAGTTTCCGAGATATACGCAAAAATGTAAAATTGTTATACGATTATACATGTGCGTGTGTGTATGTGTTTTTTGTAAAACAATTTTACAATTTTGCTTATAACTCGGAAACTATAAGAGATAACGACATGGAGTTTTGGCTATACGATAGAAAAGAACATCAGCTATTTAGAAAAATTTATTTCCGCCCACATATGCCACGCCTACTAAGAAATATATTGATTTCTTACATATAATGCCTTATATTTCAGGTGTTATATAATATTTTTCAGATTTTTTTTCTGCCTTAAGATAGCTGATGTTTTTTCCAGTCGCATGGTGAAAACCGATTGTCATTAGCTCTTATAGTTTCCGAGATATACGCAAAAATGTAAAATTGTTATACGATTATACATGTGCGTGTGTGTATGTGTTTTTTGTAAAACAATTTTACAATTTTGCTTATAACTCGGAAACTATAAGATTTAACGACATGGAGTTTTGTCTATACGATAGAAAAGAACATCAGCTATTTAGAAAAATTTATTTCCGCCCACATATGCCACGCCTACTAAGAAATATATTGATTTCTTACATATAATGCCTTATATTTCAAGTGTTATATAATATTTTTCAGATTTTTTTCTGCCTTAAGATAGCTGATGTTTTTTCCAGTCGCATGGTGAAAACCGATTGTCATTAGCTCTTATAGTTTCCGAGATATACGCAAAAATGTAAAATTGTTATACGATTATACATGTGCGTGTGTGTATGTGTTTTTTGTAAAACAATTTTACAATTTTGCTTATAACTCGGAAACTATAAGAGATAACGACATGGAGTTTTGGCTATACGATAGAAAAGAACATCAGCTATTTAGAAAAATTTATTTCCGCCCACATATGCCACGCCTACTAAGAAATATATTGATTTCTTACATATAATGCCTTATATTTCAGGTGTTATATAATATTTTTCAGATTTTTTTTCTGCCTTAAGATAGCTGATGTTTTTTCCAGTCGCATGGTGAAAACCGATTGTCATTAGCTCTTATAGTTTCCGAGATATACGCAAAAATGTAAAATTGTTATACGATTATACATGTGCGTGTGTGTATGTGTTTTTTGTAAAACAATTTTACAATTTTGCTTATAACTCGGAAACTATAAGAGATAACGACATGGAGTTTTGGCTATACGATAGAAAAGAACATCAGCTATTTAGAAAAATTTATTTCCGCCCACATATGCCACGCCTACTAAGAAATATATTGATTTCTTACATATAATGCCTTATATTTCAGGTGTTATATAATATTTTTCAGATTTTTTTTCTGCCTTAAGATAGCTGATGTTTTTTCCAGTCGCATGGTGAAAACCGATTGTCATTAGCTCTTATAGTTTCCGAGATATACGCAAAAATGTAAAATTGTTATACGATTATACATGTGCGTGTGTGTATGTGTTTTTTGTAAAACAATTTTACAATTTTGCTTATAACTCGGAAACTATAAGAGATAACGACATGGAGTTTTGGCTATACGATAGAAAAGAACATCAGCTATTTAGCAAAATTTATTTCCGCCCACATATGCCACGCCTACTAAGAAATATATTGATTTCTTATATATAATGCCTTATATTTCAAGTGTTATATAATATTTTTCAGATTTTTTTCTGCCTTAAGATAGCTGATGTTTTTTCCAGTCGCATGGTGAAAACCGATTGTCATTAGCTCTTATAGTTTCCGAGATATACGCAAAAATGTAAAATTGTTATACGATTATACATGTGCGTGTGTGTATGTGTTGTTTTGATATTTTTCAAAATTTCAAAAATTTTTTAAAATACCAGGCCAACAGAATTCAGCAGCAAGTGTTTTTTGTAAAACAATTTTACAATTTTGCTTATAACTCGGAAACTATATGAGATAACGACATGGAGTTTTGGCTATACGATAGAAAAGAACATCAGCTATTTAGAAAAATTTATTTCCGCCCACATATGCCACGCCTACTAAGAAATATATTGATTTCTTACATATAATGCCTTATATTTCAGGTGTTATATAATATTTTTCAGATTTTTTTCTGCCTTAAGATAGCTGATGTTTTTTTCCAGTCGCATGGTGAAAACCGATTGTCATTAGCTCTTATAGTTTCCGAGATATACGCAAAAATGTAAAATTGTTATACGATTATACATGTGCGTGTGTGTATGTGTTTTTTGTAAAACAATTTTACAATTTTGCCTATAACTCGGAAACTATAAGAGATAACGACATGGAGTTTTGGCTATACGATAGAAAAGAACATCAGCTATTTAGAAAAATTTATTTCCGCCCACATATGCCACGCCTACTAAGAAATATATTGATTTCTTACATATAATGCCTTATATTTCAGGTGTTATATAATATTTTTCAGATTTTTTTCTGCCTTAAGATAGCTGATGTTTTTTCCAGTCGCATGGTGAAAACCGATTGTCATTAGCTCTTATAGTTTCCGAGATATACGCAAAAATGTAAAATTGTTATACGATTATACATGTGCGTGTGTGTATGTGTTTTTTGTAAAACAATTTTACAATTTTGCTTATAACTCGGAAACTATAAGAGATAACGACATGGAGTTTTGGCTATACGATAGAAAAGAACATCAGCTATTTAGAAAAATTTATTTCCGCCCACATATGCCACGCCTACTAAGAAATATATTGATTTCTTACATATAATGCCTTATATTTCAGGTGTTATATAATATTTTTCAGATTTTTTTTCTGCCTTAAGATAGCTGATGTTTTTTCCAGTCGCATGGTGAAAACCGATTGTCATTAGCTCTTATAGTTTCCGAGATATACGCAAAAATGTAAAATTGTTATACGATTATACATGTGCGTGTGTGTATGTGTTTTTTGTAAAACAATTTTACAATTTTGCTTATAACTCGGAAACTATAAGAGATAACGACATGGAGTTTTGGCTATACGATAGAAAAGAACATCAGCTATTTAGCAAAATTTATTTCCGCCCACATATGCCACGCCTACTAAGAAATATATTGATTTCTTATATATAATGCCTTATATTTCAAGTGTTATATAATATTTTTCAGATTTTTTTCTGCCTTAAGATAGCTGATGTTTTTTCCAGTCGCATGGTGAAAACCGATTGTCATTAGCTCTTATAGTTTCCGAGATATACGCAAAAATGTAAAATTGTTATACGATTATACATGTGCGTGTGTGTATGTGTTGTTTTGATATTTTTCAAAATTTCAAAATTTTTTAAAATACCAGGCCAACAGAATTCAGCAGCAAGTGTTTTTTGTAAAACAATTTTACAATTTTGCTTATAACTCGGAAACTATATGAGATAACGACATGGAGTTTTGGCTATACGATAGAAAAGAACATCAGCTATTTAGAAAAATTTATTTCCGCCCACATATGCCACGCCTACTAAGAAATATATTGATTTCTTACATATAATGCCTTATATTTCAGGTGTTATATAATATTTTTCAGATTTTTTTTCTGCCTTAAGATAGCTGATGTTTTTTCCAGTCGCATGGTGAAAACCGATTGTCATTAGCTCTTATAGTTTCCGAGATATACGCAAAAATGTAAAATTGTTATACGATTATACATGTGCGTGTGTGTATGTGTTTTTTGTAAAACAATTTTACAATTTTGCTTATAACTCGGAAACTATAAGAGATAACGACATGGAGTTTTGGCTATACGATAGAAAAGAACATCAGCTATTTAGAAAAATTTATTTCCGCCCACATATGCCACGCCTACTAAGAAATATATTGATTTCTTACATATAATGCCTTATATTTCAGGTGTTATATAATATTTTTCAGATTTTTTTCTGCCTTAAGATAGCTGATGTTTTTTCCAGTCGCATGGTGAAAACCGATTGTCATTAGCTCTTATAGTTTCCGAGATATACGCAAAAATGTAAAATTGTTATACGATTATACATGTGCGTGTGTGTATG